>JARHVA010002242.1:2070000-2587500 GCA_037957365.1 Torreya grandis
ATAGGAGTATATTAAATATTAGGTATTGTGTTTAGTCTTTATTAAATCTTATAGTTTTTCCTACAATTTTTTTTCATTCATATTATTTTTTAGATTAGGAATCTTAGTTGATATATCTTTTAATATTAAGATAATTGAGTGATTAGTCTATTAGCATATAGACTATTGTTTTTGTATGTTATTCGATTAAGTTTTCTTAGTAGAGTTTATTAATTATGTATAGTTCATTTTTATTTTATAATATATAATAAAAATATTATAAATTATTGTTTTTAGAACGTTAATTTAATTAAGTTATAGTTTAGTTTAGTGTATCAATAAATATATCTAAATTGTCAAAGTCAAATTCAATCATCTCTCTTTTAAGGATGTGTTTTTGGGTAAACTCAAAGTCCAATTAAATAAATAAATTTATTATAAGGGGGATATCATTCATAAAAATGGTATGTAGTTGAGTTAAATTCCACATGAGGTCAGAAGAAATAGAGGAAGGAGGCCTACTACCAACCTCAATTTCACTGCTAACTCAAGTGTTATAAACCACTATAGTAGAAAAAAATGAACCAAAAATGTTAACGAGCCAAAGAATTTTTAGTCATTACTTTTAGTGATGATGTACTTTAGCTATATAAGATGTTAGAAAACCTATTCCAAAGTAACTAAATCCGATGGTGATTTCTAGTGGTAATGAGGATCATCTATGTTATTCATGATCAGGTGAAAATGATCATATATAAAGGCTAAAAAAATGAGATTAGTGAGGATCCCAAAAATCATTGAAGATAGTGAGGACCCAATCCTCAGTCTTTGTGTGTGTGATATATATATATATATATATATATATATATATATATATATATATATATATATATATATATATATATATAGAGAGAGAGAGAGAGAGAGAGAGAGAGAGAGAAAGAGAGAGATGATGTGTTCTCATTGAGAATAAACTATAAACAAATGTATATGTCCTAGTTCATACTTTGATTAGTTGATGTGTTCCCTATCTATTAATGAGTGTGTCGATCTACATGTTTGTTTCTATTTTATATGGAGTGATCCCTTTCCTTATGTTACTATTAAGATGTTGGAATGTTAGTAATAACTTTTTAGTACATCACATAGTGATGATATTAGTTAGATAATTATTTAGTGTGAGTTTGTATATATGTGAGTTATTACTAACAACTCACTATAATAGGGCATAGTTGAGTAAGAATAGGGATGAGAGAGATATTTTAGGAGAAAGAATAAAAGGTGAAAGACTGTGTATCTCTCATTTGACTGAATAAAATTAAGCCTTTTGTGTGTTAGATAAGACCAAAATCAATAGTAACCTTTAGCCAAAGGTTGAGATGTGCCCAAATCATGCTATGGACGTAACGATATCATGTTCCAATTAATAAAAAAATTAATCACATGGTGATAAGGCTTAGATGACCTTGTAAATTACCTACACTTCAGAAAATGGAAGAACTAGCCTGTTAGGTGGGTTTGAAACTAAATTTACATTCTTGGCCTCATTCTTATCCCTAAAAGTTGGAGGATTATTATCCTTAGATTTTAATGTTGACTTATCTTGATATTATGATTTTTTAGTAGAGGAAATGGGCATTATACCCATAATTTA
This sequence comes from Torreya grandis, assembly GCA_037957365.1. NCBI lineage: Eukaryota > Viridiplantae > Streptophyta > Pinopsida > Cupressales > Taxaceae > Torreya > Torreya grandis. Next base: position 2,071,634 of record JARHVA010002242.1, read on the forward strand.
GCATGTTATCCTCCAAAAAATTAATCTCAAAGTTTCAAACCATGTGTCAAATCTCAACTAAAGACTAGGAAGGGATAAACATAACTTTATATTTGAGTGGTTGAAGAAAATTATTGGAAAATATTATTTGTAACTCATGATTAGGTATTTGATGAGACATTTTTTGTAAGTGTAGTCTTGAATTGAAGCACATACTCACTAAAATTCTCATTAGGTCATTGTTTAAGCCAAGCAAGCTAGGAAAATGTGACATTTTTAGATTATGTTTATACAAAAGTGAGCTAAGAAGATATCAACCAAATCATTAAATAAATAAATAAATAAATAAATAGAGCCTATTGGTAATGTATAGAATCAATCCAAGGCATATTAATTAAGACTCATACAAAATATCTTATCCACCAATAAATCATCATGAGAAAAACCAAAGCATGAGGAAAATAAGGATCAAATGTGATGTAAAGGATCACCCTTGCCATTGTACACTTAAAATTTAAGCACTATAATACCGATAGGCAAAGGGTGGGTGAAGGCATCATGAACTAATGGGTTATGTAATATATCTTGAGAACATGGCTAGGTTTTTTGATGCAAAGATATTTATTAATCTTTTCAAATATGGGAACAAACACAAAATCATACACCTCACCTCTACCACAGCACCTAGCTCTAGTCTTTGCTTGTCTTGGCTCTTGATCTCTGTGACCCTACTCTTCAACACCTAATATCTTCCTCTCTATTTAAAGCCTTTCAATCTTGTATATTCATGATCATATTTCAAATTATCTTCACTAATCATTCCATCAATACCATTCACACTTGTCACCCTCTAATCAACTCTCAAAATGGTCTTGTTTTAATATGCTCATTCCTTTATGAAAGTTCCCTAGTAACTAGCTCCATATCTATTTCAGACGTCTTTGGATTTTTTATAACTCATATCACCTTATTCTCACTCTATCAAAATTGATTTGAAAACTTTATCCCATCTTCATAATTTATCAAACAATGTTTGACAACTTACCCTACTCTTTGCTTTGTCACAGGCTCTCTAGTAGCATTTTTTCATCTTTCTCTATTGGTACGGTTAAGTATGGATACATATAATGAAAATAATTCCATATTATGACATCCTCTATTTCATACTATCTCTCTTTGAGGTTTTATTACTTAAATCCACTCCTAAATCACTTTTCTCACTCCTTTTAGGCTTTGTTTAGACCTAATTAGGCCTTCTCTATCCTATTATACTCTTAGTCTTCTCAAACCATACACAAAGGTAAATGAAAACAAGGAAACCTATTGAACATCTTAAATTACCCACATCCATACCTTTTAACAAAATTTCAAGGTTTTTCATTAGTGGAATCTTCCACAAATAAAGATATTGTCACAAAACCATAGAACATGGTTTAAACTTGACTATGTAGGACCGAGAGGGTTCAAAGTTGTGTTTCAAGCTTCCTTAAAAAATTAAAATTAATGTGATCATTGATTATGGTTTATTTTAACATTATAAACCTATCATAATACCTAATAACTTCCTCTAATTCTCCATTTTTCCACTCCTAAACTTTTTGAGTTTGACTACAAGACTGTAGTTGAGGATACAATCTACTTACAAAGTCTAAGTGTAACATTTTATGAAATATGAATTCAAAACAATATAAATTATGTTAAGATCCTTAAGTACATTACAAAGTATGCTATCCAACATATATATAATCATTCAATCTCTGCATACTATTTATTTGCATACAAATAAACTCAGTCTTTTATCCATAGAATGTAAACAACACAGATATACTGGTCTACAACTTTGAACATTATCAAAAGAATTTGAAACTAAATTAGAAAATAATTATAACACCATAAAAAATAATGTTTCAACTTACCAAACCTACTAATATTACAAGGAACTTTTTTTATTACATCTTCACCACTGATCATTCTTATATGATTAAATTTCATTGTGCTTATACAAGAAAATGTAAGGTCTTTTATGTTTTCTTGTCTTAAAATGAGAAAACTTATCTTATTCACTTCCTTGGGGTTATTATACATTTCCCCTTTGAATCCAACCCCACAATTTTTTTTCAACAAATCATTTACAATTTATTTTATGTCTTATAACTAAACTAATTGACTTTCAACTCCCTCATGGACACTAGGAGAATGCTACCTACCTTAATCTCTAACATGATTAACAAAATGTCTTAACATGTGATACATGTATGTATGGAAAACCTTGAACACTTTTTATAGTTATAACCCAAACCAATTAAAATTTTTATACTTCTTTAGACATGATTGTAAACTCCAAAGTTTGACAAGAAGTTTGAAAATTCAAATAAGGAAATTGGTGGAAAAATGCCAAGGTGCTCCTAATTCAAATTTGAAAAAAATATAGCACCTAATAATTACTCCTACAGGCATAAATTGGCTATGATGACTCATAAAAGACTTAAACATTGAAAATAGACCAAAACTTACAAATGGTAATGATGCTCCTACATCATACTACTGAGGAGCAAAAGAAAATTTTTCACGAAAGTTATAACTGATTTGGCTTTCATGTTATTTATAGCACCCCTCTTCTAAGTTCATGTCCTTCTAGATCCCAAGGTATATTTTAAACATGTATACCTTATTGATGCTTGGTTAAATTCATTATGGCTCCTCCTTTGATGATGTCTCTCTCTCGCCATGGATGTCCAAATTGATCATGGGCAACTGCTACTTATTCCTCCAAAGACCTGCACATGAAGCAAACAAGTCAAACAAAACCTTTCCTTACTAGTCCTATTTAGGTTCACTTTGTTTCTCTTCAAATTTTGTTTACTCTTTGGCTACCAACTCTCTATCTTGGTTTGATATTTTCTTCAATGCAAACTCAGCTGCCATGATGGAGTCCTTGTCTCCTATTAAACTCAAATCATCTAATTATTTCAATATTTGTTGCCACATCTATTTATCCTTTTTAGTATATTCATCTATATCACTTTTTTTTACAATTGGTGCCAAGTAAGACATCCCCATCTACTAAACTTTAGATCTTTCAAGCACTTCAACATGTGCTTCTTCTACCACCTCATAGGTTTTTCCCTACATGTTAAGCACTTCTTTGGGTGATGTTGTTCCTTATTGTCCTTTCACTAGCATATTCATTAGCTTTAATGTACTCTCATACAATTCATCTTCACCAACATTTAGCTTAGCATACTCATAAAAAAACAACATTTAAATGAATACCTAGTGCTTCTTTGCTCTCCTCAAAGCTTTCTTGGATCAAACCTACTTCCTTCATGATTGTCATGAGGCATGGTGTTATTACATACTCATTCTCTCTTTCTTATTCATCTAATGGTTCACCTTCTTCATGGTAGCATAAAATTGTATCACCATACTCAACTATCCAATCAATTTATTCCTCAACCTTAGCATGTTGCTCATGCTTCTAGTGTTATTTATCTTCATTCAACTCTTCACCTATATACACGCATTCCAAGAATTCATTAGTCATAATATTTTGAGGCTTTCTTGACCCTTTGCTTATTCTTATAAGATGCCTTCCTATCATCTTCATAATTTGTCTTCTTTTCTTCTCTATCAACTGCCTAAGAGGCCATCTCACTTTCCTCTTTATGTCTATAAAGAATCTTGGTCTCATCTCTTACAAGACTTTCTCTAACCTTGTCAAAACCATCTTCATCTTAGCAATATCCTTTTTTCTATCTAGTTCTTTTTGCTTCACTTCTATCTTCTTGTGGCATTCCTCATGATTCAAGCCCTTTATCTTTCTTTCACTCTTTACTCTTCACACTCTCTCTAGGTCTCACCTTGACCTTTTTTATTCTTGACAAGCCTACCTACTTGTCTCCTTTGATCTCACCTAGGTTTCTCTCATCGGACTCTTTCTCTCTTAGAGTCTCTTTCTTCCTTGTCCTCACCAGAGAATCCTATATCTATCTTAAGCTCTTCTTGAACTTCTTTCTTGGAGATTTCACTATCTCTTTATCTTTTTCTAAGCCTTTATGGATTAAGGCCTTCAATCACAAACTTATCAATTTTATACCTCTCCACTCTTTCCTACAAGCTTATTAGCAAGTCATAGCAATCTCAATGCAACCTTCATTACCTACTCAACATAATATTCATGTAAGCTAACATATCATTTTCAAAACAAATAACATACCTTATCCTTAGAATGTTTCTACTCTAATACCAAATGATTTAGAGGCATTTATTAATCATTTCAAATATAGAAGTAAACACAAAATCATACACCTCACTTTTGCCACAACACCTAGCTCTTATCTTTGCTTGTCTTGGCTCTTGATCTTTGTGACCCTACTCTTGAACACCTAATCTCTTCCTCACTATTTAAAGCATTTAAATCTTGTATATTCATGATAATATTTCAAATTATCTTCACTACTCATTCCATCAATACCATTCACATTTGTCACCCTCTAATCAACTCTCACAATGATATTGTTTCAATATGCTCATTCCTTAATGAAATCTCTCTAGTAACTAGATCTATATATGTTTCATAACTCTTTGACTCTTTTATCACTCATATCACCATATTCCCACTCTATCAAGACCAATTTTAAACATTTATCCCATCCTCATAATTTCTCAAACAATGCTTGACAACTTACCCTGCTTCTTACTTTGTCATAGGCTCTCTAGTAGCCTTTTTTCATCTTTTTCTATTGGTATGGTCAAGTATGGATTCATCTAGTGAAACTAACTCCATATTATGACACCCTCTATTTCATACTATCTCTTTATGTTGTTTTGTGACTTAACTCCACTCTTAAATCACTTTTATCATTCCTTTTAGGCTTTGTTTAAGCCTAATTAGGTCTTCTCTATCCTATTATACTCTTAGTCTTCTCAAACCATACACAGAGGTACGTGAAAAAAAATAAACCAAAAAAAATATTAAAGTACCTATATCCCCACATTTTCACAAAATTTTAATGTTTTTCATCAATGGAATCTTTCATAAATTAAGATCTTGTCATGAAACCCTAGAACAGCGTTTAAACCTGACTATACAAGCCTGAGAGGGTTTAAAATTGTGTTTCAAGATTCCTAACAAAATTAAAATGAATATGATCATTTATTATGTTTTATTTTAACATTATACACCTATAATAATCCTTAATCTCCTCCTTTAAGTCTCTATTTTTCCACTTCTAAACTTTCTAGTTTGATTGCAAGACTATAGTTGAGGATATAGTCTACTTACAAAGTCTGAGTGTAACATTTTATGAAATATGAATTAAAAAACATATGAATCATGTTAATATCCTTAACTACATTTAAAATTGTTATATACAAAATATATATAATCATTCAATCTCTGTAGACTATTTCTTTGCATACAAACAAACTCAGTCTTTTATCCACATAATGTAAACAACACAGATATACTGGTTTGTAACTTTGAACATTCTCAAAAGACTTTGAAAATAAATTATAAAATAATTATAACACCATAAAAAAACATGTTTCAAATTACCAAACCTATTAATATTACTAGGATCTTATTTTTATTACATCTTCATCATTGATCATTCTTACATAGTCAAATTTCATTGTGCTTATACAAGAAAATGCAGGGTTTGTTATGCTTTCTTATCTTTAAATGATAAAAATTATCTTATTCACTTCCTTTGGGTTCTTATACATTCCCCCTTATAATCCAACCCCATTAGTTTTTTTCAAAAAATCATTTATAAGTTCTTTTATATCTTATAACTAAGCTAATTGAATTTCAACTCTCTCATGGGAATTGTGAGAATGCTAACTACCTTAAGCTCTAACATGATTAACAAAATGTCTTAACATGTGATCCATGTATTTATGGACAACCTTTACCACTTTATATATTTCTAACCCCAACCAATTACAACATCGAGACTTCTTTAGACATGATTGAAAATTCCAAAGTTTGACAAGAAGATTGAAAATCCAAATAAGGAAATTGAAGGGAAAATGCCAAGGTGCTCCTAATTCAAATTTGAAAACAATATAACACATAAGAATGACTCCTACAGGCATAAAATGACTATGATGACACAAAATACTCAAACATTTAAAATACACCAAAACTTAGAAATGGTAGTGATGCTCCTTCATCATTTTTGAGATACTTAAGTAAGTTTCCTAATATGAGTTTGTGTATCTTATATAGATTTTTGAAAGTATGCATCCTCAGATGTAGTGACATGCATATGAGATAATTTATGATTATCATAGATAGGAATAGATGACTTATTATTTTTAATAAGATAAAAAAATCATAAGGTAAAGATGTATAAGTGGCTAGATATGGTACATTAGTCATAGGAGGAATAAAATAAGCACTAGGATGCTTAGAAATAGTCAGAGTAAAATAAGGACTAACACTAGGTACATGTATAGAAGAAGTAGTAGGAATGTTGGGAGAAATAACCTCATCACTGATGTAGAAGTAGATCCTCCAATAGGAAAATTAGAAACATTCAAATGATCTATGGTAACATTATCATGTGTATAATCCTTAACTAAAGTGTTCTTTTGTATTTATTTCAACTTGAGAAACATAGGTTCTTAATATCCAATGTGTTTTTGAATTTAATTTATAAATTAAGAAAGTATATGAAATCTATTAGGATCCATATCATCAAAATCATTTGTATCATCACAAGTATTGTCTTCATAATAATAATCAGCATCATTTAATTCAACATTCACATTTGCATTATCAACAACATTAGGAGGATGAACACCATTAAAATTTTCAATTTTTGATTTAAAATAAGAACAAGTACCAAGAAATTGAAGGTCAATAAAATCACAAGAAACACGGCTCAATCTAGCACTTCCACTAGTAGGGTTTGTATATCTAGCCTTCTTAATGGGCTCAAGATGTAAGCATGAAAAACATGAAATATTTAGGGCTAATGATAGCAATAAAGAATACACCTAAATTTGAAAAATAAAATCTAATAGGTGAAAATTATACCCTACAGGGATGAAGAATAAAGAAACCCTAATAATGGATGTGTTTTAAGGTTAGAGGAGTTAGCCACTTTATTTTACCAAATAGTGATACTATGGATAAATGTCCAATGTAAATGGGTAAAACTATGGCACAAGAAATATCTCAAATAATAAAATAATAAAAAGAAATAATATTTTATCTAGTGCTAAAATATTGACTAGAGATATTAAAAATGATAGAAAATTTGAAAATTATGGAAAGAGAGATAAAGAAATTTGAAACAAGCACACTCAAGTCATTGTAGCTAAAATCTAGAACTAAGAACAAAGTTTAAAACTAGCATAAAAGTTATCCTAGGAATATAATTATACTATAGAAGTGGATTAGAATGCATGGGGATAATTATTTCTTTGTCAAAATTGGTATATGTTCAATTATGTATGGTGATTGTGTCTTCCTATGCCAATTGTGACCTATGTTTCTTTATGGGTTATTTAACTTTATAAACCTCTATACAAACTGACACTTATCTATATTTTGGATTTGCTTGTCTAACTTGAGTGGAAAAAATATTTTATTTTATTCTTATTTTATTTTTACCTAATCATACACAATGTATGCATAAAAAGTGTGTGCAAGTTAGTTGGTTTTTGCAATCTCTTGAAGAGTTACATCTACAAATCCCACATACTTTGAATCAAGGATTTATGTAGTCCTAGATTTTTTGAGTGAATCCAAACCCATAGAGAAAAAATAATTCACCTCCTCTCCTTATAGAATCAAGTGCAACTATATGATTCATTGTAACCTTTTCTTGGTACAAGATATGATGGAACATGACTTGGACTAATGTTGATGCAATGTAGGCAATGTATAGACTCTTGTTGAATGTGAATGAATTATTAATAAAATATGATGATTATGCATTAAAAAAATGTTTGGTAAGATATCTCCAAGATATTATTCAATCAGGAATGACTAAGGATATATTCTAAAATATAAGGTTCTCTAGAACACTTCAAACATAAGCTAACCCTCAAAGATAGTCATAAGAGAAAATCAAGGAATAAGGAATTAGGCCAAGGTGGGAAGGACATACATAAGGGTAAGGGTCAGATAGGCTCAAAATAGACACCAACATGAATAAAGGATGTCTAAATAAGATTATGGTGTTTAAAATTGATAGATCATAGGTGTTCTTGAAGAGATATAGATGAATTAAGGCTGAGGGGAGTCTAATATGCACTGAAAGTGTTTGAAAATAGCCAAATGTAAAGAAATGGATGAAATTTTTATAAACATGATAGAAACACTATATAAAAATTGTCTTGTACCAAAATTAAGGGTTTGAATTCCCATTATCTGGTAATAAATGAAACCAAACTCCTAATATGGCAAGGTAAGGTAATGCTCCCGAGTGGTACCTTAGTTATGCCATCATATCCTTTAGAAATTGTGGTTTTATTGACTAAATATATATGAGTATATCCAAGAGTAGTAATGAAGTTTATTGTTTACATGTCTATAATTGAACCATTAACAACCATAATCATATTTTTTAACCTTAAAAGGTGAGTGCTCTATTGTTAAAGTCCTAATTTGGAATTTCATGGTCACATAATATAATTGTAGGAGGCTCTTTATGGATGTCATCAACCACACCAATGAATCCATAAATGGGATGAGTTTTGTGATCTCATGATAATTTATTTTGAGATATAATATTAGCATCATATTATTTTTTGGATTTAGTAGCATGATTGGGAAGATAATTCGTAAAGTTTTTTAAATGTTGATTTAGTTGTGCAAATTATTTGTTCACATTACTATTATTGCCTTATATTTGGATTTGATTATTTTCAATGAGATTTAGATATTATACTTAAAAGTAATGGATTTTTTTATATGATGGCCTAGTATTTTATCATAATCATAGTATGCATTTGCATCATGGATCTTAGGCTAGGACCTTGATGAGTCAAACTCCCACTAAGGAAGTAAAGATGTCACATTTCATTCAATAAATAGCTTAAGCACATTTTGAGGAATTTTAGTTAATTGTGTAATTTTTTTTTTTTCCCTTTGTGATAGGACTAGCCTATTGGATGGTTAGTCTAACACATTTACTATATTGTTGGCCTCATTCTTAGGTTGGAAAGAGTTATCACTAGTCTTAACTTTGATGATGAGAGTTGTAATTTAGCTCCACTATAAGTAGAGGAATTGGTCCCATATTTAATCATATGGCCTCTAAAATATTTATTGCATAGTTTTTAACTACATAACAAAGTTAATCAAAATATTTATAAGTATTGAATAATTTTTTTTCAAACTTAATGGGTTGAAGTAAAATATAAGAGAATATAATCTATAATTTACTATCAGGTCATATATGAGTCATATTTATAAAATTAGTTTTGATTCTACGCACATAATATCATTCTCATTAGTTCCTTATTTAATTTGGGAAATATATGAAAATTTGACCTTCATGCTAATGTTGATTCAAAAATGAGTTGATGAATCATCAACTAGAGCATTCAAAGAATGTACAGATATGGATGGAAAAACATAAAACCAATCAAGAGCATAGTCAAAAAACATTCAAGAAAATATTTTTGTCTTATATTTATGCTTAAGATCAAATTTGAGACATGAAACATAGAAATATTTGATGTGATGATAAGGATAACCTTTAATGTTTAATAGTTTAAACTTAGGAGCTAATAAAATGATAAGCAAAGGATGGGTGAGGACATCATAAGGAAAATATTTGAGCATTATATCATGTGGATTGATTTTATCACTTGGATTTTGATACCATTTAAAGAGTAATTGGGTTTGTTGTTTCATAGTATGTATGGTTTGTTGAAGGATGATAACTTCATAATTTGGAATAGATGTATTAATGGTGTAGGTATAGATGGAAACTTTAGGCACTTTAGACACATTATATACCATAGATTAACGTTGGAGCATTTTTTTTTTATGTTTGAATAATTTCAGGAGAAAAAAGGAAGCATTAAGACTAGTTTGGGAAGGCAAAGATATAACAACATGAGTAGAATAAACTAGAGGAGAAACAACATTAGAAGTAATTTGAGACATAAAAATATTATCTAGCATGTAAGGGGAAACTTAATAAGGATGGACATCATTATAATCATTCAAATATGAATGATTCAATTTAAAAGGTATCTCATAAACTATGGGTTGGCAAACTAGGATTGTTTTTACATATCCCTCAATTGATATAACATGGAATCTATTTTTTTAGGATGGTTTAGGACATTTTTTCTAAACAAGTAAATTCTTTCAACCATTTATTTTTATACATCAAAAGTTTTAATATTTTTGGATTCACTTGAAAAATTATCATTCACATCATTATTATTCATAGCATTCACATTCAAATCATTTGCATTTATATCATTTTCATCCAAATTATCATACACATGCATATCAAAAGAAGAAGAATTAAAATCATTGATATTGACCATTTTTTTCAAATAAGCATGGGTATTAACTAAAGTGTTTTCAATAAAATCAAAATATTTTAAAATCTATCTATCACTTCACATATGATGTAAACATATATAATATGCAAACTAGGGTTTGAAACAACACACAAGGAGTTAGGATTGATAACAAACAAATAGATAAGTTTAGCCATATAAAAATTGGATCTATAACAACCACAACAAGAGCTAACCCTATAATGGAAGGGAGTATGCAATATAATACATATAACACTAGGCACAAGCAAGGGGTAACCCTAATAGGATGAGAAAATAAAACAAGTATTTAGAAAACCCTAAGAAAAATAAGATCCAATATGTAATATAAACACATTCTAACCTTAGGAGGTGTGAGAGGGAGCAAGTTCAACAAAATTTAATAAAATAAAGTGAATTTAAATAAAGTAAACTACACAACCATGTACATGAATGTACAATTCAGATCTAAACACAATACAACAATATATCATCACAAAAATGCCTAATTACACAAATATAATGTATTGAAATGCTTAAAATATGATAAAAAAAAGTTCTAAGAAAAATAATTTTTTTATTAAACCCATGTACTGTTGGAGGCTACAAGAAGGTGTAAAAAAGTATAGAGATTAATTTGGAGGTATCCCAAACAAATGACTAGGAGTGTATTGGTATGTTCCTAGCTTGATTAGGAGCATAGTGGTTTATTCATGGAGAGAGAAATTTTTATTGGTTATACATGGTATGCTCCAATTCAAATTATAATTTTTATTGAAATAAAATTAATGAATGCCTTCCTTTATTTCTGATCTTAAAAAACCTCATTTAGCTTCTCTCAATTTGACATGGATCCTCTGAAAATCCTTCTCCTTCCTTGGAAACCCTAATTAACTCAGATCACCTTGCAAGACCATTAAAAATGGGATCAGTTATAAAATCCATGCCTCATTTAGACTCATGTTCTTTGAAAAGTTTGAAATCAATAACCAACACAATCCAATGAAATATGAATATCCTAGATCTTATCCTTATCCTTATCAATGATAAAAAAAGTAACTAGCATAACAAATATGTTATTTCACTAATCCTCCAATTAAAATTTTAGTAAAGGGGCATTGCTCTAACAATGCAAACCTTGCTTTTAGAATTCAATATATGGATTATCAATGTAGATTTAATTGTATTCACTTGCAAATTAGTTTATCCTAAATGTATCAATGCACTTGTGTTCTTATAGACTTATCAAATTTAAATTAAGACTATTTATGATCAAGCTAACAAATAAATAGTGGGAAATCTAAAAAATGGGGAATAAAGAACAAAAAAATTGAGAGGGGTGAAGAGACCCACAAAAAAGGCTAACCAGGTGTGTAATGGTATGCTCCTAGGAGCCAAGAAACCATACTTTTTTTTCCAATGTTCCAGGAGTTATTGGGGTCATACTAGGGTAAAATGATTATCATTTAATATGTTTTTAGGTGTTTCAAATTCAATGGTACTATTAGAATTAATCTAGTGTGAACAAAAAATGGAGTTACAAAAGAAACACAAAGAACATAAGGTAAACAAGGTCTATAACACAAGATAAAAGTTATAATAAAAGCCTAATATGAACTAATGACCCAAAAACACATAAACACACTAATACCATACACAAAATTAGTCATATACCAAAATTAGGTGTCTACACATATATATTTGAGGATATACTATTTACATAGAAATATTTGGTGAATCTTTATGGGATCAATTATTAACATTTAAAACTTCTAATGTGACATAATAATAGTCAATAATCATCTCACTTGATAGTGTAGGAGTAATTATGTGTATTTAGGTAGTGGAATCACCAGTGAATTATGATGGAGAAGCCACATCGATGCACAATGATGTAAAGCAAGTGATGGTGATATGGGCATTGTACTTGTACATACACAAACCAATATATTGTATTTCATTTTTGTGTGAAGTTTACTATTATAATTTTCATTATTTATTTATTTATTTATCTATTTATTTATTTGATTTATTATATCTTTTGATTAGAACTACGAATTAGACCTAGGACACAACAAGGGGCTCCATCACTAGGAGCCACTAAACCAACCAAAAAGGCCACCACAAGTGATATAATGGTAGAGTAACTAATGGTTATTACTGACACTTAAGTAAGCCATGTGGATTTATGACTATCTAACCTATACCTATGTTAGGAAATGTGGAAGACTAGAATATTTCAAGGTGGGATATGGAATATTCAAATTATAAATGTTTGACAGGTAGGTGGAGGTCACCATATGTTTTTCACCAAGACTCCCTACTTTAAATTAAAAAAATAATGGGAATATGACAAAAAAAAATGGTGAATGTTATGCATAGAATAATCCATAATAGAGAAGCCTCTAAAATCTTGAAACTATATAAGGAGATGCCAATTTAGGATTAGATAATTAAGTAAAAAATGCTAAGGAAACTCTATTGAAATTTATAATAAATTAAGCAAGTGTGAGTTTGATATATAGACACCCAAAATGAAAGAGTGTAAAGCATCTAATAGTGGAAATTAACTTATTGTATAGTAAGCTTACATAGTCATGTTGATTTCAAGCTAACCCTGAAGCTGAACTTTTGAAAAAGTGCATATTGTAAATCTCTATTCATTAATAAAATAATCCCCAATTTTTGCTCTAAAATATCAAGTTATTACAAGTGTTTATTCTAGTTACCTGGTCTAATGTAGTTCTTAACCAAACCCACTAACCACTGTAGACATCTAATTCCTATCACTCTTATGCTAAAATTTTCAATACAAATGATTTTATGTGGCAATGCACAATCTGGACCAAAATCATTAAAATGCTCTAAAATGTTCAAACTTATCATGTAAAAGTGTTAATTTGTGTTAAGGTATCCCTAAATGGGGCAATGCATTTTATGTGATTATAATCTTTTCTTAAATCATTCGAATCAAATTGTGACCATACAAAATCACATATTAGACCACTGAATTCTTCTAATTCAACAACACACGTCATGTGCATGTTTTATTTCACATCCATAATACTCTAATTGGGGTAATATCACATACACAATTGACACCTTCTTCTAATTATACTCTAGACAAATTATGACTCAGTAAAATAACATTTTTTACTAGGTTGATTAAGTATGAAATAGATTTCCAAAGAATTACAAAAAAACAAGCAAATCCACATAAACAAATTAAAACCAAATCAATATCTTAAGTAAAAATTCCATGAGATTTGTTGAATATATAATTACTAGAAATTCATTGTTCAATTTTGCATCATCCCATGAGATCATAAATTGGGTTGCATCCATGAACTATTAATGGGTTAAATATCAAAATTAAACCCTCACATGCCCCATCAATTCCCTATTATTTCAAATATTAATGGAATATTTATGGCTTGTCCCCCCAAAATTGAATCAGTCCATGGCCACACATATTGATCTCAAGATGGATGGTCATGGCTTATCCTACATTTTTTTAGAAAGCTTTAAATAAGTGATTCAAAGCCACAATATTTAGGCTCTTTTTATTTAAACTTATTATGCATAATTATCTTCACAAATCTTGAAATAATTGACAAATCTTATGAGCCTAGGAAATTGGTTCACTAGGAGATGATGGAGACACATGTTACACCTCATTGACACAGACTTGGAGCACCAAGTCTAGGGAGAAACATGCTTATTGACTGATTGTGAAGGAGGATGGTTACTTGGAAGGTTTAATTGTATTCCTTTATTAATTATCTCTTTGAATTCATTAACAATGTCCTTTGAGGGAATAGGCTTGATAAATTAGGTCTTTATGCTTATTTTAGATATTTTTTTACTAACGCATAATTTAACCTTGTCTCATAATCCTATTCTACATTATGGGATGTCCGATGGGACCATGCATGTCACACATCTCTTGATCCTTCTAATTTTACATTCAGACCCTCTTTTGAGGCTGTTTTACACTTATTTTCTCTCATTTTACATTTGTATGATGTCTGGAGCAATTCATGAATTCAACCTATAAAATAGTTAAATTGACCTGAACATCAATGAGCATGCCATGTGGAGTGGTGAAATTTACCTATGCAATAGCAAAATCACCCATGTGAATGGCAAAATCATTTTTTCTATTTTCTATCTATGTCTATGTGTTTTACAAAGAATGGTAAAATTAACTTGGAAATTGGTGGATTTGACCTATGGAATGATGGGTTTGCCAATAGAATAATGAGATCATCTTGGACTAAAAACTTGTAGGTAACTACTATTTTTATTTTATTTATATCATTTTTATCACTTTAGTGAGTTTTCCCTACTCATCAATAGAAATGCCCTGTTAATCAATGATATCACCCTGTAATCAATGGGATCACAAAAATAGTGTCCTTTGTGCCTCTGCCTCTTAGTAGAATCATCTTGATAAATAGTGGAATAGAGAAAATGATTTATAAAATGGAAAAATTGACTTGTGTCAAAAAATAGAGAGCAAAAATAGCAAGTTACAAACTTATTTGATAATCATACACACTTGTTTTGACTTCTAATATTCTATTTTATAGGTGTTAAGACACTTATTTTTCAATTTTACAATAACCAAAAGCAAATTTCACTTCATATCTCATTTGGTGTTTTAAAATAAATTCAAAATTTAGTTAAGTTCTCATAAGAGTTTTTTTTTTTTTTTGTTTGTTTGTTTTTCAAAATAAGTGTAGTGTGTATGCTCTTCCCCCATCCCCTTTAGGGAACCTGGGTGATCCAAAAATGCTTCACTTGTTGCTTTTTTTACTCTATCAAAGCATGGAAGGAAATTTTCTAAATCCCTCCATAAAATCCAAGTGATTTTGGAAACCTTGAAATAACCCTAAAGTCCTACAATTTTTTATTTCTTACATCTTGGATTGTGGGCAAGAGTTTATAGCCTCCCCATGGGTTATCTAGAGAAGCATTGACCTAGGAATTCATCTCCTAGGATTATTCCAATCCCACTCCATGGTAAGTGTATATAAATTGAGGTCAACTTATTTAGGTGCTTATTTGAGTGGTTAAACAAGCTTCGTTAGTAAGAGACTGCCTCAGAATGTAGGTTTAACTTAGATATTTCACTACACTGAGCAATTGACATATGTAGTGGTTGTGAAAAGAACAATACCTTTTCACATCAATCTATTTAAAGAATATATAAATGATGTGTTGTGTCCTAGTGTTAATCACACATATGGGACCATTTAGAACATACAAAAATTAATATTTTTTGGAATAACCCCACTTGTGATGGAGTACTATTGGTACAAGATGAGTAGCTTAAAGTTCTAGGTCACTGTACGATCTCTTGAAAGGAGAGGGAGCCTAAAACCTCTAATTTTCATATGCATATAATTTTATTATATTTAAAACATATTTTCCTCTCAAGAAGGAGTATATAGATGGAATCCAAATGTACGAAGCCAATTATTAGTTTGCTAGGATAAGACATTCACTTTGATGTTTTTCTTGTTCTTGTTTATTTACATCATATTTTGAGTCTAAAAATTATTTGTGAAACCAAAATGAGTCAAAAAACACAATTTGTACACTCATTTATTTTGGACAAAGAGGCATTATGCTGGTCAAATCCAAATCATTTTTTGCCTTGTTCAAAATTTAAATCGCATCATTATGTTTGTATTTCTAAAATATCATTGTTATGTTGTTCGTCTAAGTCTAGATCTATTCATCACTTTGAAAATCTACAATTCCTTCTTTTATAATATAAATTTGAAATATTATCTTTATAAATTTTAAATCCAAATGTTATTGGTTTACCCTTCGCACTTGGTTTGAGTAACTTGGATGGGATTTTCCATTTTGATTGAAGGTCATTTTGTCTAGACTCTTGTCTCATTCTTTTTTTATTTTGGGCTTAGATTATCTTTCATTCACACATGCTCTAAGTTCCTAGACCATCCTACCTTCTTTTCCATGTGGCATCGTTGTGCTACCCATTTCATTTTGTCTTTATACTTAGTAGTTCTTGTGTTGATTCACATATTAAGATTCTTAGTTCACATTTTATTCTTCGTGATTCAAAAAGTCTTCTTCTATATTCTCTAGCCACAATTCATTACATTTGTGCCTAGATTTGTATGGTATTGACATACTTTTAGCTTAGATTTTTGTGTGTTAACTTGCACCCTAAGTTCCAAGATTATTTTACCTCTTCTAAATTGAAGATTTCAACCAATCAAAGTTGAGTAATTTTGTAACCTTTTTCTTCTAATTGTGTGGTGCTATGCCATTTCATTTTATTATAGTCTCATTATACCTTGTCTTTATTTGATTGAAGAGTCTAAAGCACCTTTTAAAACATTTGTCAAATACATTCCACATCTTAACAAATGTATAAAAAATTGTATTCAAACATGATGCAAAGGTATACTCATAGTGGGGTCTCTTATGGCCCTAATTATGATGAAGAAAACTTTATGATGGAGAATAACATTCCATCATATTTGATTATATCCCAAAAATGGTAGGATCTGAACAGGGTTATTATGAACACTAACCTTTAGAAGACAAAGATGAATCCCTTTAAGGTTGACAGAATAAGGTGAAAGATTGCCACCAGATTTCCCAATGGAACAACTACACACGCTTATCTAATCTAAGGAGAAAAAACTAGAGAAACCTCTCACTCGTATTACAAAAACCAACATTGATTCCTATAGTAAGGGAAAGGAACAACTTATAGAATCTACTCCAAATGATTAGGATCTCACTACCAAGATTCAAAAAATCAATCAACGATATGCAAAATAGCTTGTTTCAGACCTAATAGCTTCTTTAGTTGTGACTTCAATTAATAATACTACTTATAAAGAGAAATAAAATATGATCAATCAAATGTAGCATACCCAACTTGATCCTATGTCTAAGATAGATCTTAGAGTTGATCCTAAATAGAACAAACCTTTAGATGTTTTGCAACATGTTTCACCTAATATGAAGCATACCTTTTTTTAACCATCAGGAGCCTCTCACCCCTTTGAAACCATAAGGAATGAAAGACTCATCATAGATTTGGGGTATTATGCAAAACACTTTATCAAATTTATCTCTAATAACATGTACTTTAATGGACTGACAAATTGTTAAGGTGTGGAGCCTAAAAGCTTCACATATGAGCACATTACCAAAGTTGTAGGTTTACACAGTCACCGGCGTCAGTCAGGAGTGGCCGATGTCGGTCAGGTGCAGTTGAATAGACACCGGCTTCGGCATGGTATCAGTCGACGTCGGTCATAGGCAAGCAGGCAGGAACCGGCGTCGGTTACATGTGCGTCTAAAATGTTATTTCCGAGGACAGAACCAAGTGTTTGCATGATGAGTTTAAGTCTTAGTCTTAAGTTCGCGTCTCTATTATTAGTAAGATTGTTTTTAGAGCCCTTGTTCAAGAGGCTTAACTGTTGGTTGTAAGTGCATACTCAAGTCTCCTAATTCTATATGTAGAATTAGATCTTCTTAGCTTAGTGTGAGTATTGTAGTAGTTCATAGTATGTGAATGTTGAAGAACAGTACAAAGTTGTATCAATCCATGTTGTTGGAGTTGATTGTACTTGAGAGAGAGAGAGCTCTTGAGGGATAGAGATCTAGAGAGAGATCTTGTGCATCTGAGAGAGGTGTGGAAGAAATAAGTTTCTTCAATTGTATTCCTTTTGTAATGAGTTTAATACAAGTTTTCAGGGTGGTTTCTTGTATCTCTTGTTCTTTGCTATTATTTGATTCTAATTACTTATCTATCTAATTTAATTCCATGGTTTATTGCTTTCATAAGTGTAATCATATTGTTGGTTGATCCTCAACAACTGGTATTAGAGCCTTGGTTGTAGGTTTAGAGTTTAATATCCAATAATTGGTATCAAAGCTCAGGTTCACTAATAGGCAGTTCAGATCTATGTAGTGTGTATTGATTACAGGTTGCTCACAGGAGTTTCTACAGGAATTTCTATTTGAGTGGGAGAAGCAATGGCAGAAGAAAGTAAACTGAGAATAGAGAAGTTCAATGGCAAAAATTATCAACATTGGAGAATGTAGATAGAGGACTATCTATATCAGAAAGATCTATACTTACCGTTAGGTGGGATAGAAAAGAAGCCCACAGACATGGATGATGAAGAATGGGAAGTTCTTGACAGAAAGGCTCTGGGGTCTATAAGACTGAGTCTAGCATCTATTGTGATATCTAATTTATCACAGGCAAAAAAAATGGTAGAGTTGATGACTACTTTAGCAAATTTGTACGAAAAACCCTCAGCTTCTAATAAGGTATATCTTATGAAGTAGCTATTTAATTTGCATATGCAGGAAGGTGGATCTGTATCTAATCACCTGAATGATTTCCATGGTATTGTAAATCAATTAAGTTCAGTCAAAATTGTATTTGATGATGAAATAAAAGCTCTTTTAATATTATGTTCTTTGCTTGAAAGCTAGCATAGCTTAGTAATGGCAGTTAGCAATACTGCATCTGCATCAAATATTTTAAAAGCAGAGGATGTTGTTAGTGTTATCTTGAATGAGGAAATTCGTAGGAAAAGCACATAAGAGACATCTAGGAATGCTTTAAGTTTTGAGAGTAGGGGAAAGCAAAAAGAGAAGAGCAAGAAAGGGAGATCAAGATCTAAGTCTAAGGGGAGAGGTAGATCCAAATCAAAAAATGGCAGAAAGCCTCAATGCTGGAATTGTGGAAAGATGGGGCACATAAGCAGAGATTGCTGGTCAAAGCCTAAGGAGGACAATCAGCACGAAGGAAAAGAAGAAGCAAAGGTTGCAGATATTGCATAAGATGCTTTAATATTCTCTTTGCATAATAATATAGAATCTTGGGTGTTAGATTCTGGTGCATCTTTTCATGCTACCCCTAATAGGGAATATTTCTGTGACTATATCCATGGAGATTTTGGAATAGTGTATCTAGTGGATGATGAGCCTTGTAAGATTATTGGCAAAGGTAAAGTGCAGCTAAAAATGCAGAATGGCAACACATGGGTGTTGAGAGAAGTTATGCATGTTCCTAGCTTGAAGAGAAATTTGATTTTTGCAGGAAAGTTAGGGGATGAGGGTTGTACAATAACTCTCACAGCAGAATCTTGGAAGGTGACCAAGGGTGCACTTGTTATGGCCAGAGATAAGAGAGTAGATACTCTCTATTTGTGTAATTGTGTTACTAACAATTCTCCTTCTGTATTATCTACTTCAGATGTGGATGCAAAATTGTGGCACTCAAGGCTTGGCCACATGAGTGAGAAGGGGATGTCAGTTCTTAAGTCTAAAGGTAAGCTTTCAGATTTGAAAAGCATGGATCTAGAATTTTGTGAGCACTGTGTATTTGGAAAATAGAAAAGGGTTAGTTTTCTCAAGGCTGGGTCTACAAAGAAGAAGCATAAGTTACAGCTTGTTCACACAGACGTGTGGGGACTGGCTCAGGTAGTTTCTATTGGAGGATCACAGTACTATGTTTCGTTCATAGATGATGCTACAAGAAAGGTATGGATCTATTGTATTAAGAAGAAATCTGATGTATTTGAGACTTTTAAGATTTGAAAAGCTATGGTTGAGAATGAAACAGGCAAAAAATTAAAGTGCTTGAGATCTGACAATGGTGGAGAGTTCTGTAGTTATAAGTTCAACTGGTATTGTTATATGCATGGAATCTATAGGCAAAGGATGGTTCTAAGGACACCTCAGTAGAATGGAATTGTTGAAAGGATGAACAGAACAATCATGGAGCATGCAAGATGTATGAGATTGCATGCTGGTTTGCCCTTAGAGTTTTGGGTAGAAGCTGTTGACACTGCAGTGTACCTGATTAATAGAGGACCCTCTACAGCTCTGGATGGTGGAATTCTAGAAGAGGCTTGGACAGGTAAAAAGGTAGATCTCTCTTTTCTTAAAGTTTTTGGTTATGAAGCCTTTGTGCATGTAGATAAGGAAAATAGAAAGAAGCTGGATGCTAAGTCTATGAGGTGCACATTTATTGGCTATGGCTCAGATGATTTTGGTTTTAGATTTTGAAATCTAGGAAATAACAAGATAATTAGGAGCCATGATGTTGTTTTTAATGAAAAAGTGATGTATAGTGATCAGCTGAATCAGTCTGGGTAGAGCAATGGTGAATTGGATGAAGTGACGGTCCAAAATGAGCTTGCAGGAAAAAGAAATAATCACTTGTAGGAAAACACAGAGACCGACGTCGGTAGGATAGGAACCGGCATCGGCAGAACAGAAACTGATGTTGGTCATACAGAGATCGATGCCGGTAGGATAGGCACCGACGTCGGTCAAGAAGAACCGATGTCAGCCAGTAATAGGTCTGGAGGTGACTGAGGTCAGTCACTGTCAGAGAATTTGGGTGGACAACGTGTTGTGAACGAGTCTCAGACACCCATCAGGAGGTTAGAAAGGGTAAGTAAGCCTCCAATTAGATATTCTCCTTCATTATTCTATTTATTGCTAACTGATGGTGGAGAACCAGAGAGTTTTGAAGAAGCAATATAGGTGGAGTCCAAGAGTCAGTGGGAGCGTGGCATGGTTGAGGAGATGGAGTCCTTAAGAGAGAACCAAACATGGGATTTGGTTGAGTTGCCAGCTGGTAAGAGAACACTGAAGAACAGATGGACCTACAGGTTGAAGGAAGGTGAGAATGGACAGATGAGATATAAGGCCAGATTGGTAGTGAAAGGATTTGCACAAAAGCTAGGTATTGATTTTGGTGAGATTTTTTCTCCTGTTGTTAAAATGACTTCTATATGGATTGTACTGTCTTTGGTTGCTATTGAGGATTTGCATCTTGAGCAGCTAGATGTTAAGACAACGTTTCTTCATGGAGATTTGGATGAGTAAATTTATATGGAATATCCAGAAGGATTTGAGGTCAAAGGTAAGGAGAAGTTAGTGTGCAGATTGAAGAAAAGCTTGTATGGCCTCAAGAAAGCTCCTAGACAGTGGTATTTGAAATTTGACAGGTTTATGACTGAGCATGGCTATAGTAGGTGTCAATCTAACCATTGTGTGTACTTCAAGAGATTGGATAATGGTAGATATATTATTCTATTGTTGTATGTAGATGATATGCTGGTTGCAGGATCACACATGTAGGATATCTCTGAGCTTAAGGTGAAATTAGCTCAAACTTTTGCTATGAAGGATTTGGGAGCAGCAAAGAAAATCCTTAGCATGAGCATTAAGAGAGACAAGAAAAATCACAAGTTGATATTGTCTCAAGAGGATTATGTGGACAAGGTGTTGAAACGGTTCAATATGCAGGATGCTAAATTGGTAAGCACACCTTTGGCTGGACATTTTAAGTTGAGTAAAGAACAATGTCTTAATTCACATGATGAGGTAGAGTACATGAGTAAGGTTCCATATTCTTTCACAGTAGGGAGTTTTATGTATGCAATGGTGTGTACTAGACCGGATATTGCCCAAGCAGTGGTTATTGTGAGTAAGTACATGGCCAATCTAGGAAAGGAACATTGGAAAGCAGTTCAGTGGATCCTCAGATATCTGAGAGGAACCAGTAGTAGGCACTTGTGCTATGGAGGTTCAGATACTTCTGTACATGGTTATGTAGATTCAGATATGGCAGGTGATTTGATGGTAGGAGGAGCACCATAGGATATGTTTTCATTGTAGGTGGAACGGTGGTTAGCTGTATATCAAAGTTGCAGAAGGTTGTTGCCTTGTCAACTACAGAAGTAGAGTATATTGCAGCCACAGAGGCTAGCAAAGAGATGATATGGATGACACAGTTCATGGATGAGCTTGGTAGGGAGAAAGAGAGTTGCAAATTGTATAGTGACAGTCAGAGTGCAATCCATTTGGCTAATAATTCAGCTTTTCATTCAAGAACCAAGCACATACAACTAAGGTACCACTTCATACGGCAGGTATTGGAAGATGGTGAGTTGAAGCTGGAGAAGATCCATACAGATAGGAATTCTGTTGATATGTTATCCAAGCTGGTTACAAAGGAGAAGTTGAATCTTCATTTAACTTCTATTGGTCTTCATGATTGAGTTGAAGATGGAGGAGCTAGAAGATGTTGCTGTACAAGTATTGGTGCAGCTGTTTATCTCCAAGTGGGAGATTGTTAAGGTGTGGAGCCTAAAAGATTCACATATGAGTACATTACCAAAGTTGCAGGTTTACACAGTCACTGGCATCGATCAGGAGTGATCGACGTCGATCAAGTGCAGTTGAATAGACGCTGGCGTCGGCATGGTATCGGCCAACATCAGTCACAGGCAAGCAGGCAGGAACTGACGTCGGTTACCTGTGCATCCAGAATGTTATTTTTGAGGATAGAACCAAGTGTTTGCATGATGAGTTTAAGTCTTAGTCTTAAGTTCATGTCTCTATTATTAGTAAGATTGTTTTTAGAGCCCTTGTTCAAGAGGCTTAACTGTTGGTTGTAAGTGCATGCTCAAGTCTCTTAATTCTATATGTAGAATTAGATCTTCTTAGCTTAGTGTGAGTATTGTAGTAGTTCATAGTATGTGAATGTTGAAGAACAGTACAGAGTTGTATCAATCCATGTTTCTGGAGTTGATTGTACTTGAAAGAGAGAGCTCTTGAGGGATAGAGATCTAGAGAGAGATCTTGTGCATCTGAGAGAGGTGTGGAAGAAAGAAGTTTCTTTAATTGTATTCCTTTTGTAAAGAGTTTAATACAAGTTTTCAAGGTGGTTTCTTGTATCTCTTGTTCTTTGCTATTATCTAATTCTAGTTACTTATCTATCTGATTTAATTTCACAGTTTATTGCTTTCATAAGTGTAATCATATTGTTGGTTGATCCCCAACACAAATGACACCCCAAAACTTGTAGTATTTATATAGCGCATAGTGACAAATTTTTGGGAATTTATATTACCCACCTATGAATCAACAATAAACTTACTCAAATCATATAGTAAAACTGAACCAAACTACTAGACATAGGGTTTATATCCCTACTAGGACCACCTAGGGGCACATTCCACCCTAACAAAATTATATTGAACCCATAAATGCACCAAACATGCAAGAATGGAATTCGATGAAGGAGATATTTTAAAGGCTTGAGATAGGAAACCAAATTAAAAAGTATAAGTTTCATGAGATATGTCCATATCTATTTGAACTAAGCATTATTCAAGTTACCTCATTTTGAAGCTCCCAAATTTGATAAATACATAGGGAAGGGTGACCCTCGAGAATGTATCCAATCCTTTTTTGTACTATGCCAAGAGGTAGCCTATAGTTGTGTTTATTTGCTTCACTTTTTTTCATGTATTTTGGCTAGACAAGCTTTGGATTGGCTCCTCAAATTGCCTAAGGGATCGGTGACAGATTGAGATGATTTATTAGATAAGTTTGTCAACCATTTCTCTTACAACATTGAGCATGAGTTAATAGTGGTTGACTTATGCAATGAAAAACAAATAAATGGATAAATATTTGTATCATACTTAAAGTGGTGTAGAGCATTAGTTGGATGCTTTCAACATAATTTTCTAGATAAATAGTTGGCTGATATTTTTGCACAAAATATGCACCTTGAAGTGGCTCATAATTTGTGATTCAATTATGCCAACACATTTGAGGATATCATTGATAAATGTGTGAAAATATATAAGGCACTCATTACCAGGGGCCTTGTAAAGATTCATTATCAGGGTCAAACATCTAATCAGACCTAACCACCTGTTCAATCTAATACTAATGAAAAACCTAATTTTTTTAACAAGAATAAGAACATGATCAGAAATAGAGTGATAGAATCCAATCATGTGAAAATTTTATAGGCTCTATTGGCTCAAAATTTACAACAATCCCAACCCAATCCATCAAACACTTTTTAATTAGCTCCTCCATGAAGGGAATTTAATAAGTATAAATTATTCATCAAACTAGGAGAGCCTATTGAGGCAGTGTTCTAGAAACTAGTGGTAATCAATTTGATTGTGTGGCCTATACCAAAGCCATTTATATAAGATCAACCTAAACCCTAATGGTAACTAGAAAGTGAGTTTTGTAATTTCCATCATGTTATTAACCATGCCATTTATCGATGCATACAACTAAGGCATATTATTGAGGACTTGATCAAAAGTGTCAAAATTAAAGTGAAGCACACAACATAGAATACAAATCAGGACATGGGAATCTATAAAGACTCATTCCCTAAACACAATAAAGTAAAACAAAGGAACAATCAAGATTAAGGTTAGGGCCAACATCAATAGAATCAAGGTCAAAAGCCTACTTAGCATAATCATAATTAGGATCATAATGCCCAAACTAACAACATGGGTTATAACAATATGCCTTATGATTATAATAACACCAGGGGACATGTTTCTACCAATCACATTACCACCATCACTATTAAAATATGCAAATTTTATAATGCTTCACTAAGTATTGGACCCCCTATTAAAGGGTTAACACCCTCTTCCTCAAGTAATGTTGTACCAGGATGAAACAATTCCATTACACCTCAATTTTTGTAGGTTATTATCTCTAGACCTACATCTCCTTCTAATTATAATGAATTTATGTCAACTTAAAATTGTGCAATCTAAACTAGATGCTTGTAATCTACCATCCAAGGCCTTGTGCCTTCTTCTAATTATAATGGCTCCTTGTAGACTCTAGATTACATAATCACAACTAGACACTCACAAGTCACCCTCCAAGGCCCTTTACCTTCCTATAATTATAGAGAAAATTTGATCACTGTGCCTTCTGATCCAAAGCTAAACATTATACCAACCAAGGCTAAACCCTCTTGTTCTTTTGTTGAGAATACATATAGCATTCAGGATGAACTGAGTAAAACGCTTGTGCACATTTTTATCTTAGATCTCTTACGTATGTTATTAGTCCATAAAACTATATTAAATGAATTCCTTTAACCATATACTATTCCTAAATATATTAACCCTGACCACTTTTATATTCTTTTATGATATTTATCTTTGAACCAACAAATTATATTTGATCAGAGAGATATGTCTTCCCTCGGTCCAATCCATAATAACCCCTTATACATTGAGGTTGTTATATAAAATCATAAGATGAAGTAGGTCCTTATATAAAATGGTTCACGACTGAACATGGTGTCACTCAAGTTGATACAATGATTGGGTTATTCTACCAAGGACATTCAACTTAAGACAATCACAATCAAGGCTTACAATAATGCCAAAAAGGAATCTTCTAAAACTATTTATTTGCCAATCATTATTAGGTTTATTCCCCATGATACTTTGTGCCATGTTGTGCACATTGAATTACCATATAATATACTTCTTGTTCATCCTTGGATCTATGAAATATGGGTTGTCTCATCTATTTTTCATCAATGCCTCAAGTTCCCCCATGCTGGAATTGAGGTCACCATTCATGTTGATTTGCAGCCCTACCAATATTGCAAACACCTAGAGGTTGAATTTTACAATTATAACAATTACCCTGGTTCTAAATTCATAACAAAGAAGAACAAAGAAATAGTTTTGAAACCACCCAAGTCCAATTATATTGACCCAAGCGATCTTTCTTCCACTTTAGTCGATCCATTCCTTATAACATTATAAATTAGGTCATTGTTGAGGATGCAGGCATTTCCACTTACCATCTAAAATATGCCTTTCATATTAAAAAATTACCCAAGTCTCCTAAGTCTTATGGTATAACTAAACCTTTTGAAGCCCCTTTTTGGTCCAACATGATTTGGAAAAAGTATAAAAAAATGTAGAAACCATTAGTGGTATTTGTACCAACTTCACCAAATCAATATAAAGAAGCCTTTACTGAAGGAGATTGGTTATATTCTGATGACCTTGCTAACTATTTTTAGAATCCCAAGTACCCTATCCCTAACTAGGTTATGGATAACTTGGATTATATAAGGGAAGGCTTAGGATCATGAGAGTAAGGAATCTTGGAACCATTATTAGTTAGTAAACCTATTATGAGCCAAGGTCTCAAATTTATAATACCTAAGGGTGACCTCATGTATTTCAATAGTGATTCCTTTTAATAAACTAATGACAAGACTCTTGACAGTGATGTAACATCCCATTATATTACTTATGATGAGCTAGATGACACAGACCTATTTGACTCCAATTCTATTATGATCATTACCTATTATTTTCCACTTAAACTTTGTCATCCTAACCTTATAAATTGGGACCATAAAAATTATACCATACCCTTGGATGACTTTTAGAATGAGGATTCTATTTTTGATTACATGGGCCTCGGAGATGGATTTCTAATTGGTGATCACAAGCAAGGATTTGACTTCTTTTTAGATTCTACCACCTATTTTGGAGAGAAAAAAAACTTTCTTGGTCACTCAAAAGATAAAACATCAAGATATTTGGGTGAAGACCACTTTAAGGCAATCATTGGTCAGGGAAAATTAAATAAAAAGATGAGCCCTTGAGTGAAAACCTATTTCAGATGCTCTTGGATAGGAAAGTTTTCAATTCTCCAAATGAAGCACATGATCCACCAAGTCCTAGCTCTACAGCCAGTGCCAATATCACTATTAAATAAGATGAAGTCTTTAAGCATCTTTCTCTAAACTTTCTAGAATTATTTTCAAGTTGACCATTAACTAAACTGGTAGACTTAGATTCATCTCATTGTCCTGAGCTTTGGGATGAACAACTAAAAGTTGAAGCAAAAAAAGAGAGTCAAGATCAAACACTGCCCAATATCTTAGAGGATGGTTCTACACTTCTTGTAAAAAACACCATTGAAGTGAACTTGGAAACTTATAAATATCCAAAATTGTTTTTCTCAAAACATCCCTTATTGATGAAGAGTGTGACTATATTGTCACCATTCTAAGGAATTTTATTGACATTTTTGCATGGGCTAATGCAGACATGTCAGGCCTAAACACTTACTTGGTTGTGCATCACGTTGTTTTGCATCCAGATGCCAAGCTAGTCAATCAAAAATTGAGAAAAATGTATCCACACATTTCTATTTTAGTAAATAAATATTAGGATCTAGCTTCATCAAACCATTGAACTATTACGAATGGATATCAAACATTGTTTTAGTTGGTAAAAAACCATAGGGCATTCACTTATGTACTGATTGGTGCATTTTTTACCTTTAGTAGCATATTTGACATTTTAATTAGCAATTTTGCTAATGAAAATAATGGTTTTAAATTTTTTGTAGCAAATTTGAATCTATTTACTATTTTGGCATTTTTTTTACTATTAGCAACTTTGATCTAATACTGATAACTTCATAATCAAAATAAGTGTCTTTGCTCTTAAAATTTTTAAATTTCTACTAACCTATTTTTATAATGACTTTGTATTATGTAGAATTGGTTTCATGCTACAGATAAATGAATTTACTCCGAGTATCAATGGATTTTATTTGTGGTTGTGTTTTATAGGTTATCCATCAAGAATCAAATCAAACTACTAAATCTTTCTTATAGGTTTGCCCATGAAAGAATCTTCAAGTCAAACCCTAAATAAAAAAATTTAATCACATTTCATTAAGTAATTTAATCAAATTTTTGTTTATGTGATTTTAATCATTTTATATTAGTTTTTATGTTTATGTGCTTGTTTCACATGAGACAAGATTGTGTATGTTATCCCCTCACACCCTTATGGCAACCTTGGGGATAAAAATAATTGACACCTCCTATTTTTATTTTTCAATGAGCAACATGATGTGGAACTCATCCACACACACTTGTCATAGTCACTAGGTGGGTTATGGCATGGATTTCCTCAACATGCACTAATCTAAACTTCATGTTCTGGTAAAATATAAATATCAAGGAGAGTTATTGTAAAACTAAGCAAAACTTCCTGTATAAGATTATTTAAAGGGAGGAGGTTAAACTCCAATACTAGAGAATTAGACATCATATTTATATAAATTTGGGCCCCATGTACCATGATATATTAGGGAACTCCCTCAGTGAGCCTTATATAGCCTAGATTAAGACATTTTAGCTTCAAACAACTATCAATGTAGGGGAAATAACATCCCCAAAGATCACTCGGCACATACAAACATAGAGTGAGGATTGAGAGACCAACCTAGTCACCACTTTATGCAAGTAGATCACTGGGTCGATAGTTTACTTTTACACCCATATCTACTAGCATAAGATTGTGTCTTGCTTGATCTTGTTTGAGTGTTGTCGAGACCCTGTTATTTTTCAACCCTTACACCAAACAAGAACCATGTCAAAAATAACAATATAAATCACACCAAGTCTACATGCATCCCCAATCATATCTAACCCATTAATTAATCATACACTTACCTTGATCTATATAGGAAATAACCTCATCACATTTCACAACCAACATCATAAACTTATTTGGACCAAAGGCCTAGTCAAGTTTGACTCATATAGACAAATCCAATCATCCATGTTTTGATAGATAAATTTTAAAATCTTTGTGGACTAGGAAAATAAGTGAATGCAAATTCTTATTCTAAATATAAACTAAAACTTCAAATTGATTTATTCAAAAAATAAAAATAAAATAAATACTTACAATACCATCATTAAAATGAGGTACATCACCTTATCCATTGATTGAATTTGATTTACTCTTGATTCTTGGTATGTGAGTGCGTAAGTCAATTCTCTAAGCAAAGGGAAATTTAGTAGCATATGGATATATGATCTCAATTTTCTCAATGAATGTGTAGGAAAATTTTGATAACAATTTGATAGCTTTAAGGTGGATGTTGAAAATGTAGGATGAAACTTCCATTTATAGGCTTTTGAGTGAGAAGATGAACAATTGGGTTGAATCTAGATTTATTGGATTATGTTAATTTTAGATTGTCATATTTGAGTCCTCATCCATGTGGAAGAGACCAATTACTCATGTGTTTGATAGAAATGGGGAAAGTTATTTGGTAATTGAAAACATCGTCTAAATGAGTCAAGGTAGTTGAATGACTCACCAAATTAGTTGAAATGTTCAATGGTGACTTAACAATTGGTCAAGGAAATTAATGAGGTGGTTAGATGATAACATTTGGTTGAGAGAAATGTAGAAGATGTTTGGTGACTTGAAAATTATGGATTTTTAACTAGTTTTGTGAAATATATATGCATGGATAATTAATTAATATGGATTAATTAATTATTTAAAAAAGGGATGGAAATGATGTTATTAAAAATTTGAATTTGGGATGATGGGTAGGTTAGTGTGTAAATTTTAACAAAGGTAATTGTGACAATAAATGTGGAAAATTTTAGGTGTCTATATTTTCCCCTCTTTGAAAGCATGTTGCAACTAGAAGAAGCAATGATTTTTCAAAGAAAAAAGTAAAGTAGAAATAGATGTAAAAAATATTATGCCCCAGGAGGTTATGCATGATTATGAATGATGCCCCCTCAAGTGGTCAAGCAAGAATGGATGAGAATGAATGCTCAAAATGGATAAGGTTATATGAAAAATGTTTTAAAAAATACTGCCATTTAACAGAATGATGATTCTCAATAAAATACTTGCAGGAGTTTAAGTACATGTAAAATGATTTGTTTAATGCAAATAAATGCTAGGAATTTGATTGGATAAATACAAATTTACATTTATAAGTTTCACATTTGGATTATTTCCCATGAATTATTGGTATATAGGAGTGGATGTGGGAATGATATATCTTATTGGTAAGCTATGGGCCATAAAATGAGAAATAAATTTCTATGGATGAGAGATAAATTTTACTAGAGTGATTTGCAAGCTGAAATAAATATATTGGTCAATTTGATGAATTGGTGGTATGATTGGAAGATAAAATGAAGTGATAGGATGAAAAATATGATAAAAAATAATGGGGGGCAAAAAATATAAATGGGGTGCGTGAATATATAGGGGTAAGGGGAAATTGGAATCTCATTATTTGATATCAATTTGTGTGATTGAGTTTATTAACCACCTAGTGTTGGACTATACTTTAGATTGGGAGAGGAAAATGGAGCATATACTAGCTAATAGGCATCACAATGAGCAATTCTAAGTTTAATAGAGGCCATATGGGATTGATGAT
The DNA here is from genome assembly GCA_037957365.1 of Torreya grandis. Taxonomy (NCBI): domain Eukaryota; kingdom Viridiplantae; phylum Streptophyta; class Pinopsida; order Cupressales; family Taxaceae; genus Torreya; species Torreya grandis. The sequence continues at coordinate 2,102,255 of JARHVA010002242.1, forward strand.
CTAGTAAATCATGTTTGTAAATTTTAATTTTATTATTTAAGGTTCATAAATTCTAAGGAAAGTTAATAAAATAAACTTGCCATTTTTAAAATGGTGGTTTTGAAGTCAATTTCGATAATTTCATTAGTGAAAATAGTAGGTTTGTGAGATAAATTAGTAACTTTATTTCATCAAAATAGTAGGTTTATTAAATTTAGTGGTGAATTCATTAAAATCTATGATGAGTTCATTGTAATGTATAGTAAATTCATCATAATGATGAATTCATCTTAAGGGTGCAATAAATTTGTAAAAAGTTTGGTGAATTTATCATTTTTAGCCTATTAGATAGAGATGTCATGTTGAAAGGGTGTTGATGGAAATAATGATGATGATAAATAGATTTTTAATGTGAAAAATACTAACATTGTTCCTTTGGGTGTGTGTAAGAGAGACATCCTATACTCAGTATGTGAGAGAGGTGGTCAGGTATGTTCCAACTAATTTAAAGTTTCACTGATAATGAGGTGGGTGTCTTAGAGGTTGTGGGATTAGCATATGTTGCAGAGATGTCAAAGATTCATGTAAATAGGGCATTATTCAAAACTATGGTAGGGCATTGCCATTCAAAGACCAACACATTCCATTTATCGATAGGGGAGATGACGATGACCATAGAGGATATATGGAGGATAATTTGCATCCCTATATAGGGCATGAAGGTTTATAGGAGAGATATTATACAAGAAGTATCATGGGCTAGGGTGTTTTGAGAGGACATTACCCTATCATTGACTATTAGATAGATTTGTATTCTTGCATGGCATTAGAGGAGATAGATGGACTGACCTTGGTGTTAATTGCTCTTATATTTTGTGCCACTATCAGATAAGAGTGGGAGATTATTTCTTATAGGCACACTTGTACAAATTTTCTTGGAGACCTTGCATGTTGGAACACTTGTACAAATACTTGAATATAGTCATGTACAAGGGAGTAGCTAGCATAGGCTCATCCACACTATTACAAGTGTGGGTGTGAGAGTATATTGTGGTTGAGAGACCTATTGATTAGTTGAGATAGAGAGTAGATGGAGATCCATTTTATTATATATCGTACATTGTGATAGGTGAATTGAGGACACATTTAGGATATTTGACATTTTACATGAGGGCATTAGATGAGTTAGGTCCTATATATATTACATGGAGACCTGATAGGGAGGTGGATCCATAGTGGGCACATGATGCATGATATATGGATTACATGATTACATGTGTTATATTATTGGTATACATGAGCACATTAAAGAGTGGTTTAAGCCTAACAGGGCTCTGAAATAGTTTGAGATATAGCAAGATGTACTGGCAAGGCCACATGTTTGCACAGGTAATGTGAGATAAACCTCATTGGGGACCAGGTATAGATCTTAGGGTGGTAGATCATAGTTGGTTACATATGTAGACTATACCATACCATCTTAGGAGATACATATAAGATGTAGGGGTGACACATGCCTATACATCATGATGGGAGCAAATATGACCTATTAAATTGATAATTTCCTTTATGAGACTTAGGACATGGAAATAGATATTACATGAATAATTTATAGTGTGATCATAGAGGACATAACATCAAGGGTAACTTGTTCAAGTAGTTATCTTAGGAGATGGAGGAAAGGATGGTGGGAATGATGTGCATATTGAGGAGGCACAAGGTACATAGGTAGAGGCTAAATAAGTAGTGGATGATATAGTAGGAGGATATACACATATGATTGTGATTAATGGTAATGAGAAGTGAGATGGGGAGTACACAAGGTTGCATGTTGTACTATAGATACATATAAGTGGAGATGATGGGATCAGTCCATCAGGGTCAACATGATCAGTGGAGGATGACACCTTGATTGAGAGGTTACATGAGAAGACTAGAATGAGAGATGTGGGGATTTTATGCCTACAGGGTGATGGAGTGGATAGATGTGGTAAGATATCCACAAATAAATTGATTTATAGGAAGAGGTGGATAGATTGATAATAGAGATTAGGAGGATAGAGGAGGGCTTGGTGACTTAAGATGTGGGTACACATATAGATGATGATACAAGTATTACACAAAGATACCACAAGGATCAAATGCATTATGGATGGAGTTACAAAGGGAGAAGGAGATATTGACTACATAAGGCTAGTTGAAGGCCCTATCAGACATGGTGTAAGTAATGGAATATACATCCTACTATAAGAATCACTATGAGTGAGTGGTGGCACTAAAGCAATGAGCATATTTTTTAAGAATGTACTCAAGTGAAAATAGATGAGGATCATGTCTAAGGATAGAATGGATTATTGCCATATTAAGTTTCACCCTTTGAGGAAGTTTTTCATGTCTCTTAACCCAATTAACACAATTAGAACACCCTAAGGTTGTGGGTTTCCTATGGTTGGAGTGAACCTCTAGAAAGGGCCAACTTCTCCTGATGGATCACTTAATATTAACACTAATTCTAATTCACTTTTTAGTAAAATGGAAAAGGATTACATAAAAACAAAGAAATTGAAAACAAAAGGGGTGATATACTAGAATAGTTTATCTTCTCCATGTACTTGAGATTGTACAATGGAAACCTCAGGAACTACTCCATAAACAACTCAATCATGAACTTCTTATCATCAGTGTTTCATAGAGAGGTACAAGAGTCTATGGTAGAATTAGAAGGAAAGCATTCATCACCACAACTAACAATGCATAAACCATGAGATACACATACTATGACCTACAAAAGAGAGTTCACTTACATAGAGGTGAAATGGAATTGGATACAATCAAAGGGAAAGAACACTTCACCACAAAGAGAGCATCAACAATTCATAAGATACACATAGAATGCAAGTCATTGAGAGGGTAAAAAATAGTTCTATTATTCATTCAAAGGTATAAAATCAAGGTAGAGGGATCAAGGATGGGCCAATTTCTATAGTATTTCTATGTTAAAAAGGGTCCCCTTGTAATGACAATCCTACATGTTTAATAGGCAAAAATTTAGATCTCAGGTCTGATTCAGTCTTACCCACTATCAGGTGGTTATAAATTTGATGATGATTAAGAAAGGGGGGTTGAGGTAGTGGGGATCCCTTCAGGATTGCCAAAGACACACCTATGTAACTACCTTCCATGTCCCCTCAAGCTTATTAATCATCAAATTTGTAACCACCCTGATAGTGGGTACGATTGAATTAAACCTGATCTCTAAATTTTTTACCTATTTAAATAGATAGAATTTTTAGTATAAAGGAATCCTTTTTAGAAAAGAAACACTATAAAAATTGGCCCATCCTTGATCCCTCTACCTTGATTGTATGAAAACTATTTTTTACCCTCTCAATGACTTGCATTTTGTGTGTATCTTATGAATTATTGATGCTCTCTTCGTGGTAAATTCTTCTTTCCCTTTGATTGTGTCCAATTCCATTTCACCTTTATGCAAGTGAACTTTATTTTTTAGGTCATAGTTTGTGTATGTCATGATTTATGCATTGTTAGTTATGGTGATGAATGATTTTCCTTCTAATGTTGCCATAGATCCTTGTACCTCTCTATGAAACATTTACTCTAAGAAGTTCATGATTGAGTTGTGTATGCCTCAATTCCCAAGGTTTCCATTATGAAATCTCGAGTATGTGGAGGAGACAAACTATTATTGTGTATCACCCATTTTACTTTCAATTTTTTTGTGTTTATACACTCCTATCTTTTCTTAGTAAGTGTAGTAGTATTAGTGTTAGTATTTGGTGATTCATTAGGGGAAGTTGTCCCCCTCTCCAGAGGTTCACTCCAACCATAGGTAACCTATAGCCTTGGGGTGTTTCCATTATGTTGATTGGGTGATGTGACATGAAACACCTCCTCAAAGGGTGCAAATCAATATGACAATAGTTTATGGCATGTCTGGTGGGACCCTACACTCATTTGATGAAGAAATGTTGGTCTTTTCCTCAATACATTAGACTTTGGATGTAGTTTCTAAAAATACCAATGGTGGCTTTCAGTCTAATTTAGCCATTTTTATCAGCCCATACATCCTTTTTAGGTAAAATGTTAAGTGGTTTTAGTATACGTGTTGTTCTAAACAATTTTAGTGTTGGAACTCTATGAGATACCTTTTATATGTCTATATTTAGGGGAGATTCCAACTACTTTCTGCCTCCTTATCATGAGTTTTATCCTCCTCTTCACCATCAGTACTACAAACAAGATGTTTAACATTTCTACTAACCATTTGGTGAGCCAAATCAGTCTTATGTATCTCTATGTGCTCCAAGTCAGCCTCCTCATGCTCCTAACCTATTTCATCTTATTGACATACTTTCAAAATCCAAATGGTGTTATCTTTGTGAGTAACCTAATGATCAGTAAACATGTGTATATGCAAGGAAAGACATGGCTAATAAGGTGAAAGAATCCAAATGTAGGAAAGAACTCTTAGTAACACACCATCAATATTAATTAACCTTTGAGAGTTCACTTCCTCAAGCTTCTCAACCATGGTAAGCTTCTTAGACCAAGTATCTTGATTTCAAGATGCTAAAACTAGGTAAATCCACTCTTGAATAAGAAAAGATAATTGTTGCAGAAGTTAAACCAACCAGAATTCCAAGTTTCAAAGGCTCTCATTCTTTGAAAGAGTCTATGATTGTGAAAACTCCATCCATCCTTCCTCAACTCCCTCAAACTCCTCAACCAAGGAAGTCTCCAAGTTTCTCACCCACTCTTTATAGGCCAATCCAAAATCAATAGAGGGATAAAGTTTTAAAAGCCAAACTAAGGAAGTTTCCAAGTCTTAAGAGTGCCTTTTCAACTGAAAATCTAATTTAAGAGCAGCCCATAATGCCCTATACTCTTATTTCACCATTTGAACCTTCTTACCCTCCCACCATCTCCCTTTTCAAAGGAGGACATGTTATATAGAGAGTAATTGAAGATCATTCAGGGAAAGAAGAGAATGTTTCAAGTGATTATGATGAGGAAATAATTTTTGAAAGCCTTCTTTATGCCACTAAATCAGAAAAAATAGACTCACTACAATAGAAGATGAATATCATCAACTAGAGCAGTAGAATAATGAACAAATGGACAAGGATGGAGAAGAGGAAAGATGATGAAGTTCCTTCTTAGACAAATAAGCTTCCATTCATCATGGAAGAATTAGAAGAAGAAGGTCAGTTTGATTGGCATGGGTTTGATCTTGATGAAGAGGAAATAGAGCTTGAAGCCAAGAGCATCACTTCTCAGCTAAGAAGAGTTAGAATAATGTCTTGATTCAATGCTAAGTATAAAATTTCAAGATGTGGAAGACATTTCGATCCTTACCAATGAAACTCCAATGTAAATTTAGTTCTATGACATCCCATTAAATCTCTTCAAGAAGACTTACTTTCTAATTTAGATTAGAGGCAAGAAATTAGTCTTGAAAAGAGCAAAGAAGAATTAGAAGAAGACTAATTTTGGGATGAAATAGAATAATTCTACTCAAAACTTGATATTAAACCAACATCCCTTTGAAAATAAACCCATGAGTAGCATGAATAGTAGGTGGAAGTAGATGTGCTTCCAAGTCAATCACATGTGCTTCAATAAGATCATCCTAATCATCAGGATGATAGAGAAGGTAAATGTAATTATGAGAGTAAATATGACTGAAAAAGATTTGTATTGAAAAGAGGATGCCCTATCAATTACTTGTCCTGGTTGCATGTTGAGAAGGAGAAGCCATCATAAGTTATTCTCAATCAATAACACAAAATTGAGCATCAAGAAGTTAAAAAACAACCTGCCTATCCACTCCAAGACAATTGCATTTCCAGTCAAATTGAGTGGATAAGTGAGTTTATTTTTGTCCTTAGAGATGTATGTCACTAATACATTGAGCATCCAATCCTTATCCACATTTTTTTTCCCCCTTAAACATGAAAAGCATTCTAAGTTGATAAGAAAGGGAAGTTATTTTATGGAACTAGTCAATGGCTTTGTTTAGATAGCCTTTTGATTGTTTATTTTAGGGTAGTTTAGCTACTTTTTTTTCCTCTAAGTGTTATTTCACATTCTTTTACTTTTTCTTCTTTCCCTAAGTGATTTTTCACATTTTTTATTATTCCTTGATTTCTATAATCACCTAAAAGTGTTATGAGTGCTAAGACTTCTACTTGAGACTACAAATCCCTAGCTCATCCCTAGACCTATCCTAGATCCTCTTTTAACACTTATCCAACCTTCATATGGCCCACAAACATCCCTGGTCATTACTAAAGTAATCCTAGATCCTCATTCTTGCATCATGGCCCTTCATGCCTAGTGTTCTACTATTTGGACACTAGCACCATAATAGGGAAATTAAAACCACATGGTGATAGTATCCCAATAATGGTGTTAATTTTTTTTCCCTCCTTTTTTCATAAATAAATATCTTTTCAAATCTAAAACCTCTTAGGGTCAGCCTATACCTCTTTTATCACCCGTGCAAACATCATAATAGTATAAATACATGTATTTTAGGCCTCCAACCACTAGATGGAAATCAAATGCAAAATACACATTCAAACTCAAAATAATTTATATAAAATTAAGATTATCAATCCCTATTCTACCCTACTTCTGTATACTACTATCTACAACATTCCTAGGTTCAAATTACCCAGATTTCTAGTCTCAAACACATTCAAGTAACTCAAGTCAACTATCATACTAGATTTACTTACAATTACACAAGTACTTTAGTGGGTAGAACTACGTTGAGCTTTATCCCTTATTGGAGTATTGGTATGTAGGAAACTCTCACCATAGTGGGGTGTTGAGGATGTCCAACCTACCCCGCTAACAAACACACTTTTTAGCCTGTATTAATTAGATGCCCTTGCAACATGAATGATTAGGGTTTACTCACAAATTTAGTTAAAATAAGTAATATATAGGGTTTCAAAACTCATGCATGTAGTAATAAACCTCATAGACCCAGACACAGGAGTACATAAAAGCTCAGTATAATCCTACATAGAGGACACTGCCACCAAAATAGAGACACTATAGCCACATATCTAATAATGGCACTACTATCCAAGATGGGTTCTAACTCTAGGATCCTATTTGTGATACTTAGACAAGCCCCTACCTTAATTTCTAGTCTCCAAATCATTTATCTCTCTTTTTTCAACTAAGTTATTACTTTCATTATTTATTATTATTATTAGAAAGGTTAAAGTTAGTCAATTTTATAAAAAATTAATGGTTGTATTTATTTCATATTATTACCCTGATCTAGTATACTCAAATCTTTAACAACATGGGATTTATACATGCCAAGTCCTAAAAGGTTAAAACATTTGGTGAACCCAACTTACTTTGATCACATTATTTCAAAACCCTAGTACACCATTAGGGTTTCCCTTCTTATTTATAGCATCTAATTAGTTTTTATTTTTATCCTATCATCATGATTATCTTGATGGATGCCATTTTATACTTTATGGTATAGAATCTTATGGTTTGCTTAGCATGCTTATTACCAACCATTTATATAAAAGTGCATGTGTGTCATTCTTCTCATTGATCTTGTCAAAGCTAAGCTTATTTTACACATTAGTCCTCCCTCTTGTGAGTCCCAATATTATGAGGATCATTGTTAGATGAATAAGTTTGAGTTACCTCCAGTTAACACTCAATGATAGAGGGCTCAGAGGACTCCTTTTATTTTGCCTCCACCTAGACCAGTTGATTATCTTTGATCCCATCCCACCTTTACTACCACCCTCAACAAATAGTAGATCTTATGATTTGAGTTATTACTAGATGGAACAGGATGCCTCCTCAGCCTATACATGAATTATGTAATCCTACCATCCCTCCTCATCCTTAACACACTATAATAAGACCCATAGATCAGCATAAATCATTTGATATTGTGGATTAATTGAAAAACACACCAATTAACAAATCCATATTGGAATTACTTCAAAAAGAAACTATTTTCAAAGATATTCTTTTTCAAACACTCAATCATACATATTTGCCTCATGACATAGAGTTATATTAATTTTCATCTATCATGAACACTATCAAGGACATTGAGGACATTATATCTTTTTCCAATGAGGATTTACCATCACAGTCAACTATTGCTCAAAAATTGCCATTTTTCATTCAATCACAAATCAATACCACTGTTATTAAATGAATTTTAATTGATAGTGGTTTAGTACTTAACATATTCAACCTCACATTTTTATAGACTATGGGGGTTGATATATCATCCATTCAGAAGACATTTAAGAATATAAGAGGTTTTGATGATAGTCTAAGACAAACACTGGGTTTTATTACATTAGATATTATGGTAGGGACAAAAACCTTACCTACACACTTTTAGGTGATTCCTAATCATTTGCACTACAAATTATTACTTGGGATACTATGGATAAATGTTATGGAGGTTATACCCTCTACTTTGCATAGATGCATCAAGTTTTTTCATGATGAATACTTATAAACTTATCCAGTAGATAATCAACCATTCAGATATTATAGACTCACCAAACCTACTACCCCAAGTACATCTTTAGATGGGACACCTCATGTTACCATAGAGTCCCCACCTCACAAGATTCTAATTGAGCAGATGCATACACGTGAAGTTGGGGACTCCATCAAGACTATTCTTATACCTCTTCCAGATCTTCTTACATCATAGTTACCTTCACCCATGATGGAGGAACACCCTCCTTAGTACATATATCCCCACCCAGGGTAGATGATGAGATTATCATAGCACAGTTACCATTACTTATTAACTCAAAAGAAGTATACATATATAACTCTGATATATATTAACAATCCACCATAGAGGATAATCTAACACCTAGTGACATTGATGACTATTTATGTGGATTAAGTTTCACACCAATGGACCCATGAGAGTACATTGATGATTCTAAGGCACTTATACCTTTTTCTATACTAAAATCACCACTAGTTCAAAATATTATAGCTACAAGCTCCCCTACTCAATTACAGTCATTTTCATATCCCTCCATTCATTCAATAGATATGGTTACATCTATGGATATAGACCTAGTTATATGGATTTAGGTAGGGAGTTCACAGGATAGACCACACTAGATACTACAAATATTACTTGATAGAGGATTGATGGTATTACCCATAGTTCATCATAAATCCATCAATAAATTATCACAAAAGGAAGGTCAACCCTTTTGTCATTTTCATAGACTTACAAGACATGATACCAATACCTGCTCAGTGTTATAACATAATTTGAATAAATTCAAGGCTCAAGGCATTATTTAGATTATACAACCTCTACCTTTACATATACAGGTAACATGATAGAGTCATCATTGACATAGATATTCACAGAATGATCCATTGACTATTTAGAATTTTGTTGTAGATAGATAGATCTCTCTGTGGTTGTAAATGAGGATTCTAATCCTAATATTTGCACTTTGTAATTTTTACAGCACATAGGCCATCAAGAAAATGAGCTACATCATGGCATTCATTGTTAGGATTCTATTAGACATATCACACTACTAGTTGCATATGGCCCTAAGGTGGCCAAAACATTATTCTTTATTATGAGCAAGGGAACTCATTTGTAGGTTACACTTGGATGTACATGGTTATAGGTGATGGATGCCATAGTTCATAGATCAGATAGATGTTTGAAATTTAGTCATGAAGGACACATGGTTTGTATGTTACATGATGGCATAGATGAGAACCATAGGTTTCATATAGATACTCCATGGTCTAATGTGGTTTAACCTGAGACTGTATAGGAGGCATCTTACATAGTAGAGCAACATGTTAGGTAGATGCATAGAATCTAGACTAACACCAAGGATAAGGCTCCAAATACATACATAATGGTATGATGATTGTGATGATAATGACTTATTTGAGTTTGGATAGATCTAGTATTTGAAATTGGATAACCTCCCACCTAATCTAATATTTGATTATTGATAAAATTCATATAGATAATAGTAATGCATGGATAAAATTTAGGATGAATAATAACCAACAAAGTATACACAAGCCAATTTAACACAACACAGAAATTACCATGGGAAAACCTTGAAGAGATAAAAAAACCCACCAAAAGATTATATTCAATTATTGAAAAACTCCACACCCCAATACAAAGCCTTCCCTTCTCACTTCCTCACATAAGCCTTCACATAACCTTTTTAAATATTTGCCACATGCAAATATCAAAATTCACTGAGTGTGTTCAGATTGAATAATATAATAGGGGTAAAACCCTATTTATAACAAATGTGAAGGGAGTTGATTCTTGTAACCAATAAGTCCATCCTTCCCAAGAATCATTTAATTTAATCAATAAATAATAAACCATAATATTTTATTATTTATTTACATGAGTTTTCACCTCATGTTAATAAATAATAAATCATTATTAATTAATTATACACCAAAGTATGCTAAGGGTCTAAACTAGCCCACTTAGACATTAAATGTTCTAACACTCCCCCTTAATTCTAAGTGGGGTTACATGTCATAGTCACCTTAATAAAAGAATTATACTATGTACACAATTGAAAGATTTAAAAACCTTCATCATGCCAAACATCACCTTTTGAATTAAAAGGAATTATAATCCATAAACTACTTTTAAAAGTAAGTCTATGCTACTATGATTGTGAGACTACATCTCACAGCTTCTCATGAATAATCATCTAAGCATATATAGAGCCTTTTATAACATAAGGACTTCCATTATAAAGTATAATTTTAATGTATTTGGGTACAAAAGTAAAACTTTCACATTAATTTTATTCAAATCACATAAATTCCACATGAAGTTTACAATGATTTACAATGAGAAGAAGTATAGAAAAGAAGAAGAAACAAAGGGCCATTAGGAAGTGGTATTTTCATGCACACTCCCCCTCAATGGTAACTTCAAGAGGCCTAACATTGAATGAAACTAATAAAACTTGGTAGCACCAAGTGGTTTTGTGAATATATCTACCACTTATTTATCTATAGGATATAACTGTATATTAATATCACCATCACATGAACTTCAATATGTTTAGTTCTTTGATGTTGTACTAGATTTTTTGCTAGAGCTATACAACTTTAGTTATCACAATGAAGGATGGTACTCTGAGAAACATCTAAATGAATTTATGTTGATATCCTTCACAACCACATGGCTTCTTTAGAAACTTTCATAGCACTTATATACTTAGCATCTATAGAAGAGAGAGAGTATGTTGCTTCTTGTTGCTCCAAGTGATAGCACCCGTACCAAACTTAAACACATATCCAAAAGTAGATTTGTGATATAAAGTATCACTAGTATGGTCAGCATCATAATAACCATATAATTTAGCATTATCAATGGAAGAATAGAATAAACCATAATTACTAATTCCTTTGATATAATGAAGAGTACATTTAGCTAATTTTCAATGATCCAAATAAAGATTTTGCATAAATCTAGAAGCAACATTAACAGCATATGAAGTATATGGCCTAGTAATGGTTAGATAAATCAAACTTCCTTTAAGTTGTTTATAAAATGTAGGATTAGCTTTTTCGCATCTAGGTTTAGTAACAAGTTTAATATTGTAGTCATATAAATGTGAAAATTAGTAACTTGAGTGTGGCTAATGACACCCAGCCCATAGATCCTTCTCACTTATTTTCATAACCCTTATAGGCATCTTTTCATTGAGTCCCCATTATCCATAGCCTTCTAGACTTGATCCCAACTTATCCAAACTACTCTTTTCATGACAAATCCATCCCCCTAGGTCCTATTAGCTAAGGACAATAGTGCCTAACTTGGATAACAGTGATGATACCACTACTGTTCACTTTCAATGCTTCTATCCAAGTGCATTTTTATCCCCAAAAGTTAGTTTTTTTTGGTTCCCCTTCCTTTTCTTTGTCAGCCTAACATGATTACATTCAACCCATGACCAATAGGTCTCTATAACAGCTCATTCAAAGATCACTTAGAAAGGGATTGGCAATTATCACTAGGCAAGTAAGAATACAAGCAAGACTACTCAAGAAATCTTCCCTATTCTCTACATACAATCAGCCAATACACTTACAAACTTATCTAAATCCTTACACCAGTCCTTAGCCACCTCAAACACATCTAGTTTAGCATTTTGCATCTTCATACACACTATTGCACAAAGCACATAGAGTGGGATAATTACATATGGTTTGATCCCTCTTCAGAGTATTAGTATGTAGGCAGCATGCCCACACAAAGGGTGTGGATATACATTTAGTGAATCTTACACACACTAACCCCCCCTCTTTCTCAAAGTTGATCAAAGTATAAAGGAGTCTAGGATTTAAAGATAAAATCTGATCTATAGATAGCTCTATGAACATTTAGTGGTTAAAACTTCACAGGTAGGGTCACATAGACACATCGAATAAAACCCAAAAAGCTTAGGTCTCTTGGATAATAACTGTAGAGGTGCACTATAGTGTTGGTGCCACTAGTGTCTTATTGTGGTTCTCCTATCCAATCATAAAATGCACTTTAGATCTTAATTTATGACACTGTCCTATGTCAGGATCTACTCCCTACTAAGGGCACACTTGATTACCTTTGTATTAACAACTAAACATGGAATTTAACAAGAATGAATAAGTAACTAGAAAATTCAAAAACAACACGAAATATGAGAGACAATACCCAATTATATTAATACTCATTCAAAAGAAAATACAATAAAGAAGATGCCACACTTCTTCTTCCCACACCTCTAGAGCTCCCACACTTCTAGGGCTCACTAGTAATTCTCCTTCAATAGTTCACTCTCTCAATTATGGTCACAACAATCAACTCAAACACAGAGTTATTGTTCACCTCCACTAGTCAGTAACAACATTGCCAGTACACCAAGTACACAACTGTACTCCAAGTAGATCTCCCTTCTCTTGCAATAACATGCAAATCACCAGACCTTACTTACCATGTAGATGTCTCTACAACCTGAAGAACCCTTCTCCTTGCCTCACCAAGTCCTTATGATTCTTCAACTAGTACCTCGGTGGATCTTCTACCAGAACTTGCACAACTTGCAACTCTCCCTGATCATACACACTCAACACCCCTTTGGAACTAGGAGGAGCTACTCTTGCTCTCTCTACAAGCACAATGGCTATTAGCACACTTTACAATACAGCCCATGACTCTATTATATAGATCTCATGCATACATTAATTAGACCCTAATTACAATAATTAGACACACAACTCAAGACCAAAATTAGTCTTTTACATGCAAACAACTAGTTCATTAAACTAATAGTTCATCAACTCACAGTTCTAGAATCGCACAGGCGACCAACATTGGTCCCTATCTATTTGGAGGTGACCGACGTCGACCGATCCCTGACTGATGTTGGTAGTTTCTTGTCCACTCCTGACCGATGTCGGTTGTCCTGACTGATGCCAGTTACTGTGACACTTCAACAACTCCACCTGTTCGCATCTTGGTAAAGTTTTTAGCTCCACAACCTAAAAATCTCCCACTTAGAGATAAACAAATGCACCTGTACCTATACCTGTACCTTCATCTAATTCATTTCTTGGCTTGTATCCCTTTTCAAGTTCAATCTTGAAGACCAACCACCACACAACCTGTGGTGCACCTCTTGTCATCCAAGTAACCTGCCACATCTGAACCTATAACTCCATATAGCGAAGACCTTGACCCTGCATAACATGTTAACCTGCTACTAGTCCCTCTCAAATACTTGAGAATCCACCTTCCCTGAATTGGCTCCAAACTCTCTAATAACTCCCACTGCTTGGGAAAACTTAGGTCTACACAAGACCTTATGTGATTTCGAACACTGTTATAAGCTTAGCTTGAACTATCTAGCCCTTGGTGTGCTTATTGGTTCTACATCCTACATATGGAACCCTACCAACACCTTCTTCACATCAACTCATAGAGACAAAATCAACCTGTGATCTTCCATGTCTCTCATGCCAAGGAATTTTGTTGCTTCCAAATCCTTCATGACATACCTCTGAACTATCTTTACCTTTAGCTTAGAAACTCCCTACATGTGTAACCCCACTACATATAGTAATAGGATAATGTAGTGACCATTATCCAACCTAGTAAAGAAAACACAATGGTTACACTGAGATTGACTAAAGCCATGCTTTGTCATACACCTGTCAAACTTGTACCACTTCCTGCAGCTTGCTCAAGACCATATACCTTGGCCTTCCATCTCACATATCCATTCACTGTCTTCTTTAACCTGGAAATCCATTCATCTTTTAGTGCTTTCATCTCGACTGGAAACTCTACCAAATCTCCCACTTTGTTCTCTTCTGAAGAATTCATGCCATGCTCCCATTATTTCTTGGATTCTACCTGCATTGCCTATTCACGTCTTCTTGGTTCTTGACCATCGGTGAGAAATAAGTAGTATAAAGAAGGTGAATAATAAATATGAGGCTTACTTACCCTTTCAGTCCTCCACATGGGCATTTGAGACTCTTTGATAACTTGCTATTCATCCAACATCCATTCCAGTGACTTATCTTGATCATCTCCCAGTCTGCACTTGACTGACGTTGGTCCCTTGCGACTGACCCTTACTACCGACGTCAGTTCCCCCTGATCGACGCTGGTGTCCACCTGCCCGACACCACTGACTCTATTGGTCTGCACATGATCGACATCGATACCTACCTATTTGACATTAGTTTCTCCTGATCGATGCTGATAACTGTGTTTTCTTGTGAGTGATGAATTTTTACCCACGAGCTCACCTTGGATCAAAACTCTGTCCAAATTAACACAGCCTTACTCAAAATAATCTATCCCCCTCAGCTAATCTATGTTCATCATCTCCTCCATGAACACCAAGGCTTTCCAGTTTTTAAGTTTGTCAAAGATATCTATCTTTCACTTAAGAACATGCATTCCCTTCTTACATATGTGACCAAGCCTACAAAGCCACATCTCTGCAATAGAAGGTGAATCAGTAATATAAGTAGATAGATAAAGGATACCTACTTTCTTACCACTGTCTAATTCAAGTGCATCCACTGTGAGAGTTACTGTGCATCTCTCATCACCCAACTTTCCTAAAGAAATTAGACTCATCTCCAAGATTGGTACTTGCATGACCTCATTCAACACTCATGTGTTACATGTCTACAATTTCAGCTTCACTTCCCCTTTGCCAACCATGTGACAAGGCTCACCAACCCCTAAATAAATCTGTCTAAAGTCTCCCTGGACATACTCATGAAAATATGCTCTATTTCGGGCTGCATGGAAAGAGGCAACAAAATATATAGACCAAGATTCTACTTTATCTAGAACATCATGTGCAACAACATCTACTTCTTTATTTCCTTCATGCTGATCTTCTACCGACTAACAATCTTTCTTTACCTGCTCTTTCTTTCCATCAATCAGTAATTGACCATTCATGCTATTCAATTTCTCCATTCATAGCTTACTTTCTTCTGCCATTGCTATACTCCCACTCAATCTGAAACCCCTGAGAGTGACCTGTAATCAACAAAACACTTAACACGCTCTGACCACCTATTAGTGTACTTAACCACCCTCTGATACCAACTTGTCAAGATTGGTACCAACCTGGTCCACCTGCTCTGATACCAATTGTCAAGATTGGTACCAACCTAGTCCACCTGCTCTGATACCAATTGTCAGGATCTACTGCCTACTAAGGGCACACTTGATTACCTATGTATTAGCAACTAAACACAAAATTTAACCAAAATGAATAAGTAACTAGAAAATTCAAAAACAACACAGAATATGAGAGACAATACCCAATTGTATTAATACTCATTCAGAAGAAAATACAATAAAGAAGATGCCACACTTCTTCTTCCCACACCTCTAGAGCTCCCACACTTCTAGGGCTCACCAGTAATTCTCCTTCAACAGTTCACTCTCTTAATTACAGTCATAACAATCAACTCAAACACAGAGTTATTGTTCACCTCCACCAGTCAGTAACAACGCTGCCAGTACACCAAGTACACAACCGTACTCCAAGTAGATCTCCCTTCTCTTGCAACAACCTAAAAATCACCAAACCTTACTTACCATGTAGATGTCTCTACAACCTGAAGAACCCTTGTCCTTGCTTCACTAAGTCCTTATGATTCTTCAACCAATACCCCAATGGATCTTCTACTAGAACTTGCACAACCTGCAACTCTCCCTAATCATACACACTCAGCACCCCTTTGGAACTAGGAGGAGCTACTTTTTCTCTCTCTACAAGCATAATGGCTATCTAGCACACTTTACAATACAGCCCATGAGTCTATTATATAGATCTCATGCATACAATAATTAGACCCTAATTATAATAATTAGACACACAACTCAAGACTAAAAATAGTCTTTTACATGCAAACAACTGGTTCGTTAAACTAACAGTTCATCAACTCGTAGTTTTGGAACTGCACAGGTGATCGACGTCGGTCCCTGTCTATCTGGAGGTGACCAACATCGGCCGATCCCTGACCGATGTCAGTAGCTTCCTGTCCACTCCTGACCGATGTCGGTTGTCCTAACCGATGCCGGTTACTGTGACACTTCAGCAACTCCTCCTGTTCGCATCTTGGTGAAGTTTTTAGCTCCACAACCTAACATCTTAGTCTTGTACAGTAAATTTTAGACCTTATAATAGCCATCTTAGTTAGTTTCCAACTAAATCTTATTTTCTCTCCTTTATTGAATATTTTAAGAAAGATCAAAATTATAGACAAATTACACAAATCTGTAGCTTAATTATTCCATATTTATTTACTAATTTTACTACTTAGACCCTTTAAATAAAATAGGAATAATACACCAATATTCCTAAAATTATTAAATTATTTTGTGAACTCGACTTACTTTGTTTGCACATAAAAACCCTAGGGTAAATTTTCTACTGATTTTTCCTATATTTTTATAATTTTTTACCTGCATAATAAAATCAAAAATTAGCATTACATTTTAAAATTTTGTAGTAATTTTAAAATAATTTTTTTAAACCTTAGTTGTCCATACTGGGTTCTGGTATTTTCCCAATAATTTTCCAATACTTTTTTTATTTTTTACTAGAATATTAAAATAAAAAATTCACCTCAAATTTCAAAATTCAATAGTAATTTTTCAAAACCCTAGTTGTATCTATTAGGTCTCTTTAAGTCACAAATTTTTTAATAAATTCTTAATTTCTTACTTGCATATTTCACTTAAAAATTCATTTTAAATTTGAAATTTTCATAATAAATTTAAAAATAATCATCTTTCAAACCCTAGTTACATATACTAGGTCCCATTACTTCTTGAGGTATCACCTTACAAGTTTTTGAGCTTCATATCCTTTTTATGCATATTTCAATTCTTTATTTAGATTATATCTATTTAATCTTCTCTACCATTATCCAAGTTGTTTTCCTTATGCCACCTAAGATCCTTGCATCTTTTCCTTTGAGACAAAGTACAAGACTTAGTGGTAACCCTCCTAAATTCACCTAGATTTCTTCAACCTAATCATATACCATGGATAAACAACTAGCTCAGGTTCTAGCTTTAAATCTTACACATCTAGATTACACCAATTTCAATGAAGACAATTTTGATGATGAGCAATATGAGAATAGTAACGATGATACAAACACTGATGTTCATGATCCACCACATCAATCTTGATCAACTTTCACCAATTATTAATAATAAAGTTGTCCTCAATAAAGATTTGATCCTATAAAGTTTCTGAGAAAGACTCAAGGACTAGCCCCAAGATCTTACTCTTATTTTACAATCTATCATGGAAATCAAAAAGGCTAAACAAGTTGAGTCTTCCATTACTTCAGAGTAACCAGTTGAAAATGACACTACGAGGGAAATTATGTCTCAACAACCCCTTATAGCAACCAAACCTACCTCTATGCCACTAGCTACAACTAGTACACCTTGTCTCTTGATATGGTATCCCTTGTGTAAGAGATAAGATCTCTTCAATCCAAGGTTCTACATCTTGAGCAAGATACCTCTAAACATATGTAGGCTTTAGATTATTTTGCTCTATTACATACACCATTAGCACATCATATTTCCTCTACACCCTTGCCACAAAGTTTTATTCAACCCAAGTTTACTCTATATGATGACAAGGGTGATCTAGAGACACATTTGAAATCTTTTTACACAGCATGCTTGGACTATGTACCAAATGACTAGCTAGTTACCAAACTATTTCCATGGAGCCTAAAGGATTATGCTTTACAATGGTTCTAAAGCCTGCCAAATTAGTCGATCAATACATTCAATCTTTTATCCAACATGTTCCTATCTCATTCCAGCATTAACATTGGTGATAAGGTTCCATATGCCCAAGTTGCACAATAGAAACAAAGGACAAATGAGCATTTCATAGATTATGTTCTTTGATATAAGATTATTTTGGTTAAGATGACTAGCACCATCGCTGATCAAGAGTTACAATATCTTTTCAAATAAAGTCTTCTACCAGCTTTGCATGAATCAATTATGTTTAAAAGATTCTCTTCCTTCATTGAATTGTGCCACACACTAAAGGAAAGAGAAGTCAAACTAATTTCAATGCGTAAACTCAAGTACATAAGTATCTCAAAAATAAAAAACAAGAGTAACAATAAAGTCCCATACAAAAACAAGGTCAATGATATCAAGATTTAGAATCAATTGATATTTATTGTAACTTCTAAGCCTCTATAGCATGTGGTTTTATTAGCACCTCCTCTGTTTCTAACTCATTTTCGCTTTTTACATTTAGAAGAAATAAGAAACTAAAGTTAAATGGTCAGGGGTTAGATGATACCTAGATTAAGTTGCGCACCGTATCCAGACAATTGAAGGAGCTCCTCTTTGGTTGTGGAGGACGAGACCTGTAGATAAGAAAGACTTAAACAAAGAAAATGTTAGATAGATATATGGTGGACTGCTAAGCAAAGCTTGGTCCTAGAAGTTCAAAGACTTCCTTGAGGGATGACAGTCCACTTATTTGACAAAAGAGTGTTGCTAGAAAGAGAAAATAATGAAAGGCTAAAGAAGAGAAATAGATAATGTGTACCTAATTCCTACAATCTGCCTCTCACAGTTGTCAATGCCAGTTAGTCTACCATCATCAGTTTTTCAATGTTGCCGACGTCGGTTAGGTTGCTGACATCAGTAGGGGCAATGGGCCTTGATGTCGATGTCAATAGGGGCAATGGGCCTTAGACAGGTTTTAGGGTATGTCTGTGGTCAATAGAATGGTCTAGGATATTCAAAAGGGTTGTGTAGGGATGTGGGACAGTGGACAGAGTCTTAGGAAGGACAAAGGTAGGGGACATATTATCAAAATGGGTTAGGATAAAAGGAAGGCTTTTCAGCCTCTCCAGGAAAAAAGCCAGATTTAGTCTCAACAGTTTTCAGAAATAGCCAATGGACTAATTACCAATGCATTTTATAAATACTAAATTGAAACCAAAAGAATACTTAGCTCTTGGTGGAGAATTAGAAGTGTAGAAGACTTGTTCCCATTATGGCTGATGTAGGAGACCTCATGCAACATTTCAATCTAGTGTGGAGTGAATTTTGTAGAGTTTTTTAGCCTGGAGAGTGATGATAGAATGTTGATACCTCATCCTAAAGCCTGCCTTTGATATGCAAGGAGTTGAGGAGCAAGAGAATTCAGATCCTAGGAGCAAGAGAATTCACATTCAGGGAGCCAGAGAATTTGCCTTTTGGCAGCAGTCGAGGTTAGAATTTAGTTTGAAGCAACCAACGTCAGTGACACCACTGGCGTCGGTCGACGGTTGACCGATGTCGATAGCTATAGAATGGGTAAAAAGGCTATTTTTAGCCTTTTGCCCATTCTTCCATCTGCCAAGTTCCATTGTTGTTGAATGGTCCAAAGATGGATTTAATGGGCACGAGAGTTAGTGGGAGAGTTGAAATAGGTCTTAGGTAATTATGATTAGTCATAGGGTGATATATGGTCTAAGGGCGAGGAATCCAAGGTGAGGTGTCTAAAGGGGATGATTAATTTAAAATAAGAATTTTAAATTAATAAAGTATAGGTTAGGCATGTGAAAGTTAGAAAGGGACCAAGGGGGGGTTGACACTATTTTGGTGTCTACATTTGCCCCTTTCTGTCTTGTTGGTTGTTCTTAATGAACTACAAGATAAAAATAGGAGTAAGTTGCCCTAGGTATGGGATGAGATAGTTTTTGTCCTGTTGGTTGTTCTGATGAACTGCAAGACAAAAATAGGAGTAAATTGCCCCAATTATGGGATGAGATATCCCCCCTTAAAGTGAGAGTCGAGGGAAGGTAACCTGATATCAAGTGCTGATTTGATAGGCAATAAATGGGTTATGGTAAAGTTTGAGTGTGAATGCTGTAATAGTTGGGATTGCGCATATACCACTTCACGTGATGATAGGTCAAATTGTCACAGGTAAGGTCGAGGAGTGATAAAATCAAAGTAACTGGGCCCCAGCTTTTAGTCATAGCTGATTGGGTTATTCGATCCAAGCTGTAGCTCCAATGGTCATCGTGTTCCAAGTATCCTGGGCTTGGGAAGTGCTCTTGGAAAACACAAAAATGTCACAAGTAGTGGGGATCAACTTGGGTGCAATCTGATACTTGTGAGGGTTGTAATATGGGTTGTGTACAATTTTGCTAACTATTTGTGAGATAGCATATGCAATCAAAATAACCAAGGCATAGTTGTCTCAAAAGTGGTCGTGGTCTGAGGAGATAGTCATGATCTCCAAGGTCATTAGTTGAGTCAGGCTAAGATATGGTATGATCTTAAGTGGCGTGTGTTGTGGTCAAGAGATGTATGTGATCTCCAATGTGCCCCATGAGAAGTTTAGGTAACTCATTCAGTGTCAGGGTGGTTGGTCCATTAGATGGACGGATGAAGGAATGTGGCCGACGCCATTAAAGAAACGAACGGGTGAATGGATGGCCGAGCTAACCTCAGAAGACCCCATGTCAACTAAGTGCTGCCTACATATCCCCCATTTGAAGGGCCTCGAGCCAATGTAGTTTTCCCCAAAAGGGAAGAAGAGAGTCAATTATGGATTGGGTTTGACTAGGTTAAGTCATGGTTAAAGGTGAAATGGTTTGTCCATCAGGTAGATGAACAAATGAATGGCTGACATCATTAAGGAGACGAATAGGCAAATGGCTAAGCTAACCCCAGAAGACTCCATGTCAACTGAGTGCTACCTACATAGCCCCTATTTGAAGGGCCTTAGGCCAATGTAGTTCTCCCAAAAGGGAGGAATAGGGTCGGTTATAGATTGAGTTTGGACTAGGTTAGGTCATGGTCAAATGTTATATGGTTGGTCCATCAGGTAGATGAATGAATGAATGTGGCCAAGCTAACCCCAAAAGACCTCATGTCAACTGAGTGCTGCCTACATAGCCCCTATTATAAGGGCCTTAGGCCAATGTAGTTGTCCCCAAAATTGAAGATATAGTCAAAGAGGTCGATAATTGGTTTGGTCATGTTAATGGTTTAGCACTTCCCATATGTCTGATGGTACATGCTTAAAATGATGAGTGTATGATGATGTTATAGCCTTTTCCACATTATGTGATGGTGTATTCTGTAACATAGGTTATGTGGTTTTTCATCCCTAAAAATTTTCCATATTAGTGATGGTGTATGCTAAAAATGAAATGAATAATGATGTTATAGCCTTTTCCATATTGTGTAATGGTGTATTCTATAACATTGGTTGGGTGGTTTTTCATCCCTAGCAATTTTCCATATTAGTGATGGTGTATGCTAAAAATGAAATGAGTATATTTATGCTTCAGTACATTCCCATATTGGTGATGGTATATGCTTGACATAAATTGAGTTTGGTCAATAGTTTCCATGTGTATTGTTTTCCATAGAAACTAGTGTGAATGGGCTATGATGATTTATATAACACAAATTGATATTTGCATTAAATAAATCATGAGGTTATGTTAATGGTTGGAAAATGATTTGGTTGTATGTGACAAACGTATGTAAGAAGTGAAAGGCATTTTGCTCTTTCATTGACAAGGACCATAATGGTAGCATAGATAGGGTTGTTGCAAACAAAGGCCCCATTCATGCATTACGTCATTAACCATTGTTTGTGTTAAAGAAGTATTCAAATCACTTGACATTAAGTGAGCTCAAAATCCCTTGGGTATGTTGGGGTAATAGGTTTGATTATGTGAGATGGGAGGATAGCGTAACCCTTTTTAGCAAGGATAACTTTGCCCCTTTATAGATGACCCTAAGAACGACTCTAGGCAAGTCCATGACTTAATAGCTTGTCAGTCATTTTTTTTGGTAGATTGATCAATGCAAGAAGTCTACGAGGGGATGTTGTTTTGTTTTGTGGTCATATGTGAAGCTAATCAATGCGGGAAGCTTCTGAGAGTGTGCTATTTGTAGCAAGATTTGGGCATAGCCATCCTTCAAGGGATTGGTCTATATTTTTCTTTGTATGGTTGAATGTCTTTGAATAGCTGTCCTTTAAAGGAGCTATCTATCAATTACAGTAATTATGCAGCTATCCTTCAAGGGAGTAGTCTACATTTATAGTTTATGACCTTTGGTAGGCATCCCAATTTTATATTTTGTTTGTGGACTAAATTTTTAGTCATGGACAAGACTATAGAGGTTTAAGGGTCTCCCTTTTATTAGGACAACGCATTCATGCTTGACAAAAGGGTTGACTAATGTATGTAGGAAAGAGGGTTGAAAGGAATAGGAATGGAAATGATGGGGGTTGCTCAAGGGATGAGCTCAAGTTAAACGTCAAGTGAATGATTACTTGATTAACAGTAGAATGGTCGTAGATGCAAGGCATTAAGGGGGCTCAAGTTCTAGCCAGCCTTCGAGAGAAGACAGATGATAAGTGTCTGATCCATGCGTTATGATATAAGGTCAAAGCCAATTAAGAGCAAACATGCCTCATTTACTTCTTTCTATATTGGTCATGTGTTGGTCGATGCTTGGATGTGAGGATGATTAAGAAGTTGGTTGATGCTTGGTCAATGCTTGGTTGAGGTCGTGATAGTCAGTATAAAGTTAAATTCCCCCAGTCACTTTTGTGATAGGGAGAATGTTTGACACCCATTATAGATAATCAATGGGTTGGATAAATGAGATGGAGAGAAGATGATGAAGTTCCTCTTTGATAAGGAGTGCGATGTGAGGATGCATCCTGTGAAGCTTTTGCCTGATAGGCTTAGTTTGAGAGGTCGAGATCCTGATCTTCCAAGTTGGAGTTTGGAATCTCAAAATTAGGGACAGTGACGAAGGCAATGGTTGGTAATGATTTGACTAAAGTAGCTAGTGGTTGAGGGTCTCTAGGTTGGACCTCCACTACCTGTAAAGCTTTGATTAAAGCTTGGTGATGCTGTGGAGAGCTTTGAATGAGGTTATACAAAGATGTCTTCATAGGGGTTTGGTGAAGTTGTTTCACCTTGGAGTCATGAATTGGGTTTGAAGATGTTGATCGAGATGTGCCCAAGATTGAAATCTTGGGTTTTGGTGGTTGAGAAGGCTTGATGAATGGATATGTCTAAGGGATAGAAACCTTCTCTTTTCCTTTACCCTTTAAAGTTTGTCACCTAGTGGCCAAATTGATAGTGTTGATTTCAAATAATGGGGGAGAAGGTGGTAGAGAGACCATAGTCTTACGTTCAGATCTCGATTTAGGTGAGGATGTTTGAGAGGTAGGGGATGGTGTCGTTGGTTTGTTGAAAGGGTGGTCAAGAGGATCCTTGATGAAAGGGATGTCCTTTTTAAGGTGTTGACAAATGATAACCTTAAGAGCACAGCAGCGCTCAGTGTCATGTCCAGGTGTGTGATGATATGCACAAAATTTAGTGTCATCGAACCAAGATGGTTTTGATCTGAGAGTTGATGAGTGTGAAGGTGAAGAGGTGTGAGAGACATGGGATAGTGTCGGTGGTTTGTCGAAAGGGTGGTCAAGAGGATCCTTAATGAGAAGGGTGTCCTTTTTTAGGTGTTGATGGATGACAACCTTAAGAGCGTAGCAACGCTTAGTGTCATGTCCAGGTGTGTGATGATACGCTAAAACTTTAGTGTCATCTAACTAGGATGGTTTTGGTTTGAGAGGTTGGTATGGCTTAAGAGGTGGGAGACTGATGCTAGAAGACTGCAACAATTGACGTAACATCAAAGCATAGGAACCTTTTAATGGGTCTACACGTTTTATTGCAGTAGGGGTTGACAACTTTTATTTAAGAGTTATAGGAGGAGTATTTTGTAGCTCCTTTTTGGTTGGTGGTGTGGATGGTCTAGCCATACGTGTAGATGGTACTTTCGTGGTGAGAGGTGTTGGATGTCTTGGAGGAGATATGTTCTTGATGGGTGGAGGGAGTAATGGAGGTGATTTGTTTTTTTTAGGTGTTGGACTAGGGAGCACTCCTATTAAGGTGGAAGGGTGTGGGCCCAAAATAGAGGGCAATGGTGATGGTGGGGGAGGAGTTCTTTGATGTGGTTTAGTAGCCTTCTTTGGTATGGTGCGAGGGCCACTATTATGTAGGGTGCAGTTCAAGTCTACCTTCACTTGTGGGTGAGTGAGGGTCGAGATGGGGTGAACACCAAGGGATTTGACCTATTTTGGCGTGGTGGATGCTTGTGAGGGTTTAGGTGATTGTGAAATCAAAAATATGTTAGACTCAACAATCATGGGCCAAAGGTGAGAAGGAACCATCACCGGATCTTTCTCGACTTAAGTGGGTGAAGTGACGAGTTCTTCTCTTGGCGGAGAAGGGATTGGAGGATGTGGCTCTTTGAGAGGGCAGAGCGTAGGGATGATCATGGCTTCCTCATGTGGTTAAAGATCAGGAAAAGCATGATCCCCCATTGATGATAAGAAGGATGAAGGTTAGGCTACCAGCGTTGGAGTCACCAAAACATCTTCCAATATGGGAGAGTTCAAAGTTGACTCTCATTCATGTGAAAGAGGGCTGGACAGAGGAATATCCTCTATTGGTGGACAAATAGGAGAAGAAGGTTCTTCTACCCATGGTGGAGAAATAGGTTGACTAACCTCTTCAGACTGTGGGAGAGGTTGGCTAGGCATAAAAGGAGAGACTGTGTTGACCGTGCGTATATTGCGCTCTTGGGAGTCATCGCCCATGGTCTGGATGTTGTTTTGACTAGGGGGATGATTAGGGAATGGTTGTCTGAAGATGTCTATGTTTTGGTTATCTGGCGTGTTTGGGTTATCCAAAACAAGATCCCCCTTGTCTAGCATGTTTTGGATAATGTTTTTGAAGGTTTTGCAGTTGTCGGTGTCATGACCTTTGATGCAATGATAATGACAAAAGTCATTTTCCCTATACCATGTAGGGATGGCTTTTGTGGGGTCAAATTTTGGTGGTTGGAATTGAGGGAGATTGAGGACCCCCTGCTTGACTAATTTATCTAACACAAAAGTGTATGATTCTCCTATTGGAGTGTATTGACATTGTACGTATCGTTGTTGGAATTGTCTTGTGATGTATTCTGATGTTGAAGGTTGAGGTTGGTTGGTTGTTGTTGAAGATGATGGTCTAAGGACCACAGTGTTTTCCACTCCTTTGGACTTGGAGTGGGAAGAAGAAGGTTTGGAAGATGAAGGGTCATTAGATTTTGTGTTACTATGCAATTTGACCTTATCTTCTTCAATAGCACGGAGTTCAAGCTTTCTGGCCATGGTGAAAGCTTCATCAAATGTGTGAAATGTTTGAACCTGCAAAGTAGATGAGATGTGCTTGGCACATGCTCTTGAAAAGAGCTCAATGAGCTCAGGTTGAGGTAATGAAAAGGAGAGTTGGTTGATTAAACTTCTCCAACGGGCAATGAAGTTAGCGATTGATTCATCGTCAAATTGTTTAATAGAATATAGGTCTGTAATGGAGACCTTTTTGGTGATGTTAATTGAAAAGTGGTCAAGAAATAACTGAGCTAGTTGAGTGAAGCTAAAAAGAGAGTGACTGGTAATAGAAGTATATCAATCGAGGGCAGCACTAGAAAGCAACATGAGAAATGTGCGTAGTAATAACGCATCATCATGTGCTATAAGGTAACAAGCGTGTCTAAATGTTCGTAGATGTTGATGTGGGTCCTCTTTACTCTAAAAGCGAGTAAACTTGGGAAGTTCTCACTAACTAGGATATGGTCGGATTGGGACTAAAAGATGAATAGGTTCATTACATATTTATTCATATGAGAGAACATTTATTGAACCCAAAATGGATGTCTCAAGATTAGACACATTATCCATCAACATCTTGATTAAATCGGTTGATGGATTTATAGGTGGGATGCCCCCTAGGTTATAAGGCATTTGGAAGGTGTTAGGTGGAGCGTATGACATAGTTGGTTGTGCTTGTATAGGTGTAACATATTGGTAACTAGTCATAGGGACTGATGTTGAAGTCAAGGGTGGTTGTGTCATGAAGCTAGAGGGCACAACTTGACTTGATGTCGACAAAGGTGGTTGGATGGTGGCAGCACTAGCCGAAGGATAAGTAGTCACTCTTGTATTTATGGGTGCAAGAGTAGGTGGGATGGAGACAATTAAGTTTTGGAATGGTGTAGGATTTTGTTGAATGGTTTGTGGTTGAGGGGGGACAAAAACCCCAATGGAGGTAGGTCCAAAAATAGAAGGAGAGGCCACACTTTGAATATTGGTTATGGTTGGGTTGTTAGTTGAGGCAATGACCTGGGTGACCATGGGTTGGGTTACGGAGGCTGTTGATATGATTGTCGTTTCAACTAAGGAAGTCGGCATCCCATAAACTGGGTTGCCTGAAGGATCTCGCATTTAATTTCTCGTGAGATAGTGCTGAAGAGCCTTGACATTGAGTTCAAGGAACCTTTCAAAGTCTTAGTCCCCTTCGAGAACAATAGGGGGTTGAGTTGGGGTTGGTTGGATAGGAGTATGTTCAATTTCTGAATTATACTCTATTTGGAGACTTGATATAAAAGGCGAAGGTGAGAGTGGTTTTGCCTTGCATGGTCAACAAGAGTTTTGGTTTGACTACGTGTCAAAACCATCCAAGGCAAAATAGATTTAGGTTCTAAAAACTGTATGTTTCAGCCTCAAAAAACTAGAATTTGTTTTTAACAGCAAAAAGGTCAGGTTTTTAGCTTGTTATTTGAGAAGAAAATTTTTTGACAGTGACCGACGTCGGTAGAAAAACTGATATCAGTGAATTAAGTTGTCGATGTTGGTTAGATAATTGATGTCGGTGAAGATCAGTTGCCGATGTCAGTGGAAAAATTGATGTCAATTACTGTGTATTTCCAAAAACTCAAAAAATTGAAAGTTTTTGGAAGAAAAGAAAAATTCTAAGTTGTTTTTGGACCTCAAAACGATGCAAACTCACCAGCTCAAAAAACCAGATAAGAACAAAAAATTAGATGAAGGCAGGCAACCTCTAAACGTTAAATTCCTAAGAATAAATTTTAGAGTCGTGTTGGCTTATGCCTTAGAAGAATGTTTTTGAGAATTGGGCTTTTAGAATAGGTACTAAAAGAAGCAGTCTAAGGTTGGTTTTGGGTTAAGTTTTGGTGCTCAAAATTTGTGTTAGGTTTTGTACATGGCCTGGTGCTAGAGCTTTCTCCCCTCACTTCACGAGCCTAGAGACAATCGCTTAGCCAATATATACTTTTCCTAGAGTTTATACTCTGCCAGAGAACAGAGTGGGTTCTCCCCTTGGTAGTAAAGTCTAAGTAGGATTACCAGGAAGGGTACGGTATCCGCTAGGAGATGAAATCCTAGTCGGGCCTTGTCTCAAGTATGTTTAGATGTTTGATTTTGTGAATGTGGTCAGGTTGTGTAACATATGTGCACTACGATTTATTCATAATGCATTTTTAATTACTAGATGAGCTAAAAATGCATTCAAGCAGGAATGAAATGCAATAGATTTTTAACTCAAATTGAAATGTTTTGTTTAGATGCAAATAAGTGGGGAAAAGGTTAAGAGTATGAATTTTCACTACTCTAAGATGTAAGGAAAAAGTGACAAGAAGAAAAAATTCTTTTTAACTTCTGCTTATGATTTCTTTCTGAGATAAAGAGATAGAAGAAGGATGTAAGAAGAGAAATTTTCTTAATGCACCTATATGAAAGTTTGTTTTTTAGAAGAAATGAACCCAAGGAGAACTCCAGGGTTTCACCGGGCGTGCCAGAATGTTTCTAACTCATTTTCGCTTTTTACATTCAGAAGAAATAAGAAACTAAAGTTAAATGGTCAGGAGTTAGATGATACCCAGATTAAGTTATGCACCGTATCCAGATGATTGAAGGAGCTCCTCTTTGGCTATGGAGGATGACACCTGTAGATAAGAAAGACTTAAACAAAGAAAATGTTAGATAGATATATGGTGGACTGCCAAGCAAAGCTTAGTCCCAGAAGTGCAAAGACTTCCTTGAGGGATGACAGTCCACTTATTTGACAAAAGAGTGTTGCTAGAAAGAGAAAATAATGAAAGGCTAAAGAAGAGAAATAGATAATGCGTACCTGATTCCTGTAATCTGCCTCTCACAGTCACCGATGCTGGTTAGTCTGCCATCGTCAGTTTGTCAATGTTGCCGACGTCGGTTAGGCTACCGACATCAGTAGGGGCAATGGGCCTTAATACCAATGTCGATAGGGGCAATGGGCCTTGGATGGGTTTTAGGGTATGTCTGTGGTCAACAGAATGGTCTGAGAGATTCAAAAGGGTTGTGCAGGGATGCAGGATATTGGACAGAGTCTTAGGAAGGACAAAGGTAGGGGATAGATTGTCAAAATGAGTCAGGATAAAAAGAAGGCTTTTCAGCCTCTCTAGGAAGAAAGCCAGATTTGGTCTCAACAGTACTCATAAATAGCCAATGGACTAATTACCAATGCATTTTATAAATACTGAAATATAAACTTGAAGAATACTTAGCTCTTGGTGGAGAATCAGAAGTGTAGAAGACTTGTTCCCGTTATCGCTGATTTAGGAGACCTCATGCAACGTTTCAATCTAGTGTGGAGTGAATTCTATAGAGTTTCTTAGCCTGGAGAGTGATGATAGAATGTTGATACCTCATCCTAAAGCCTACCTTTGATATGTAAGGAGTCGAGGAGCAAGAGAATTCAGATCCCGGGAGCAAGAGAATTTGCATTCGGGGAGCCAGAGAATTCACCTTCCGACAGCAGCCAAGGTTAGAATTTAGTTTTAAGCAACCGACATCGATGGCTATAGAATGGGTAAAAAGGCTATTTTTAGCCTTTTACCCATTCTTCCATCTGCCAAGTTCCATTGTTGTTGTTGAATGGTCCAAAGATGGATTTAATGGGCGCAAGAGTTAGTGGGAGAGTTGAAATAGGTCTTAGGTAATTATGATTAGTCATAGGGTGATAAATGGTCTAAGGGCAAGGAATCCAATGTGAGGTGTCTAAAGGGGATGATTAATTTAAAATAAGAATTTTAAATTAATAAAGTATAGGTTAGGCATGTGAAAGTTAGAAAGGGACCAAGGGGGGGTTGACACTATTTTGGTGTCTACATCCTCGACAAACCTTTACCAATCTACCAGTTTCTCCAGCTAGAGTTTTATAGTAGCTATTAGAGTGTAATATCATATCTCTCCCTCTTATTTAGGAATTTGACCCAAAAAATACTCTTCCATGGGGATATGATCAGCATGCATTTTGTGAGTTTCATAGTGCACCATGTCATACAACAAACAAATGCATTATTTTGAGACACAAGATATAGGATTTGATAGATGGCAATCATATTGATCTTATCACTTCAATTGAGCCTCCTCAAGCAAAGCAAACAAAGGATAAAGCTTTGAAAATATTCTTAGATCCCTTTTTGTATCATTCTAAACAAGAGGTAGGGGACACATCAAGGGTTCACCATGTATATCCTACACATTCATCACTAGATACATACAGGTCACCTTCAGTTAAGACACATCCTTTTAGTAACATGATTGGTGTATAAAATTCTAGAGTTCCAAATAGACCTTTTATCTCCTACTTATAGTAGGATATAGTTGAGGATGATTCATATTATCATGCACTCTTTATCAGAACTTACAGTCATAATAATCCTATTCATAGTGTTCTCATAGATAATAAATCTAGTGTGAACATGTGCACTATGACATTATTTCAACATTTGGGATATTCAAAGCAAGATGTTTCCTTGATAGACACAGTTATCAATAGATTTAGTGGGCACATATAGAGTTCATTGAGTGATATTGTACTTCCTTTAGAGGTTCGTCCAACACACATGGCCACACCATTTACTATAGTTCCTAGTGTAGGAGTTTTTGATATGTTACTTGGTTGAGAATGGATTTAGAAACTTTGAGTAGTAACTTCTACAATTCATAGATGGGTGAAATGCATTCATGATAATTAGGTTATTACAGTTGGTGGAGTTTCATATGAGTTACCACTCCCCACTTTAGATCCATCTTCTACTTTATAATCATCAGTTTCAGTTTAGCCTCTAGTTCTAGTTTCTCCACCAGTTATAGTTCCTCCTCTAATTTTGATTCAAAAATAGTTGAAGCATCCATCATGAGCATAGAGATTTCATAAACCTCCATAGCTTTAGGATTCTAGATAGCTTATATCTATAATGTTCACATGTAGGATAGTATCATTGAAATCTCATGCATCTACTCACAGAGCACATGTTCAAAGAGATTTTCCTACCACTAAATGGGTCCCTAAGAGCCCTACATTTGCATCCACTTCTTAGAGTTATAGGGGGACCCCACACTTAGTTTCTACTTTAGAGATTTTAGAGCATTTACAACATATACAAATTTTAGAGCTACAGTCTCAACCCTCCCATCGTGCTTCATGATCATGCACGATCATTTTCTTTGACACAAGACACCATGATAGGGAGTCTCCCATGAGACTCATCAGTTGGTATCATCCCTTCTCAACTTACTTGTACATAGCTTCTCTTCAAATTCTTATACATAGTCTCCTAAAGATTGATTGTACATAGCTTATGTCAAAAATACCAAAAACATACAAATAATTCAAAAAAAAATACAAAAAATATTTTGATTGTATGCATCATCCATGCCTTACATTTTTACTATCATGCTAGACTTACATTTTTTGTTCTATGTTATTATTTATCGATTTATCTACATTACCATGATTCACTTGATCTTTTTTGAGTGTGTGTGTTAACATCTAGATCCCTGATTGCTTCACTCCACCCATTGAGGGGGCATCCTACTTCTACATGAAGACATACATTGATATACATACTCATTGGGGGCATCTTCTACATGACTACACCATCCAAGTTATGTCATTCCTACACCACACACTCTAGTTATCATGTTGATGTACATTAATTACTAGATTACACATATTACTCTATAAACACTCATTAGTATATAACACTTGTGTATTTATTAGCATATACTTAGTCTTATACTAACATGTCTTGCATACTTTCACTTCTTTATTTGATTAGTTAGGTGTGATTGTACTTCTGGTATTTACATGTTTTCCTTCC
Source organism: Torreya grandis (assembly GCA_037957365.1). NCBI lineage: Eukaryota > Viridiplantae > Streptophyta > Pinopsida > Cupressales > Taxaceae > Torreya > Torreya grandis. The sequence continues at coordinate 2,133,912 of JARHVA010002242.1, forward strand.
TTGTTTTATGTAGCTAGATGTGATTACATTTCTCGGTCCCTATTTGTCTCCCGTATGTGCATTAGGACCTTTGTTAATGTTCTTTTCTTCTATGTGTTGTGTGTGTCTTAGAACATTTGCCAATGTCCTTTGCTTCTATTCATGTGTGTGATTTAGGACATTTGTCAATGTCCTTTGCCTATACTCTTCTATGTGATTGTGGCTTTCACGCCAACCTTGCTTGTTTTAATTATATGTGTATGTGGCATTTGAACATGCCTTGTATGCTTTCCTTCCAGTTTGAATGACATGTGTTCATGCCCCTTGTTTGTTTGGCCTCTTGAATACCCTTGTATGTTTCTTTATTCTTGTCTTGTGTGTTTGTTGCTTGATTGATTTTTCAATTGTTTGTAATGCCATGATCTAAATCATGCATTATCTTAATTTTTTGGATGCCATGATGGACATCATACTCCATCTCTCCTTGACAACTAACAAATAATAACTAACATCTAATAACTAATAACTAACCAAACTTCCAATTCTAGTTCAGTATATTTCATATATTATTACACTGTTATATATATATGTAGGCATAGTCTTGTTGATCTAACAATCTCTCATTATAAACCATGCTATATCTTGAGATATCTTGTCAATTATCATTGCTATATCATGTATCTTTGTAGCATAACACACTTGTAGGACTCTTTTTTCTAATGGCAGTCATTTCAACATCTTCATTCCTACCCTCAGAAGAGGGGGAAACAAACATGGGTTTTGTCATAGAGATTAGAACTCCTAATAGTTGAAAAAGTAATTTTTGGAACACCTAGAACAATAACTAAACATCAAACCAGGCAAAATAGACCAGGAAAATAGTGAAAATGTCAAAATAGTCATCAAATTTAGCACAAGACAATAGCACCAAGATTTCACTATAGCATCAATGCCACTACTATCCATTTTTGGTGCTCCTATCCAAACAATATAAAAATAGAATTTCTAAAAGTAGGCAAAAAAGTAGGTTCAGCTCCAATTTTGCATAGTCAGACCAATTTAGGATCAGTAGTTTTCAATACATTTTTGCTTAGAGAATGCATATATAGGGGGCATCATGCATGACATGATGGCTCTCACTTCCAATTCAGACATGGCAATTGGTATAACTTTTATATCAAAATCCATGTTCCAAACACCAGTGATTGGGGGCAATGTGCATGGCACATTTGTTTTTCTTTCTTTCTGAGTTTAGTATTACTCAATAATTCTCAGAAGTTGTGTGCCTTATTTCATCTGTAGGTGTTTGGCATCATTTGGGAGTGGTTTTTGTATAAATCCTAACTTTCACATTTTAGAGTGGCTTTCATATAATATTAGTGCACCAATTTTAGAGTGGTTTTCATACAAGCCTAATCTCCACCTTTCTGAGTGGCCAAGAGTGGCCTAGTTTTTAGCATACATTCAACTATCCATGCCAATATTCTCAGATCATAGTACTATTAGGGTGTGAAGCTAAAAGCTTCAACTATTTGTAGACACGAAGAAGAGGATGCTGAAGAACCAAAAGCATCGATGTCGGCAGTATGATTGACGTCGATCATTACCAGTGTAGAAGGCAACCGGCATCGGCAGCCAGTCGATCGACGTCGGCAGCACTAGACAAGTAGGGACCGGCATCGGTCGCCTGTGTGTTCCAGAGCTACTGTTAACGAACAGTCAGTTAAGTGAAGCGAGTGTTTGCATGTCAAATGACTAATTATAGTCACGGGCTGCATGTCTAATTATTGTAGTTAGATTTCTATTTTTATAACCATGGGATTCTATTTAAAGACCTATGAGGCTTGTATTGTAATTACCAAGAAGGCAAGTAAAAGCATTGAAGCAAGCAAGGTCAAGGAGATCTACAGGTGTAAGGTCAAGGAGATCAGCTAAAGCATTCAAGGAGGGATAGCAACTCAGGTTGTAGATTTGGTTTTGTGTTGAGCAAGAGAGAGAGGGAAGAAGGTCTTGAGGTGTGGCAAGCCTTTGAGGTGGAGGAAGAAGTGGCATCTTCATTATTGTATTTTCTTCTAGTAATATCTAATACAAGAGTGTGTATTGTCTCTCAAATTCTTTGTTGTCTCAAGTTTTTAGTTACTTTATCATTCTGGTATAATTCCATGTTTAATTGCTTATAAGAAAGTAATCAATTATGCTTCCGTTGGATAAGGGGTCACCTAACAGTTGGTATCAGAGCATACTTATTGTTGTAGGTCTCCTGACAAGTGGTATCAGAGCTACGATTTGCAGGAAGCAGGTTAAAATTTTTATTACAGGTCATTCACAAGGTTTTCTGATTGAGTGGGAGTTCAGCAATGGCAGAAGAAAGTAAGCTACGAATGGAGAAGTTTAACGGCAAGAATTATCAACACTGGAGGATGCAGATTGAGGATTATCTGTATCAGAAGGATCTATACTTACCGTTGGGTGGGGTTGCATGCAAGCCCATAGATATGAAGGATGAAGAATGGAGTGTTCTTGATTGAAAGGCTCTCAGTTCCATAAGGTTGAACCTTGTATCGTCTATGATTTTTAGCTTATCACAGTGCAAGACAATGGAAGAGTTGATAAAGTCCTTGGCAAATTTATATGAAAAGCCCTCGGCTTCTAATAAGGTATATCTTATGAAGCAGCTATTTAATTTGCAAATGCAGGAAGGTGGATCAGTACATACTCATCTCAGTGATTTCCATGGTTTGATAAACCAGTTAGCTTCAGTCAATATTGTTTTTGATGATGAGGTAAAGGCTCTCTTGATTTTATGTTCTTTGCCTGAAAGTTGGGACAGTTTGGTTATGGTAGTAAGTAATTCTGCATCTACTTCTAAAATCTTAAAAGTTGATGATGTTGTGAGTGTGATCTTCAATGAATTAGCAGGGAATGCTCTAAGTACAGAAAGTAGGGAAAGGCAAAGGGAGAAGGTTGAGCAAGGGAAATCAAGGTCGAGAAGGAGATCCAAATCCAAAGGTGTTACCTGCTGGTTTTGTGGAAAGAAAGGACATACAAAGGAGTGTTGGTTGAGAGATAAAGAGAATCAACATGTAGGTATTGAAGAAGCAAAGGATGCAAATATTGTGGTACAGGACACTCTCATACTTTCTTTGGATAGTCAGGTAGGATCATGGATTTTAGATTCTAGTTCATCTTTTCATGCATCCCCAAACAGAGATTTGTTTCATGAGTATGAACAGGGAGACTTTGGAGTGCTCTATTTAGGGGATGGTACGCCTTGTCAGATAGTTGGCAAAGGGAAAGTGCAGCTGAGATTGCAGATTGACAACACATGGGTGTTGAAGGAGGTCATGCATGTTCCAATTCTGAAGCAGAGTTTGATTTTTGTAGGAAGGTTGGGTGACGAGGGATGCACAATAACTCTCATAGCGGACTCTTGGAAGGTTACCAAGGGAGCACTTGTTTTAGTGAGAGGTAAGAAAGTAGATACTCTTTATCTATCTACTTGTATTATTGATTCTACTTCTGGTGTAGATTCAAAGATGTGGCTTAATAGGCCTGGTCACATGAATAGGAAGGGAATGGACATTCTTGATTCAAAATGTATGTGTTCAGATTCAGAAAGCATAGATAGAGTTCATTGCAGAAAAAGGAAATTTGATGCTTTTAATAGGAACAAAGAAGCCTTGGTGTTTACAGAGGAGATGAAAGACAGAGATCAGTCACAGGGGCTGAATAAATCTGAGCAGGGTAGCATGGACAGAGGTTTGATCCAAGAAGAGCTCGCAGATGAAAAATTCATCACTTACAAAAAAACACAGGTACCGACGCTGATGCTCCCATGGCACCGATGTCAGCCAGACAAAAACTGACATCAGTCATGTGCAGACCAGCAGGGTCAGTAGGTCAGGCAGGAGAAGTTTGACGTTGATCATCAGGACCGACGTTAGCAGGGGTGACACCGGCGTCGGCCAGGGAAATGATGTCGGTAGTCAGGGTCAATGCAGGGAATCGACATCGATCGGGAGCAGACTGGGAGATGGTCGAGATCGGTCACTAGAACAGATGTTGGGTGGATTAATAAGTCTCAAACACCCATATGGAGGTTAGAAAAGGTAAGTGAACCTCATATTCATTGTTTACCTTCTTTATATTGCTTACTGATAGTCAAGAACTAGGAAGATGGAAGAAGCAATGTAGGTAGAATCCAGAAATAGTGGGAGCTTGGCATGGATGAGGAGTGTGAGTCCTTGGAGAAGAACCAAACAGGTATTTGTTGGTAGAGTTGTCAGCTAGAAGGAAGCACTGGAAAGAGGGATGGATTCCCATATTAGAGAAGAGAGTGGATGGACACATGAGACAGAAGGCCATGGTATATGGTCTTGATTAGGTTGCAGAGCAATGGAGGTTTGACCATTGTGTTTTATCTTTACCAGGTTGGATAATATTAGCTACATTATCCTGTTACTGTATTGTGTTACTTGTTGCAGGGTTTCATATACATGGAGTTTTCTGAGCTAAGGGTAGAGTTGGTTCAGAAGTATGTCATGAAGAATTTGGGAGCAGCAAAATTATTGTGACATAAGTGACAGGTTTAGCATCACAGGTTTGCGTGGTGGTTGGTCTTTAAGAGTGACTTTGAAGAGGGATACATAGCCAAAGGAACAAAATAGATGGTGTACAGGTATAGGTACAGTAGCAGCTGTTTATCTCCAAGTGGGAGATTGTTAGGGTGTGGAGCTAAAAGCTTCAGCTATTTGCAGACATGAAGAAGAGGATGTTGAAGACCCAAAAGCATCGGCATCGGCAGTATGACCGACGTTGGTCATTACCAATGCAGAAGGCAACTGGCATCGACAGCCAATCGACTGACATCGGCAGCACCAGACAAGCACAGACTGGCGTCAGTCACCTGTGTGTTCCAGAACTGCTGTTGACGAATAGTCACTTAAGTGAAGTGAGTGTTTGCATGTCAAATGACTAATTATAGTCACGAGCTGCGTGTCTAATTATTGTAGTTAGATTTCTATTTTTGTAACCATGGGATTCTATTTAAAGACCCATGAGGCTTGTATTGTAATTACCAAGAAGGCAAGTAAAAGCATTGAAGCAAGCAAGGTCAAGGAGATCTACAGGTGTAAGGTCAAGGAGATCAGTTGAAGCATTCAAGGAGGGATAGCAACTCAGGTTGTAGAGTTGGTTTTGTGTTGAGCAAGAGAGAGAGGGAAGAAGGTCTTGAGGTGTGGCAAGCCTTTGAGGTGGAGGAAGAAGTGGCATCTTCCTTATTGTATTTTCTTCTAGTAATATCTAATACAAGAGTGTGTATTGTCTTTCAAATTCTTTGATGTCTCAAGTTTCTAGTTACTTTATCATTCTGGTATAATTTTGTGTTTAATTACTTATAAGAAAGTATTCAATTATGCTTCCGTTGGATAAAGGGTCACCTAACAGTTGGTATCAGAGCATACTTATTGTTGTAGGTCTCCTGACAAGTACATTCATGGGCTTCAATAGCTATCTCATACAACACACATTTCATACTAGTATCAATTCATAGCTTCACTTCATGGGGAAACGATGGAACCAAAGGACTAGTTAGCCTTTGTATTCTTGAGCCACCTATTCATAGAGATTAGACACATAGTCTAGACATTAATTAGCATATGCATGATCACGTAGCTTCACTTAGTGGGTGATGATGGATCCAAAAGGCAAACCTTTTCATTTTTGAGCCACTTCCATGGAATTGATCACTCAGCTTTGTTCATGATTTTACTCTTGGTACAATATCATCCAACATTACTCATCATTACTTAGCATCACTCAGCATCACAAAAGATTTTGCACTTCACAGCATGTTCTCTCTACACACACCCAATATCACATAGCTTCATGGGCTTCAACCTTACAAGTAAGTTTAGGTATGATTTTTATTTTTCTTTTATCTTAGTATTTTGCTTTACTGCATCACTAGAATAAAGAGGGGGCAAATGTAGTCATATAAAATATAAAAATTGGTAACTTGAGTGTGGCTAATGACACCCAACCCATATATCCCTCCTGCTTACTGTCATGACCCTCATAGGCATCTTTTCACTAATTCCCAATCATCTATAGCCTTTTAGACCTAATTCTAGCTTAGCTAGACTACTCTTTTCATGATAAATCCATCCCCCTAGGTCCCATTAGCTAAGAACAATAGCACCCAACTTGAGTAATATTACCAGTGCCACTACTATTTGCTTTCAATGCTCTTGTCTAAGTGTATTTTTGGCCCCAATAGTTAGTTCTTTCTGGTTCCCCATCCTTCTCCATGTCGACCTAACATGAGTACATTCAACCCCTGATCAATAGATCCCTATAAAACCCCATTCAAAGATCATTTGGAAAGGGGTTAGCAATTATCACTAATTAAGAATACAAATAAGACTACTTAGACAATCTTCCCTATTCTTTACATACAATTGACCAATACACTTACAAGCTTATCCAAATATTTACACCAATCCTTAGCCACCTCAAGCACATCTAATTTAGTATTTTTCATCTTCATACACACTATTTCACAAAGCACATCAAGTGGGAGAACTACATATGACTTGATCCCTTTTCAGAGTATCGGTATATAGGTAGCATGCCCACACAAGGGGTATGAATACATGTTTAGTGAATCTTATACACACTAACCCCCCCCCCCCTCTTTATAAAATTTGGTCAAAGTACAAAGGAGTCTAGGGTTTGAAGATAAAATCTACTCTATAAAGAGTTATGTGGACATCTGGTAGTCAAAACTTCATAGGCAGGGTCACGTAGACATAATAAATAAAACCTAGAAAACTTAGGTCTCCTAGAGAAAAGTAATATAGGTGGATTATAATACTAGTGCCACTAGTTTCCTATTTTGGTGATCCTATCCAATTATAAAATAAACTCCAAATCTTGATTTATGACACTATTTCAGTCCTACACAGTGAATTTTAGACCCTGCAATAGTTGTCTTAGTTTCTAGCTAAGTCTGATTTTCTTTCCTTTATTTACTATTTTAAGAAAGGTCAAAATTATAGTCAAATTAAAAAAATTATTAGCTTAATTATAGCATATTTGTTTAATAATTTTACTACTTAAGACTCTTTAACTAAACTCAGAATAATACACCAATATTCCCAAAACTGTTAAATCAAATACCAACTTGAATGGGAGTAGTGGTAAATTTACAATCAAGCATGATAAACTTAACAAGAAGATTATGTGCATACTAGCATTGTGATACAATAATTAAATTTTTATCTTGAAATATATTCATTCCTAAAAAAAATGATGTAAAATATCTAAATCAATCATTTCAAATATTTGACTTGGTTTATCCTTATATTTATAAATTAAACTAGTTAGATCACCAATAATCAACAAATCATCAACATATAATACAATTAGAATAAAATGACCATTTTCAACTTTAATAAATATATCATTATCTGAATAGCAATTAGAAAAACCTAATTCTTTGAAAAATACGTAATCTTATAATACCAAGCTCAAGGAGCTTGTTTTAAACCATACAAAGATTTTTAACTTGCATATATAATATTATCTGTTAAGATCAATGAAACTTTTAGGCTAAGTCATATAGATTTTTTCTTCTAAATCACCATTTATAAATTCATTCTTAACATTCATTTAGTGGATAACCTAACCATTTTGAGTTGTAAAATCAATAAGAAGTCTAACAGTACTCATTTTGACTACAGGGGCAAAAGTTTCAACATAGTCAATCTTATTTTTTTTAGTAAACCCATGAGCAACTAATCTAGCTTTAAACTTGTCAATTTTATCAATTGAATTTTATTTTACTATATAAAGCCACCTACAATAGATAATATGCCTTTTAGGTGGAAGAGGAAAGTTATGTGATTTGAGTAAACTTCATGTGGAATTTTTACTTTTGTATTCCAATACTTTAAAATCATGCTTTGTAATGGAATTTCTTATATTATAAAAGGATCCAAATATGCTTAGATGAGTATTCATGAGAAACTATGAGATGTAGTCTCATGATCATGCTAGTCTAGACTTACCTTTAAAATTAGTTTATGGATCATAATTCTTTTTATTTCAAAAGGTGATGTTTTCCATGATGAAGGTTTTTAAATCTTTCAATTGTGTACATACTATAATTAATTTATTAAGGATACTATGACATTTATCCCCACTTAGCATTAAGGGGGAGTGTTAGAACATTTAATGTTCTAACAATTATCCACATCTCATGGATGTGATCTTGGGTATATAGAGACATTGCACTTTGAGTGTATACTATATCATTTATTTTCAATATTTACTTATGCATACTTTCATTCTCTCTTACTCCTTGTACATATTTTCATTTTCATGTTGCCTGTACATAGCTTATATCCAAAAAATTTTAAAAATGATATAATATTTTAAAAACACAAAAACATTCAAATAATTAATCAAAAAATACAAAATTACAAATTGTATGCTTTACCAAGTTTACATTTCTTATATTTTCCAAACACTACTTATGCTAGCTATCTTAGTATAGTCAATTTCATCAAACATACATGCTTCACTTGTTCTTGTTGAGTGCTTGCAGATTATTGAAGGACTTAGGTCCACTACACTAATCCAGATTTGCTATTATTGACCCATTGGGAGCATATAACCCGATACATGGGTTCTTCATTTGACACATCCACCCATTTAGGAGAATTCTATACATAGTTTTAATTACTAGGTTACATCTTTCTATACCCTACATCATAGCTTTAGCATTGTCATAACTTGATATTGATCATGGTATACTTAATTTTTTTGTCAGCTATTACTACTTTAGACTTAGCATATGTAGATCTTAGCTCTCACATAGATTTGTGTTACATGATCATGCATACTTTTATTTCTATCTTTCCTAGTTTATAATTTATTGCACCTTTATGCTTCTTCTATTTGAGAGAATTTGAATATGCCATTGCTCTTTGGATTTATGCCGCTTCTTTTCACATTATATATGCTTTGGACATGTGCCCATGTCCTTGTGTGTGCCTCCCTAATTGTGTATGCATACATTTGAACATGTCCTTATATGTGTCTTTAATCCAACTTACTTGTTGCTTGCATTTGTGACCATTTGAACATGTCCTTATATGTCTTATTTTCTCAAATTTAGTGGCATGTGCCCATGCCTCTTGTATTGTGGCCCCTTGGCCTACTTTTCATGCCTCATGTGTGTTGTATGTATTATTTTTTATTTGCATCATGGCCATGACACTTGTCTCTTACTTGTTACACACTCTAGTTTTAGATTCCATGAGGGACTTCATGTGTCTCCCCTTCCTACTTAAGTATTGTGATGGACATCATGCCCCATCCCCCTAGGTAGTTATTCACTTATTACTTAGATTTGTTATTACATACAATTTTATATCTATATTGATACCCTTGTGAATGATAGACATAACATACATCATACATTAAAAATTTATGCTCAAATTTATCTTACATTTTGATGTTATATATGCACATTATATTGGATTATTATGCAGATATCATATATGCTTTAGCTAACCCACATTTTTTAGTGTTTTTTTATTTTGAGGACATTTCTTTCATAGGTTCAATAATTCCCCTTAAAATAAGGGGCTTCACATGGGTTTTTCACATAGATCAAGCTATTATAATGCATTCATAGTATATTTTCTAGCACATAGGCTCAGATTATAAAAACTAAACTCACATAATCACAATGAAAAAATAGTGACATAAAGTTCAACATAGTTGCACAAAAATTAGAGTAGGACACTAGCACCCAAATTAGGACACTAGATATTGTCCAATATATGATTCTATTGTCTAATATCCTTAGTTTTAATAAAACCTAGATTGGCTAAAAAATATAGTAGGTACAGTACAAATTTACACAAGTTTAATTACAAATTTATCAATTTTACTCAGTTTAGTTCAGATTCATATCAATTTGCTCAGATTGAGGGCATCATGTACAACATGCCCATTCTCATATTTAGTTTAGACACTCAAATATGAATTATTATAATTAAGTCTAGAATCCATATGCTTAAATATTGGATTTGGGGGCATGTACATGGCACATTATTTCTATACACTCACTTACACATTGGTTGATTAGACAGAATGAAAAATTCCATGTCATTCTCTACAATATATACATCCAACATCACATTCTAGGTTACACACCAGTTTCATGCCTTACTCCATTTGTAGTGGTTGGCATTCCCAAGTGGCCCAAAGCTACCTAATATACTCGAGTGGCCATAGAGATGACATACCCAATTAGACATTTCCAGTGACATCACATAGTTTTAGTTTTAGATGCATATACTACACATGGCTAGGCATGATGGATTAATATCCTACTTAATTTCTTGAGTCACCTACATGAGAGGGTTAGACACACCATCAGTCCAATCTAAGCTATTCAAAAGTCATGATCCACTAAGTAGGGGTGGGCAATAACGGAGTCAAAATTAGATTGAGTTCTTCAGCCACCCACATATGAATATTGAGAAAGCCATCAGCTCAGTCTAATTTATTCATTGATTGATCATTATATATATGCACACACAAGTTGTCACCAGGTTTATGCATTAGTTCATGTACTTAGTGAGGTATATTCATTCATTTTCTCTCTCTTATCCATTTACCAAGTTTTACTTAGTTTAGCCTTTGATGTTGATATCTCTTAAGTAAGGACTAATTTATGCATGTTTCACTTGTAGAACATGCATTAGATCATGCTTCACATACTCAGACCCAACTTCATGGGCTTCACCTCTTAGTTAAGTCCAAGTATGCTTATTTTTCTTTTATCCTAGTCATTTCACTTTATTGAATTTTGAGAATAAGGGGGCAGGAAGGGGGGGCAGGGGCAGGGTGGGAGGGAATATAATCACCTAAAAGTGGTATTTGAGTGTTAAGAGTGATAATTGAGACTATATATCCATAGCTTATATCTAGACCTATCATAGAGCCTATTTTCACACTTATCTAGCCTTCATACAGGCCATAAGCATCCCTAGTCATCCTTAAAGTAGTCTAAATACTCATTATTACATCATGACCCTTCATGCCTAGTGTTATGCCACTTGGATACTAGTGCCATAATAGGGACTATAGCACTACATGGTGCCAATGTTCCAATAATGGTGCTAATTTCCTTTCCCTCCCTTTTTCACAAATAAATATCTTTTCAAATCTAAAACCTCTTAAGGTCAACCTAGACCCCTTTTAACACCCATATAAGCATCAAAATAGTATAAATACATGTCTTTTAACCCTCTAACCACTAGATGTAAATTAGATGCAAAATACACATTCAAACCCAAAATAAGTTATGCATAATTAAGGTTATCAATCCCTATTCTGCCCTACTTCTACATATTACCATATAAAATATTTCTAAGATTAAATTACCTAAATTTCTAGTCTCAAGCACATTCAAAGCACTTAAGTCAACTATCATACTCACTTCACTTAAACTTGCACTAGCACTTAGGTACAAAGAACTACATTGATCTTGATCCCTCCTTAAAAGATTGATATATAGGTAACTCTCATCATAGCAAGGTATTGAGGATATACAGCCTACCCCACTAACAAACACACTTTTCAAATTATATCAACTAAATGCCCTTTCAACATGAAGGATTATGATTTTCTCACAAATTCAATCAAAATAGGCAATATACATGGTTTCAAAACTTATACACATACTAATAGACCTTAAAGACCCAGACGTAGGTGCACCCAAAAGCTTAAGACAATCCTACACAAAGAACACTATCATGAAACTAGGGACTCTACCACCACATATCTAATAATTACACTACTATCCAATTAGGATGCTACTATCTAGGATGGGTTCTGACATTAAGATCTTGTTTGTGACATTTAGACTAGCTTATATCTCAGTTTCTAGCCTCCAAATCATTCATCGTAGTCATTTTCTAGCTAAGTTATTACTTGCATTATTTATTTTTATTCTTATAAAGGTTAAAATTAGTCAATTATATCACAAATTAGTGGCTATATTTATATCATATTATAACCTTGATTTAGTATACTCAGATGTTTAACAGCATAGGATTTATACATGATAAGTTTCAAAGAGTTAAAATACTTTCTCTATTTTGTTGAGAGTTGAATCTCAATTTAATTATTTAGTAATAGGTTGAGTTGGTTACATTAGGGTTGTGTTCTCATAATCAAGATTTTTAAAAGGATTTTATGAATCCATGCCCAATGGGTTGCTTCAAAGGCTACTAGATTCTTACTTAGCAAGCAACAGCCTGCAAAGGTCACCAAGAATGTTGACCATTTTTTATCACCATGGAAGAGCAACATCCAACTCTCAATTTAAAGCTTTAGATTCAATAAGGGTTTTCAAAGTTCTATTGGAATCTAGTATAAGTGGCTAAGTTAGTAAGGAATAAAAAGACTTAGTAGGTTTTTAAAAAATGGTATTCACACTCAAAAATTGTCTAAGTATTTTATTCTTTGGATTATATGTGTTGTAACTAGTCAGAACTTTTGCAAACAATAATTTTTTCAAAGTTTTTGTTATTCAAAAAAAATCAATGAAACACAGGATTGAAATCTTGTGGAAGTATTTTTAAATAATTTTTGTAAGTATTTTCTTTGTCAAAAATTCTATGAAGGCTAGTCAGAACTTTTATTCTAAATAAAAGTTTCAAAAGCACAAATTCTAAACACTATAATATGCCACACTTTTTGCATGAAGAAGAAACATTTTGACACTTAGTTTATTCTTTAAACTTTAATTGAAGCCACATCGTGTTTCCACTCAACAAGACTTAGTCATTTTTATTCAAAATTTGCTCAGTAGATTAGAAAAGTGTTTTGACACTTAACCATTTCAAGGTTCTTTTATCTCATGATAACGGCTTCAGGAGGTGATGAGATCAAATTTGACATACCCTCGACAACATATTGATATCTTCCTAATTTATTAGTTACAATAGGACTCTATTCTAATTGAATGGATTTACATAATAATCAATCACATCTTCTAACAACCTTTGCCTCTTTTAAAATACTTTTAGCACTTAGTCAATTTTGTAAAAGTTTCTTGGTGACATGTGCCGATATCTTGATAGTATTGAGCCCCTTTTAAATGCCTTTCGATACTTAGTTAATTTCATGAATTTTCAAACAATCTCCATGTCAATAAGGTATCATGAAAGTGGGTTAGTAGGAGTCTTCCATGTGTCGTAATCATGATGATTTGGAGTCTCAAAACCATCTATATAAGTTCAAAACCCTTTGGGCTAGTAGGTTAGTAGGATGATGTCATGTAGCATAATCCCACATCTCCATTCTTTTAGAGATTTTTATGTGGCCTATACATGATGCCAAAGCCCTAGGATAGCAAGTGAGCAAGATGGCACCACATGTCATAATCCTGCTAATCTACAGCCTCAAGGTAGTCCGTCCAAGCCCAGTAGTGTGTAAGGTAGTAGGTGAGTGGGATGATGCCACATGGTAAAATATCACTTCACCATAGAAAGAATATTCATCATTGCCTTTTAGGACTCAACTAAGTAATGAAAGAGCAAGAAAGATCCATGTGGAGGTGGTAGGCCCCAAACATAACAAGAAGAATACCTAGCAAATAGGAGAGCACTAGTTGGCACTCTATAGAGCCCAACTGAGATATATTAGGTAAGGGTTAGACAAATAAGAAGCTACCATGTGGACTTGATAAATCCCTTGATCCATAAGGTAAATCCAATTGAGCATGGAGTGCTAAGGAAGTGACACATGGTATAAGTCAAGCTAAGAGCAAGATAAAGGAGGGTTAAGGGGGAATGGCATGGGTAGTGATGTAAAACCCATAGTAAATGATAAAATGTCAAGTGGCATCTATATATGAACCCAAATCAAGTCTACGAGTTAGATTAATCAACTAAGTGTTGAAAAGGGTACCCTAAGGGAAGAATATACTCATAGAATCAAAAAAGTCCATGACAAAATTGATGTAGACACATGGTTGGATTTCACCACTAAAGAGTTTGTTGACATCCATGTTGGTATTGATTGAGGCAAATTTGATGACCTATTTCACCCGTTCAAATGTTAAATTCATGAGTAGATTATGTAACTACATTTCATTCATAAAATTAATGGCAGAGTGGCCTGATGTTGCAAATCATGGTATATCTCAATAGAAATACACACAAAATGATGAGAGGGAAATATAATATATCCCTATTCATCATAAAGGTGAATGGATAATACGCACATAAAAAACAAGCTATAGGCTTGAAGGAATGTGGAAGGTAATTATGCAAGTGTGACTTTTGAAATCTTAAGAGGATCCCCACTACCTTGACCCCCCTTCCTTGATCATCATCAAATTTATAACTACCTTGATACTGGGTAAGATCTAATTAGACCCAATATTTGAATTTTTTACCTATTTAAATAGGTATGATTTTCATTGCAAGGGGACCCTTTTTAGTATAGATATGTTGTAGAAATTAGCCCATCCTTGATCCCTCTACCTTGATTTTATGCCTTTGAAGGAATAATAGAACTATTTTTTACCCTCTCAATGACTTGCATTCTATGTGTATCTTATGAATTTTTTATGCTCTCTTTGTGGTGAACTATTCTTTCCCTTTGATTGTGTCCAATTATATTCACTTTTATGCAAGTGAGCTCTCTTTTGCAGGTTATAGTATGTGTATCTCATGGTTTATGAATTTTTAGTCATGGTGATGAATGTTTCTCCTTCTAATGTTGCCATAGATCTGTGGACCTCTCTATGAAACATTTATGCTAATAATTTCATGATTGAGTTGTGTATGTCACAGTTGCCAATGTTTCTATTATGCAAGCTCAAGTATATGGAGGAGACAAACTATTCTAGTGTATCACCCATTTTTATTTAATTTTTTTAGTTTTCATGCACTCCTCCCTTTTCCTAGCAAGTATAGTAACTTTAGTGTTAGTCTTAGGTGATCCATTAGGGGAAGTCAGCCCTTTCCAGATGTTTATTCCAACCATAGGTGACCCAAAGCCTTGGGGTGTTTCTATTGTGTCAGTTGGGTGAGGAGACATGAAACACCTCCTCAATAGGTGTAAATCAACATGAAAACATGGACCATGGCATTAGAGCACTCTATAGTCTAGTCTTCTCACCATTCCATGCAGCCTCCATGGAATACACCATAGTGGCTGAGATCATCCACTATAGAGGAACAGAGTGAGAGTAGTTAGTGATATGATGTATATACATTTTTTTGAGATGGAGTGACATATATACATTTTATATATATATATATATATATATATATATATATATATATATATATTTATGGACACATGATATATATAGGCATGTGATTATGTTATGGATTAACTTATGTTTATGGATGTTTTATTTTTGATATATGTAATAGATGGATAGATGAAGAGTATGAATGTTTGATTTCACCTCTTTTGTATTTGATATTTGACATCTGTTAATATTTTTGTTTGATAATTATAATGGATATGTTTTTTAAAGTGAGATGGGTGAATAACTAATATTTATAGGATTTGCTCAGAGTTCCAACATTATTTTTAGACTTGAATTAATAAACTTTTATTTTTATGTTTCATAAGACAATGAGAACCAATAGTATATAAAAACCATGATGTCTACTATGTTATACGCATAAAGACTACTAGATATATGAGTGCAAGAGATAATGCATCATGATAGAGAAGATCATAATAACACCATTCCTAATGCACATAATGATCTTGACTCAAAAAGAAATAATGAAAACAAGATAAAAAGTATTGCCAATGATGAAATCATGTAATAAAAACAAACAATGAAGCAAACAAATAACTACACAAGCAAGTATGTAAAACACATAATTTATACAAATAAAAAAGCACATAAACAGTCAATATAAACAAGTAAAAAATGTGTTTTTGAATGTCCTTGGATAGACTAAAACCCTTTTTCATATGAGATATTTGACAATGATAACCATATGATGAGTAAGCTTGTAAGGGATGATAGGGTATGTTAAATAAGGACAATGAATTTTTTATTGGTTCTTATGATTTTTTTTGTTATGTGTGTGTGTGTGTGTTATTTTTATTTTTATAGATTAATGTCTTTAGGGAGTTTCTAATGTTTTTATATGTTATTTGATTTTTGGGTGATGGTGGCTGTGATGACCTCAAATACCCCATGTAAATGAGCATTGTCTACATAGTATGTATGGATCTTAGTCAATGTAGTTCTCCCAATGAGGGAAGAAATGGAAAGTGTTGATTTTAGGTAAAATGATTATGATTAGATGAAAGGTACCCTCCCAAGAAACTATGATAGATGATGGGGTTTATTATGGATAGGTGTTGTCATGTTGGATGGATGAGTAATTTATCCAAGGATCATGCACAAGATTCTATAGAAACATAATCAAAGGTGTATCTACATAACTATGAAGATTAATCCTTAAACTAAAATGTCATAAGTGACTAAAAAGATGGAATAAGTACAAATGGTCAATTGATGGATGGATAATGTTATGGGATGTGTTTCTATGCAAAATTGCTTTCTACATTCAAAGAAGAAATAAGAAACTGAAAGAAAATGGTCAAGGCTAGAAGTACCTGATAAAGTCGAGTGCACCGAAATCAGACGTTGGAAGATTCTCCTCTTTGGCTGTGGAGGAATGACACCTGCGAAAAAGAGACTAAAACACGGAAAGATGTTAGTCAAAGATATGGTGGGTTGTCAGGCGAACGCCTGATCCCGAAAGTACGAAGACTCCCTAGAAGGATATCAACCCACTGATAAAAAAGTAGAATATTGGATGCAAGTAGATAATAAAAGATAAAATGATAGAAATAAATGACAGAAAATTAAAATGTGTACCTGATAAGCGGCACTGTTCTACACAGTCACCGGCATCGGTCTCTGTGGTGCCGGCATCGGTCTGGGAAGGTGCCGACGTCGGTTGAAGTACCGTCATCGGTCGGGGTAGTGACCGGCATCGGTCGGGGCAGGTTCTGGACAGAGTCTGGGCGAGTTGCAGAAGGTCTTGACAGGGTCGGGACAAGGTTTTAGACAGAGTCGGGACAGGGTCTGATAGAATTAAAATAAGGTTTAGATAGAGTAAGGTCGGGTTTTTGGTCGAGTCTAGGAGTATGAACAAGGATGTAAAGAAGGGAGAAGATTCGGGATGACAGAAATAATGAATAACTAATAACCAGAAAGAAAATGAAAATAAACACAGAAAATACTTACCTGTCAGAAGCCGTGATGAAAGCCATAGTTGAGGTTGTCTGTGCAGTGCCGGAGTGAAATGAATGCTGGAGTTGGTGGATGCTGGAGTTGATGGATGCTGGAGTTTGGAGAGTCTGTAAATGTCAGAAATCGGAGAGCGAGATTGAATGATCGGGTTGATTCTGATGAAGGCCTGGGGACGGTTTTGAGAGATGGTTCGATAACCGTTTTGGGAAACCGATCGGGAACCGAATGGTAACTGATAACGGATAACGAGATGGTGATCGACGTCAGCTGATAAGTGACCGACGTCAGCGACATCGGCCGGGTAAAGACCGTCGTCGGCAGATGCACAATGAGGACAGAGTCTAGCTTTTAGTTCTCTGCTCATTGTTACATGCTGCCAGGGTCAAGGTTGGTGGAACAAGTGATCGACAAGGGTTAAATAAGCAAAGAAGAATAAGACAGGGAATGACCAGGGGAGTCAACACGATTTCGGTGTCTACATTTGCCCCTTTTTGTCTTGTTGGTTGTTCTGGGCGAACTGCAAGACAAAAACAGGAGTGATTGCCCCAGGTGAGGGATAAGGTTGATTTTGTCTTGTTGGTTGTTCGAATGAACTGCAAGACAAAAATAGGAAGCGAATAGGTTGCCCCGATTATGGATGAGGTATTCCCCCTCAAAGCAGGAGTCGAGGGAAGGGAACCGAGAATCGGGTGCTGATTTGACAAAGAGTGGATGAAAAAGGGGTGAGGGTGAATGCTGCAAAAGTCGTGATTGCGCGCATACCACCGCACGAGATGGTCAGGTCAAAAGTGTCGCAGGTCAAGGGTCGAGGAGTGCCAAAATTGAAATAACTGGGCCCCAACATTTAGTCGTCTGTTGATCGGGTCACTTAATCTAAGCTGAAGCTCCAAATGGTCATCGTGTTCCAGGTATCCCAGGCTCAGGAAGTGCTCCTAGAAACACGAAAAAACCACAAGTAGGGCGGATCAACCGGTTTGCAATCCTATACTTGTGAGGGTCCAAAAAGGTCTGCGCATAATTTTGCTAACCAGTCATGAGGTAGCATACATGCAAAAACAACCAAGGCAACAGTGTCTTGGAAGTAGTCGAGGTCAGAGGAGATAGGCATGATCTCCAATAGTTGGTGGTCGAGGGGAGGAATGGATGAAAGGATGTGGCCGAGCTAACCCCAGAAGACCCCATGTCAACTGAGTGCTGCCTACATAGCCCTGGTGATAGGGCCTCAGGCCAATGTAGTTCTCCCTAGAAGGGAGGGAGGGTCAAAGGGATAAAATGGGTCATGGTCAAGGACAAGATTATGGTTAAAACAAGGAAGGAAGGTTTGTCCATCAGAGAGACGAACAAATGAGAATGGTCGAGCTAACCCCAAAAGACCCCATGTCAACTGAGTGCTGCCTACATAGCCCTGGTGATAGGACCTCAGACTAATGTAGTTCAGACAAAGGGTCCGAGTGGTAGACAGGTGGTTAAAATGGTTGATAGATTGGTCGATGATTGGATGTGGTCAAGTGTCGAGATGATGAGGGGAAGATGAGGATAAGACGATGCTACAGATGGTGTATTCTATAGAATTGGTCGAAAGGCTTTCATCCCTAGCAAGTTTCCATAGTCGTGATGGATGTATGCTAAAAATGAATGAAGGTTGATTTATGCTTTAGCAAGTATTGGTTTATGCTTAACATAAATTGGGTCTGGTCGATAGTTTCCATGTGTACTGGTGTCCATAGAAACTATGTGAAAAGGACAAGGGTGATGATAATGTCATGTTGTCGAGTTGTTGGTCTGAGAATGTTTTAGTTGAAAAAGGTTTGGTTAAAGGTGAGCAAAGTGAAAGATATGTGAAAGGCATATTGCTCTTTCATTGACAAGAACCAAAAAGATAGCATAGATAGGGGTTATGAGAACCAAGAGCCCCATTCATTCGTGATGTCATTGACCGTGGTTATGTTAGAGCGGTAATCGAATCACTTAGACATTAAAGTGAGCTCGAAGTCCATTGAGCAGGTGATAGGAGGAAGAAGGGTAACCCGTTTTAAGAGCAGAGATAACTTTGCCCCTTTTTATAGGAGACCCTGAGATAACTATAAGTCAAGTCCATGACCTTTTTTTTTTTTTTTTTTTTTTTTTAGCGCAGACTGATCAATGCGGGAAGCCTGCAGAGAGATGTCGTTTGCTTGGTGGTCAGGTTGTGAAGCTGATCAATGCGGGAAGCTTCTAAAATAGTGCTGTTTATTGCCAGATTTAGTCATAGCCATCCTTCGAGGGAGTGGTCTAGATTTTTGTTTAATATAAGGGCTTTTGAATAGCTGTCCTTCGAGGGAGCAGTCTATTAATTATAGCAATGATAGTACAGCTGTCCTTCGAGGGAGCAGTCTGCTTTTTGATTTTGATATTGATATAGTGGCCATGGATATTGTGACATCTTGATTTGTTTTGACAGAAATGTGAGTCATGGACAAGATTATAGAAGGTCAAGGGCTCCCTTTTATGAGGACAAAGCATCCATACAGCATAAAAGGGTTATAGGAATTGTTAAGAGGAATAGGGTTGAAAGGAGGTAGGATTAAGAGGACGGGGATTGCTCAAGGGACGAGCTCAAGTTAAGTGTCAAGTGGACAAATAATTGACTAACAGTAGAACGGTCACAGATGCAATGCATTAAGAGGCTCAGGTTTTGGGCGTCCATCAAGAGAAGACAGACGATAAGTCCCTGATCCATACTTGTGCGTGATAATAAAAGGTCTGAGCCAATTAGGAGCAAACTTGCCTCGTTTACTTTGCTCCATATTGGTCACGTGTTGATTCTCTTTGAGGACGAGGTCTCCGATGTTGAAATCTCATTCTCGCAGATTTTTGTCATAGGTGCGTTTGATGCGACGTTGATAGACATGGAGATGATTAAGGGCAGCAAGACGGCGTTCGTCAAGTAACTCAAGTTGAGCTAAGCGATCTTGAGAAAAGTCATCATTGGAAAGGATATCATGTAGAGAAATGTGGAGAGACGGGATCTGTACTTCGAGAGGTAAGACAGCCTCTGTTTCGTACACAAGAGAAAAAGGGGTAGCACCCGTAGAGGTTCGGATGCTAGTGCGGTAGGCCCACAAAGCGAAGGGAATGTGAATGTGCCAATCCCTACCTATGTCACTAACCACTTTCATGAGAATTTTGGTGAGAATTTTGTTGGAAGCCTTGGCCTGCCCATTTGCTTGTGGGTAGTAAGGCGAAGAGAAACTGAGTTTGATGCCGAAGGAGTCGCATAGCTTTTGGACAGTTTTGTTTTTAAAGGACTTGCCATTATCGGTGATGATTTTATGAGGGACACCAAAACGACAGATGATGTGGGTGTTGATGAAGTCGACGATCTTGTCGGCTTTTGTGGAAACAAGAGGAATGGCTTCCACCCACTTGGTGAAATATTCAGTGGCTGTGATGATGGATTGATGACGAAGAGACGAATGAGGATTAATCTCATCGATGAGATCTAAACCCCATTGAGAAAAAGGCCAGAAATCCTAAGCAATTTGTAAGGCATGACTGGGAAGATGAAGCAAGTTAGAGTGCTACTGACACTTGATGCAACGCCGAACATAGTCGCTACAGTCTTGATGAAGGGTAGGCCAATAATAGCCCAGACAAAGGATGCGCTTGGCAACCGAATTCCCACTGAAATGTCTGCCACAAATCCCGTCGTGGACTTGTTGAATGGCTTGAGATGCTTCAGTGGAGGTGAGACAGCGAAGAAGGAGGCCATCGAAGCCTCGCTTATAGAGAAGACCCCCTAGCATGGTATAGCGAGCAGTACGCTTGATAAAAGCTCATCGTGCATTACTAGAGAGGTTGGGAGGAATGACAGAGAAAGATAAGAAGTCTACAAGTTGCTTATACCAAGCATCTTGTGGGCTAGGGTCTATAGTGTTGACATGATGAATGTGAGGAGAGATATATGAAGGCAACGGCACATGATGCACCATGACAAAAAGTCTGGATGCAGATGAGGAAGATGGGATATGTGAAGCAAGAGAAGCCATGGTGTCAGCAAACTTATTCGTGGATCGAGGAACAGTCTGCAGGAGGAAATGGTCGAAAGATGTAAGGAGAATGTCAACATGGTTTTTGTACCTTTGTAAAATTTCATTTTTATAGAGGTATGAACCGTTGATCTGATTGACGATGAGCTGCGAGTCGTCGAAGATGTTGATGGACTTGATGCTGAGAGAGAGGGCGGTCTGAAGTCCCAAAATTAAGGCCTCGTATTCGGCCATATTATTGGTACAATCAAAGTCGAGTTTAAAAGACAGAGGCATGGGCTCCCCTTCGAATGGGATTAGAATAACCCCAGCACCCCCACCTAGTTGACATTTGGAACCGTCAAAGAACATAGTCATCTGATAGGTGGTGTCATCAGAGGAAAGCGCAGCGATAGACTCATCAGGGAATTCACACTGCGAAGGTTGATTGTCAGGAAGAGGGGCATCTGCTAGTTGATCAGTGATGGTTTGCCCCTTGATAGATTTCTGCTGGATGAATTTGAGATCAAACTCAGCAAGCAGCATGAGCCACCGAGCCATACGTTGATTCTGATATGGCTTGGAGTGCATATACTTGAGAGGGTCGGTGTGAGTGATGACAAAGGTTTTGTGACTAAGAAGATAGTAGCGAAGCTTAGTAGCAACAAAGACTAACGCCAAATAGAGTTTCTCGATATGGGTATACCGAGTTTCATAGTCGACCAGTGTTCGGCTGATGTAATAAACGGCTTGCTCACGGTGATGTTCGTCTCGGTGCACGATCATGGCACCTAACGAATGGTGAGTGGCTGAGATATAAAGGTAGAAGGGTTGGTCATATTTAGGTGGAATGAGGACTGGTGGAGAGACCAGATAGCGTTTTAAGGCTTCAAAAGCCTCTTGACAGTTCTTATCCCATGTAAAAATGACGTCCTTTTTAAGGAGATGATGAAAAGGTTGACAGCGGTCTGAAAGCTGCGAGATGAAGCGACGAATGGACTGGAGCTTGCCTTGCAAACTGTGAAGCTACTTGAGATTAGTCGGGGGAGGCATTTCGAGGATAGTGTGAATCTTGGTGGGATCTATCTTGATGCCACGAAAAGAAACAATGAAGCCGAGAAGCTTACCAGAGAGGACCCCAAAGACACATTTCTTGGGGTTAAGACGAACATGGTACTGAAGAAGACGAGAAAAGATGATTCTGAGAATGGTCAGATGGTCGCGGCGAAGCTTGGACTTGCCGAGCAGGTCATCCACATAGTCCTCCATGATTTTGTGGAGGAGATCGTGGAAAATGTAGGTCATGGCGTGCTGATAAGTGGCGCCTGCATTTTTCAAGCCGAAAGGCATGACTCGATAGCAAAAAGTCCCCCATGGGGTGATGAAAGTAGTCTTGTGCTGATCTTCTAGAGTGATCAGGATTTGATTGTATCCTGAAAACCCGTCCATAAGAGATAGCATCTCATGGCCGGCCGTAAGATCAACAAGCTGGTCGATGTTAGGAAGAGGAAAGTCGTCTTTGGGACAGGCTAGGTTGAGGTCGCGATAGTCTGTGTAGATCCAAATCCCCCCAGTTGCCTTGGTGATTGGGACGATGTTAGAGACCCACTGTGGATAGTCAATGGGCTGGATGAAGGAGACAGAAAGGAGGCGCTGAAGTTCCTCTTTAACAAGGAGGGCAACGCGGGGATGCATCTTTCAAAGCTTTTGCCTGATAGGCTTAGCCTCTGGTTTGGTGACAATGTTATGGGTAACGATGGTGGGGTCAATGCCAGGCATATCACTGTAAGTCCAGGCAAAGGCCTTGCTATGGTCGGAGAGGAAATGGGTATAGTCAAGCTGCTCCTGAGCGTCTAAAGATTGGCCAATCTTTAAGACATGAGGAACATCAGAAGAAGGAAGGTTGATGTCAATGGTTGATTCATTTAACATAACCTGGGTCTCAGAAGGGAGGGAGCACTGGATGAAAGAATCGTCAGCGCCCATGTAAGAAAGAATGGCGTCATCGTCAACGCAGTGAACAGTGTGAATGGTTGCCGACTCATCTTCGATCATGCTGGGAAGAATGAGAGGGAGAGATTTGGACACTCCATTGAGCTGATAAGTCAAGGGGTTCAAGTGAATGGTGTTTATGGAAAAAAAAAACTAGGAGGAATGGAAACCACTGACTCCATAGGTGAAGGTGGTGAAACAGGCGAGTGTGGAGGAAATTGATCAAGGATTGGTTTAGGACAAAGGTCTAAAAGGTCTTGAGTGGGGTCGTGATATCCCAGACCATATCGTTTCTTGGCGTCGTCATCATTGAGCAGTTGGATAGGCTGATGGGAGCCCTGCTCATAGCGTCCGAAACCAAAACCCTTCCATGCACACCTGTAAAGGTAAGTGTGTGCAAAGGCGGGGTTGCCAAGAAACGAGAAATCTGATGTGAAAGGTTGAGGTGAAGAAAGAGGATTATCGTCAAGAGGAGCTTGATTAAGCCCCCCATAGACGAGGTTGGTGCGAAGGTGAGGGGGACCATAAGGTATGATCATCCCTATCTGATGGTCGTAGCTGGGGCTGTGATGAAGGCATCCATACTCTTGTGGAGTTTGGAACATGTCTAAAGCCAGCAAGCGATATTCTCCCAATGAAAGTCTTTAGAAGACGTCTTCCATGGGGTCTATGGTTGTCGCTTGAAGGGGAGGTGTAAGGGCGACTGCCTGTTGCGAACTGGTCAAAGCTTCCGCAGATGGAGGCAGTGCTGGGGTTAATGGCTTGATAGGAATGAGGACATCGTTTGGACGGTAGGTGGTGTTGCATGTTTTGAAGGGTGAAGGGTCAGCAGGAATGGTGTGGACTTGTCCGTCATGCTCAAACTTCACACAACGGTGCAGGGTGGAGGGGACACAAGACATGGCACGGATCCAGGGTCGGCCCAACAAGATGTTGTATTGGAACTCTCCTTCGATGATGTAGAAAAGCTCCAGGACTGTGCGTGGACCAACGCGAATATGAAGGATGACTGTGCCAATGGTCGTGGCAGTAGTGTCATTGAAAGAGCGCAAGATCGCGTCAGTTTTGGAGACGTAATTCTTGGGAAGAGCCAACTGATCAAAGGCATGGGTGGAGATGATGTTGATGCTAGCGCCCCTGTCGATCATAACGCGTTTAATGCGTGTTCGATCGATATAGGCAGTGATGAAGAGGGCGGCATCCTGATCTTTCGTGTTGGATGTAGGAATTTTAGAATCGCTGAATGTAATGGAGGCGATAGGGGCTAAGGAGTGGATAAGGGTAGCAAGTGGCTGGGGATCCTCGGGTTGGACCTCCGCTGCTTGTAGGGCTTGGATGAGGGCCTGACGATGTTGGGGAGAGGTCTGGATGAGATCATAGAGGGACATCTTCACAGGCGTCTGGTGAAGCTGTTTCAACATAGAGTCGTGGATTAGTCCAGAAGAAGAAGAAGAAGAGGAGGGTTGAGGCGCGCCAAGGATAGAAATCTTAGGCTTAGGCGGTTGAGGTGGATTGACAAAAGGGTAGGTCCAAGGAATGGTGGCTTTTTCTTTTGCCTTGTCCTTCTATGACCTAGTGGTGATGTGAATGGCATTGATTTCAAAGATGGGAGGTGAAGATGATGTAGGGGTTGTAACCGGTTGATGAGATGTGGATGGATTTGAAGAGGTAGAAGGTTTATGAGAAGGAGTCAGGGAGCGATCGAAAGTGTCCTCAAAGAGAAGAGTGTCTTTCTCCAGATAACAGCGAATGATAGCCTTGAGGGCACAGCAAGTCTCGGTGTCATGTCCTGGTGTACGATGATATAAACAAATCTTCGTGTCATCGAACCAGGAGGGTTTAGACCCGAGAGGTTGGAAAGGCTTGATGGGTGGAAGAGTTATGCTAGAAGTTTGCAAAAGTCGTTGCAGGATTAAAGAGTATGAACCCACAAAAGGATCCATGCTCATTGATGTATGCGATGTCGATGACTTTTGCTTGGGCGAAGTTGGAGGGGGTTTTCGTACCACCTTTTGGGTTGATGGTGTGATGACAGGCTGAGACGGTACACTCTTCATGAGAGGTATCACCCTTTTGGGAGAGGGTAGGCTAGTGGTCGGCAAAGGAAGCAAAGGAGGCAATCGGTTTTGATTAAAGGTTGGAGTGGGAAGGACTTTGGTTAGGGTTGAAGGATGCGGGCCCAAAATGGAGGGCAATGGTGATAGAAGAGGAGGCATTCGCCTCTGTGGTTTGGCAGTCTTTTGTGATTTAGGTTGAAGATTACTATTAGTTGAAGTTTGGTTTAAGTCCACCTTCACTTGTGGATGAGTGAGGTTGGAGACGAGGCGAACGCCAAGCGATTTGATAGGTTTAGGTGGAGTAGATGAGGGTTTTGATTTTGATGAAGTTGATGGAGATGTAGATGGTCTAGAGGCAGAAATCTGATTTTTGTTGATAGTCTTAGGAGGTTCTGCCATGGGAGGATTAGCAGCATGAGATGAGAGGGCCCGGGCTTGTTGAAAGGCTGTGAGATGGTCCCACAATCCCTGATGTTCCACTTTCCTAGAAGGGAGAAGTTTGAGTCTCTCCACTAGTCGGGAAAATGGCTGAGAAGATGCGGGATAAAGTTTGGGCTCTTGAGAAGACGTCGACGGTTGTGGGACTGAAGGTGAGACGGGTGTAGTAGTCTCGGACCCAAAGCATGGTGAAGTCGTAACAAGTTCATGTTTGGTTGGAGATGAAGGAGAGATAGGTTCTTCCCTGGGTGGAGAAGAAACTGGAGAATGAAGCTCCTCAAGTGGGTAAAGGGCAAGGATGATAGTGCCCTCCACTTGTGGTCGAGGAGTAGGAAAGGTTGGGTCTTCCATGGGCAGCAAGAAGGAAGATGGTGAAACTGGCGGTGCTGGTAAGGTCGAGGCGTCCTCTAAAATGAGAGAAGTTGAGGGAGAACTAGCCGGTGAAAGAGGTTCGTCCACATGTGATGGATTGATGGATGAACTCACCTCTTGGGGTTGGTTAGAAATGAGGGGCGAGACCGTATTGACTGTTCGAATATTATGTTCATGGGTATTGTCAGTCAAGGTCTGGACGTTGTTTTGGGTTGGTGGATGATTAGGGAACGGTTGTTTGAAGATATCAATACCCTGATTAGGAGGGGTGTTAGGATTGTCGAGGATGAGGTCACCCTTTTCCAACATGTCTTGGATTTTGTTTTTAAGGGTTTTACAGTTGCCCGTGTCATGACCTTTAACACGGTGGTAGTTACAGAAGTCATTTTCCCTATACCACGTAGGGATGGCGCGTGAGGGATCAAATTGTGGTGGAGGTCAGATCTGAGGGAGATTGATGGCCCTTTGTTTGACGAGTTTTTCCAGCACAGACGCGTATGATTCTCCAAGTGGAGTAAACTGTCGCTATATGTATCTCTGCTGAAATTGATGAGTGGCGCTCATAGATGTGGATGGTTCAGATTGATTAGTTGAAGGTGAAGAGGAAGAAGATCTAACAACCACAGCATTTGCTGAAGCTTTAGATTTAGAATTAGACGAGGAAGGCTTAGAAGAGGGGTCATTGGTTTTGGAGTTGGGATTCTTACTCCACAACTTGACTTTATTCTCCTCAACGGCACGTAACTCAAGTTTACGAGCCATCGTGAAGGCTTCGTCAAAAGTGCGGAAGGTTTGAACCCTCAAGGTAGAAAAAATATGTTTAGCGCAGGCTTGAGAGAAAAGTTCAATAAGCTCAGGCTGGGGTAAGGAAAATGAAAGTTGATTGATAAGGCCCCTCCACCGAGCGACGAAATCAGCAATGGATTCATCCTCGAACTGGCGGATAGAATAGAGGTCTGTGATGGAGACCTTCTTGGTGATATTGATGGAGAAATGATCGAGGAAGAGCTGGGCCAGCTGAGTGAACATGAAGATGGAATGGCTGGGAAGAGAGCTGTACCAGTCAAGTGCAGCACCCGAGAGAGACATGGGAAACGTGCATAAGAGTAACGCATCATCGTGGGCAATAAGGTAACAGGCGTGTCTGAATGACCGTAAATGTTGTTGTGGGTCTTCCTTGCTCTGAAAACGAGAAAACTTAGGAAGTTCTCACTGGCTGGGATATGGTCTGATGGGGACAGAAGGATGGATGGGCTCGTTGCAGATTTGTTCGTACGAGAGAGTATTGTGCGAGCCGATAACGGAGGTCTCTAGGTTGGACATTTTATCTATCAGCATCTTGATAATATCTACTGACAGATTGGCAGGTGGAGTGCCTCCTAGATTGTAAGGCACTTGAAAGAGGCTGGAAGAGGTATACGACGTAGTCGGTTGTACCAATAAGGGTGCAACATACGGATGACTAGTCGTAGGGACAGAAGAAGTGACTAAGGATGGTTGGATGGAAGGCATGGCTAGGTTTGATGTGGTCATGGGAGGTTGACTAGAGGTAACATGGGCCAATGGATGGGTAGCCACCCTAGTGTTGATAGGAGTAAGGGTAGGCGGAATGGAGACGACCAAGTTTTGAAAGGGGTAGAAAGTGGTTGAGTGGGTTGAGATTGATTGGGGGCCGAAACCCCAGTGAAAGTGGGCCCAACGATGGAAGGAGAAGCCACACTTGGATGGTTGGTAAAAGTTTGGTCATTGTTTGAGGTAACAGCCTGGGTATGTAAGGGTTGGACTACGGATGCCGTTGATACGGCTGCAGTTTCGAGGAGAGAAGTCGGCATTCCATAGATTGGATTGCCCGAGGAGTCTCGCATTCGGCTATTCGTGAGATAGTATTGCAAGGCTGCGGTATTGAGGTCCAAGAATCGTGCGAAATCTTGGTCCCCTTCTGGGATAATAGGTGTTTGGGTCAGAGATGGTCTGGTAGGAGTTCTTTCAGTTTCCGAGTTGAACTCCATTATAGGGTTGGTTGTAGGCGGGGTAGACGGAAGAGGATGATGCCTCGCGTGATCGACTAGAGCCTTGGCTTGGCTACGAGTCAGAACCATTCAAGGCAAGGAAGAACGTCCTCACAAGCTCAAACAAGCAGATAAGAACCAAAAAGATGAAGACACAAGCAGATCCTAAAACCCTAGAAGTAAATTATTAGGATTATAGTGGCTTATGCCTTAGAATGTGTGTAGAAGAAGATTGGCTTTGTGAGTCGGGTCCTAGAAGAAGCAGTCTATGGAAGGTTTCGGGTTTAGTTATGGTGCTCAAGAAGTCTGTGTTAGGGTCTGGTACGTGGCCTGGTGCTAAGGAGCAAGCTCCCCTCACTTCACGATTCCAGTGGTTAGCTGGTTTCGCTTAGCCAAGATATACCTCGCCTAGAGTTTATACTCCGCCAGAAAACGGAGTGGGCTTCCCCCTTGGTGATGAAATCCAAGTAGGGTCACCAGGACGGGTAAGGTATCCGCTGGGGGATGAAATCCCAGTCGGGCCTTGTCTCAAGTAAGTTAAAATGTTTGTTTTGTGCAGGTGGTTTGGTCGTGTAACATCAAGTGATCTAGATTAATTCAATATGCGATTTAATTACTATGTGTGGTCTAAGAGATGCAGGCAAACAGAAATGAATGCAAAGTGTTTTAATGCCCAAGTCGAAATGTTTGTTCGTATGAAGACGAATGGAGAAAGAGTCGAAGAATATGAGTTTTAGCTAGTCTAAAAGTGCAAGAAAGAAATGTTCGTTTTAGTTCTGCTTATGATGTCGTTTAAGAAGAGATGAAAGGAGGCGAAAAGGAAGAAACCTAATGCGCCTAAATGAATGAAAGAAAGAGAGAAAGAACCCAAGGAGGACCTAGGGTCCCACCGGGCGTGCCAGAATGTTTCTATGCAAAATTGCTTTCTACATTCAAAGAAGAAATAAGAAACTGAAAGAAAATGGTCAAGGCTAGAAGTACCTGATAAAGTCGAGCGCACCGAAATCAGACGTTGGAAGATTCTCCTCTTTGGCTGTGGAGGAATGACACCTACGAAAAAGAGACTAAAACATGGAAAGATGTTAGTCAAAGATATGGTGGGTTGTCAGGCGAACGCCTGATCCTGGAAGTACGAAGACTCCATAGAAGGATATCAACCCACTGATAAAAAAGTAGAATATTGGACGCAAGTAGATAATAAAAGATAAAATGATAGAAATAAATGACAAAAAATTAAAATGTGTACCTGATAAGCGGCACTGTTCTGCACAGTCACCGGCGTCGGTCTCTGTGGTGCCGGCGTCGATCTGGGAAGGTGCCGACGTCGGTTGAAGTACCGTCGTCGGTCGGGGCA
The DNA here is from genome assembly GCA_037957365.1 of Torreya grandis. NCBI lineage: Eukaryota > Viridiplantae > Streptophyta > Pinopsida > Cupressales > Taxaceae > Torreya > Torreya grandis. The sequence continues at coordinate 2,163,449 of JARHVA010002242.1, forward strand.
ATGATCGGCGTCGGTCGGGGCAGGTTCTGGACAGAGTCTGGGCGAGTTGCAGAAGGTCTTGACAGGGTCGGGACAAGGTTTTAGATAGAGTCGGGACAGGGTCTGATAGAATTAAAATAAGGTTTAGACAGAGTAAGGTCGGGTTTTTGGTCGAGTCTGGGAGTATGAACAAGGATGTAAAGAAGGGAGAAGATTCGGGATGATAGAAATAATGAATAACTAATAACCAGAAAGAAAATGAAAATAAACACAGAAAATACTTACCTATCAGAAGCCGTGATGAAAGCCATAGTTGAGGTTGTCTGTGCAGTGTCGGAGTGAAACGAATGCTGGAGTTGGTGGATGCTGGAGTTGATGGATGCTGGAGTTCGGAGAGTCTGTAAATGTCAGAAATTGGAGAGCGAGATTGAATGATCGGGTTGATTCTGATGAAGGCCCGGGGACAGTTTCGAGAGACGGTTCGATAACCGTTTCGGGAAACCGATCGGGAATCGAATGGTAATTGATAACGGATAACGAGATGGTGACCAACGTCGGCAGGATTGCCGACGTCAGCCGATAAGTGACCGACGTCGGCGACATCAGCCGGGTAAAGACCGTTGTCGGCAGATGCACAATGAGGACAAAGTCTAGCTTTTAGTTCTCTGCTCATTGTTACATGCTGCCAGGGTCAAGGTTGGTGGAACAAGTGATCGACAAGGGTTAAATAAGCAAAGAAGAATAAGACAGGGAATGACCAGGGGGAGTCGACACGATTTCGGTGTCTACAGGATGTCCCCAAGTAACTAGGGTGTATAGATACAATGGTTTACACATGGCACTAGAAACTAGTTTTGACCATGGTACTTATCCAAAATGCCATAAGAATGGTTTTCACTTTTAGATGGATTGTTTTTCTTTCTCTTTTTGATTTTTTGTATTTTTTGATTTTTTATTTACATATATACAACAACAATAGAGAATTATAAGCATGAAATGTATCGAGGTGCATGATTTTCATTAGAACATCAAGTTATTCACATTCTTATGTAGCTAGTTTATAAGCACTTGATCCATATTTGGCATTGACAATGTATGGACCTAACTAGTTAGGTTCAAAATTATTTTTATTTTTATGATTGGCATTGGTGTTTTATTAGTTTTATTTAATAATAATATATCTAATTTGAAAATATATGGATCTAATTATATTATTATATTTACAAAGCAGATGATTTTCATAGGCTTGTAAATGGTTAAGGGAATTAAGACATTTTTTTCCCAAGAGATTGAGCTCATATAGCCTTGAGATTCAACATGATTCATCATCAATGACATTGTGTAATGAGATATGTAATGATGGAAGCTTGATTTAAATAGGTAAGATGGACTCAATGTCATAAACAATGGAATATGGGGTTACCCTCATAGGTGTGTGAATGTTAGTATGATAAGCCATAAAATAGGGTAAAGTAATAAATTCTAATCATTTCTAGCATCATTAACAATGTGTTTAATGATTTTGATGATGTTTTTATTCGATACCTCTACTTGATTGTTGCCTTGGGGATAGCATGATATGGACCATTTATGTTTGATATGATATGCTTGTCAAAGGATCTTGACATCTTTATTTTTGAAGGACTTACAATTATCTAATATAATGGTAGAAAGAATATCATAATGATAAATTATATGGTTTAAGATAAACATGGAAATATATTTATCAGTTAGATAAGTTAGCATAATGGCTTCAACCCACTTAGTAAAGTACTCAGTGGTAGTGATTATATGCTTATGACCATCAGAAGAGTTATAATGAGATATGTAATGATGTAATCTCTATTTCAACAAGTAAGATGGATTCAGTGTTGTAAATAAGGGAATACAAGGTTGCCCCTATGGATGTGCAAATGCTATTATGATAATCCCACAAAGCAAGGTAGAGCTGTAAATATTAATCACAACCAATATCATTGATAATGCACTTAAGGATTTTGATGATGTTTTATTTGATTCCTTTAATTGACCATTGCTTTTGGGATAGCATGGTGTGGACCATTTGTGCTTGATATGGTATGTTTGTCAAAGGATCTTGACATGTTTTTTTTTTAGGACTTTCCATTATTTGATATAGTGGTATAAGTAATACCATAATGATAAATTATATGGTTTAGGATAAACTTAGAAATCTATTTTTGAATAGGTAAGTTAATGTAATGCTTTCTGTTTCTATGCTAATTTTGCTTTCACATTCAAAGGAGAGAAAATGAGAAACTTAAGAAGGAATGGTCAAGGCTTGTATATACTTGGATATAGTTTGCGCACCATAATCCAGACGCTGTGAGTACTCCTCTTTGGCTGTGGAGGAATGACACCTGAAAGAGATAAACACTAAAAACACGAAGAATGTTAGTTGATAAGAGGGTGGATTTCCAAGCAAAAGCTTGGTCCTAGAAGTGCTAAGGCTTCTTGGAGGATGACAATCCACTGTTTAAGATAGAATATGATAGATAGAAAAGAGAAATAATGAAAGATGTGAAAAGAAAAAACTAAAAACAAATGCGTACTTGATAAGCTGCAATCTAGTAAACACAGTCGCCGACGTCGGTGATATTGCCGGCATCGGTCAGGGAGGTCGCTGACGACGGTTAGACTGCCGATGTCAGTAGGAAAAGTGGACGAGGTCGGTCAGGGCAATTGGCCAGGGATGGGTTACAGGTCTAATTTCTGGTCTATAGAATGGATTTGGTCTCATCTGAGGGTCTGAGGGCCTATGAGGGATTAAGAGAGATTGGGTCTAAAGGACTGAGAATCTTATCAAGAAAAGGGATGAGAAATAGGAAAAAGGCCTTTCAGTCTTTTCGTAAAGGAATTTAATCAGGTTGATTAGATGGATCTTAAGATGGTCTGTAGGTCTCTGATAACTTATACTGGGTTGATTGGATAGAGGGTGTTGCCTAAAGAGAGACTAAGGGAGTGTCAGAGGTAAAGAAAAAGGAATAAGGGGTGAGAGAAGGCTTTTTAGCCTCTCTGGGAAGAATAGGGAAGGTTGGGTCAAGGATGCTTGGAATAGATAGAAGACAGAATACTAATATATTTGAAATGATATTAGAATGAAAAAAGTACAGATACTTAGCTGTGATATGAATTGGCAAAGGTGCAAAAGCTGTGTCTCAGTTGTCGCTGGTGATGGAGATATTGTGCAGTCCCTGTGCAAAATGTCTCATGCAAGACCGCAGTGCCTAGAAAGTGCTGCCAAGAATGTTGATCCCTGTCAGAACACCAAGAAGCCCAAAACACTGAAAAGCAAATGCACGAGAACTTTGTTTCATCGAAAGAGGATTTGAGAGTCATGATTAGCTTCAGAGATTAGCTGATTTCTGATTGTCCTTGTCAAAAGGTCAAAAAATTTGGTTAAGTATAATCGATGTCGGCGATTCCACCAGTGTCGGCCGACATTTGACCGACGTCGGCAGGTGCAAAATGGGCAAAAAGAGCCACCAAGCCCATTTTTCATCCGCCAAGTGCACTATCCATTGGAGAATGTCAAAAGTTGGGCTAAATACGCACGAGAGTTGGTTAGGTGGTTAGAGAGAAGTAAGAATAGGTCTTGGGTGAGTCATAGGATGGGAATTAGTCTAAGGTGAGGTGTCCTAGACGAGGTGTCATGGGTGATGTGTCTAAAGAGGGGGGTTAATTCAAAATAAGTTTATTATTTTAAATTAGTAATTGCATGTTTTAGGAATGGGTTAGGAATGGACCAAGGGGGAAGGTGACTAAGGGTTAGACACTATTTAGGTGTCTACATTTGCCCCTTTTTGTTTTGTTGGTTGTTCTAAATGAACTGCAAGACAAAAACAGGAGTCGGTTGCCCCAAGTATGGTATAAGGTTGATTTCGTCTTGTTGGTTGTTCAAGTAAACTGCAAGACAAAAATAGGTGAGGATTGGTTGCCTCGATTATAGATGAGGTATTCCCCCTCAAAGTAGGAGTCGAGAAAAGGGAACCTAGAATCGGGTGTTGATTTGATAGAGAGTGGATGAAAAGGGTGAAGATAGAGTGAGAATGATGCAAAAGTTGTGATTGCGCATACACCACTTCACGAGATGGTCAGATCAAATTGTCATAGGTCGAGGGTCAAGGAGTGCCAAAATTAAAATAACCAAGCCCCAGCATTTAGTCATCTGCTGATTGGGTTATTCAATATAAGCTGAAGCTCCAATGGTCATCATGTTTCAGGTATCCCAGGCTTAGGAAGTGCTCTTGAAAACACAAAAATGTCACAAGTAGTGTGGATCAACAAGCTTGTGATCCTATACTTGTGAAGGTCAAAAGTTTGCACACAATTTTGCTAACCAATCATGAGGTAGCATACAGGCAAAAACAACCAAGGCAAAATCACTTTGGAAGTAGTCGCAGTTAGAGGAGATGGTCTTGATCTCCAAGGTCTGGTGGTCGATGGATGGATGCAAAAGTGATCTCAAGTGTGCCCTAGGGGGCCAAAATGACGTGGTCTAGAGGACTGACTGATTGGGGGCATGATTTTGGGGCAATAGAGAAAAAAGGAGGTTGGAAGGATGTCGATGTCGGTGACAAAAATCGACGTTGGTGTCTAAAAACGGTCGACATCGGCAGTTGTCGGTCGACGTCAGCGCATTAGGGCACGAATATGTCGACGTCGGTGGCCTGCCAAATATGACAAAACTGGATTGGCGGCCCACCAAAAGTCATTTGTGATTATTTGACTGAGAGGGAAAAAAGTGCTCTAGATTCAAGTGATTGAAAGTGACCCAGAGTTGACTGGAGAAGCGGTGAGGTGGCAGATAGGCATTGGTGGAGAGAGGGAGTGAGTTAGAGAGTGATTGGATGCTGCAGAGGTGTTTGTGGGCCAAGTGAAGTGTGAGGGTAGAGAGACACAGTAGAGATGGTAGAGGGGAGTAGAGGACCCGCGAGAGGTCCATCACCAGTGGCACCTATTGTGCCACCACACCGACGACATCAGGATGAGGTAGGAGGGTCCTGAACCCTATTTAGTTAAGTTTTGGTTTTTATTTGTGTTTTGCATTTTTTGTTGATAAGGGCACAAAATGAGGGGGGAGGGTAGCTAGGAGGGTGGGGAATAGATCTAGGAGAGATTAGGAGACTTTGAGAGGGTTTTGGGGGGTGTAGGGGGAGAAAAGGGGAAGCCCTAATTTTTAGGGCTCGCCCCGTTCGGCCCTAGGGCCGAACCAGTCACCGACGTCGGTGGGTTCATCAGCTTCAGTCGACCAGCAATCGACATTGATCACTAACCTACCGACGTCGGTCACTAAGTGACTGGCATCGATTAGGTGAGTGCCGTCATCGACATGCTAACTTGTGTCAATTTGGCTGCCTAGTTAAAAGAGGAATGAAAAATGTTTAAGTCGAGGGGTCGAAGTTATGCCAAGGGCTTCGCGGGTGTTAGGTCAGGCATAGATAGTGAAATAGAGAAAGTTTTTAATCATGAGATTGACTTGGGTGGATGCAGGTGAGACTGACCTTGATGTTGTGGGATCGCCTCTCGACATTGTTGACGTGGATGCACAGAGGGGTGACAGTGGATGAGTGGGCGCAGATGAGCGCAGTTGGACTCGGTGGGCTGCGACACTACTACAGAGTGGCACAGGATGTGAGTTTGATGGTGGCTCTAATCGAGTAGTGGGATCATTCCACCAACACCTTTCACCTACCCATGGGAGAGATGATGGTCATAGTTGAGGATGTGTACTGGATTTTACAGCTGCCAGTACACGAAGCAGACCTTTATGCGTGCTCGAGAGAGGTGCACGATATTCATATGGTTACATTGTTTGGAGAGCATGTTGCTGAGACGAGCTATCACTCAGTGAGTTTTGTGTATGAGCCTTTGTACGTTGCAGATGAGGACGCACATTGGCTAGCGGTGTTGATGATGATAGGCATCATAGTATACGCGTTGCCAGATGTAGAGGGCGGTAGGTTTTTGGTCGCTATGATCAGAGTTTTGCTTGAGATGATAGAGCAGTGGACAGTGTTCACCTGGGCACCAGTGTTTTTGGCCTAGGTGTATAGAGAGCTGTGGGGTATCAGTTGGCAGTGATGATACAGCTTGTGCGTGGGCCACCTGTTACATTGTTGGGCCTATGAGCATATAGTGGTTACCCATCCTCTAGGCCTCCCAGTGGCGATTTTGGCCAGCTTCAGGGTCAGATTCAGGCGGTGGCATGAGGTGATGGCACAAACATGGGTAAATGGAGTGGTCAGAGACATTGACCACTACAGAGGGGTACTGGAGGCCCTAATTCCTACAGACATTATCTGGAGACCATACTTGGTTTATCCAGTGTTCAGAGACCAGGGAGAGCAGCTAGTTGGTGTGTAAAGCCTGAGATGGGTCAGGGGCAGGCGAGCCGGTGAGCTTGAGAGAGTGCCAGTAGAGAGAGTGTGGTGCTAGTACAGGCTATTATAGGACATACCTCCCACGTTCCCACTGTATAGATGGGATGACATTGAGGTGCCACTCCCACTACCAGAGGAGATAGAGGGCCCAGATTTTGAGGAGTTGCCAGTAGGACCTGGGATGGCTGACCTAGGTTGTACAGAGGCTTACACGGCATGGTGGGTAGGAGAGTACACAGGTTTATAGGTAGGGCCGCAGCCAAATCCATAAGCCATTACCAGGGAGCGAGATACAGCCCGCAAGGAGAGAGACACCACACGGCAGGAAAGGGATGTGGCATAGGACCAGGTCACAGTTTTGCAGGGACTATTGGTAAGGGTTACAGGGCAGTTGATAGAGATGACGAGTCGAGTGATAGTGTTGATGGATCAGGTCACATTGCTACAGAGATAGCTCATCGTAGCCCAGGCACAAGCAGCGGTAGGACAGGTTTATAGAGGATAGGGTTTGATGCAGCAGCCATCACAGTAACTGGCATTTTCACAGGGGCCAAGACAGTCGGCATCGATGCAACTAAGTCAGCCACAGCCACAGGGGTTAGTATAGGGCATAGCAGTAGGGCAGATGGGTCCACCACAGACTGTATCTCTAGTTAGATACAGTGATGCGCTGGACAAGATTACTTATTATGAGAGGGCCATCAGGGGGTTCCCTCAGATACAGCGTTACTCAGAGATGAGGGCAGAGCAGAGTTGACAGTGGTCTATGTCTCGAGCGATGGCTTTTGGGTCTCACAGACAGCATAGATCAGAGGGGGGAGAGGATACAGCATCTTCTTGGCCACTGCCACCACCACCACAGCCTCAGCCTTGAGGGTAGACTTTGAGATTTATTTTTGATGTATATACCGGCCTGCGAGCCGATGATGCAAGATGTATGAGAGAGAGACAGAGGCACATATTTGTGCGATTTTAAAAACTATTTTGATATATATATGATGATGGTTTTAGATCATTGATGTGTTATGGATGTTGTTTAATGTTTAATGTATTGAGCATTTTTTATTATGATGATGATGCATGTTTTGATATTATATTTATGATTATAATGTTATGATGATTAAATGTGATGATGATAATATAATGATGCGTTGTGATAATGCTAATAATGAGAATGGTCATGACTTTTAGATTAGATGATGATGCGTAAGGATTATGTGATAGTGATATTTATGTTATGACTTGCGGATTATATGATGTGAATACTTAATTGTGTGATGATGATAATGTGGTTGTGATTAATGATTATGATGTAAATGATGAAAATGATTATGCTAAAGATTATGAAAATATGTGATTGGTTGTGATGTGATTGGCAGGTGACGAGAGAGGGAGATGGAAGAAAGTGATGAAGAGAATGGCCGAGCTAACCCCAGAAGACCCCATGTCAACTGAGTGTTTCCTACATAGCCCCTGTCATTAGGGCCTCAGACCAATGTAGTTCTCCCAAGAAGGGAGGAAAAAAGATCGAAGTGGTTGATTTTGGTCATGATAAGGATATAGCATTTCCCATATGTCTGAAGGTACATGCTTGAAATGACAAGGAGGAGATGATGCTACAGCGTTTTCCAAATGGTGTAAGCTGTAACATTGGTCGGGGTTTTTCATCCCTAGCAACTATCCATATTCGTGATGGATGTTTGCTAAAAATGAATTGCAGGTCAATTTATGTTTCAGCAAGTAATGGTTTATGCTTGACATAAATTGTGTGGTTTGAAAAGAGTTGGATTGAATAGTTTTGACAAATGATGTGGTTAAATGTGACCAAAGTGTAGGCAAAAAGTAAAAGGCATAAGCACCCTTTTATTGACAAGGACCAAAATGACAACATAGACAGGGGTTGTTAGAACCAAGAGCCCCATTTATGCGTTGCATCATTGACCATAGTTATGTTAGAGCAGTAATCGAATCACTTTTGACATTAAAGTGAGCTCGAAGTCCCTTGAGTAGGTGATATGATAGGAGGAAAGGGTAACCCATTTGAGAGTATGGAGAACTTTGCCCCTTTTTATAGGAGACCCTGAGACAACTACAAGTCAAGTCCATGACCCGGTTTTTTTTTTAGAGCAGACTGATCAATGCGGGAAGTCCACATAAAGATGTCATTTGTTTGGTGGTCATTTGTGAAGCTAATCGATGCGAGAAGCTTCTAAGCAAGTGTTGTTTATAGCAAGATTTAGTCACAGCCATCCTTCGAGGGAGTAGTCTATACTTTGCTTTATAGATTTAAGGGCTTTTGAATAGCTGTCCTTCGAGGGAACAGTCTATTAGTTATAGCAATGATAGTGCAGTTGTCCTTCGAGGGAGCAGTCTACTTTTTGATTTGATTTTGTGACCTTGGATATTTTGACATCTTGATTTATTTTTGACAAAATGTTGAGTCATGGACAAGACTTATAGAAGGTCAAGGGCTCCCTTTTATTAGGACAAAGCATCCATACATCATAAAAGGGTTGTAGAGGATTTTGTTAAGGGAAAAAGGGTGAAATGGATTAAGGATTAAAAGAACAAGGATTGCTCAAGGGACGAGCTCAAGTCAAATGTCAAGTGGATGAGTACTCGACTAATAGTAGAATGGTCGTAGATGCAAAGCATTAAGGGGCTTAGGTTCTGGTCGGCCTTCAAGAGAAGACAGACGATAAGTCCCTGATCCATACTTGTGCGTGATGATATAAGGTCTGAGCCAATTAGGAGCAAATTTGCCTCGTTTACTCCATTCCATATTGGTCACATGTTGGTTCTCTTTGAGGATGAGGTCTTCGATATTGAAATCTCATTCTCACAGAGTTTTATTATAGGTGCGTTTGATGTGATTTTGATAGACATGGAGATGATTGAGGGCAGCGAGATCACGCTCATCGAGTAACTCAAGTTGAGCTAATAGATCTTGATGAAAGTCATCATTAGAAAGAATGTCATGGAGTGAAATGTGAAGAGACGGGATCTATACTTCGAGAGGTAAGACAGCCTCTGTTTCGTACATTAGAGAGAAAGGGTAGCACCCGTAGAGGTTCGGATGCTAGTGCAGTAGGCCCACAAAGCAAAGGGTATTTAAACGTGCCAATTCCTTCCAGTGTTGTTGACTACCTTCATGAGAATTTTAGTTAGGATTTTGTTAGAAGCCTTGGCCTACCCATTTGCTTGTGGGTAGTAAGGCAAAGAAAAGCTGAGTTTGATACCAAATGAGTCGCAGAGTTTTTGGACGGTCTTGTTTTTAAAGGACTTGCATTATCGGTGATGATTTTGTGAGGTACACCAAAATGACAGATGATGTGGGTGTTGATGAAGTTGACAATCTTGTCAGATTTTGTGGAGATAAGAGGAATAGCTTCCACCCATTTAGTAAAATACTCGGTGGCAGTGATGATGGACTGATGACGAAGAGACGAATGAGGATTAATCTCGCCGATGAGATCTAAGCCCCATTATGAAAAAGGCCAAAAATCCTGAGCGACTTGTAAGGCATGACTAAGGAGATGAAGCAAGTTAGCATGTTGCTGACACTTGATGCAATGTCAAACATAATCGCTGCAGTCTTGATGAAGAGTGGGCCAATAATAACCCAGGCGAAGGATGCGCTTGGCAACTGAGTTACCACTAAAGTGTCTGCCACAAATCCCGTCATGGGCTTGTTTAACAGCATGAGAAGCTTCAGTGGAGTTTAAACAGTGAAGAAGAAGGCCATCAAAACCTCTTTTATAGAGAAGGCTCCCTAGCATGGTATAGCGAGCGGTGCGCTTGATGAAAGCCCACCGTGCATTGCTAGAGAGGTTGGGAGGAATGAGAGAATGAGCCAAGTAGTCCTCAAGTTGTTTATACCATACATCTTGTGAACTAGAGTCTATGGTGTGGATGAGATTGATGTCAGTGGAAATGTATGAAGGCAATCGCACATGATGTACCATGACATAAATTCTTGATGAAGATGATGATGAAGAAGGAATATGCGAGGCGAGGGAAGCCATGGTGTCAGCAAACTTATTCGTAGATCGAGGAACAGTCTGCAATAAGTGATGGTCAAAAGATGCTAGAAGAGTGTCAACATGATGCTTGTACCTTTGTAAAATTTCATTTTTACAAAGATATGAACCATTGATTTGATTGACGACAATTTGTGAGTCATCGAAGATGCTAATGGACTTGATGTTTAAAGAAAGGGTAGTTTGAAGTCCCAAAATTAAGGCTTCGTATTTGGCCATATTATTGGTACATTCAAAGTCGAGTTTAAAAGATAGGGGCATGGGTTCACCTTCATGTGGAATGAGGATGACCCCCGCACCCCCACCGAGTTGACATTTAGAGCCATCGAAGAACATCATCATTTGGTAGAATGTGTCATCAGTCGAGAGAGTGGCGATAGATTCATCGAGAAACTCGCACTAAGAAGGTTGATTGTCAGGAAGAGGGGCATCCGCTAGTTGGTCAGTGATTGTTTGCCCTTTGATAGATTTTTGCTGGATAAATTCTAAGTCAAATTCAGCAAGAAGCATGAGCCAATGAGACATACGATGGTTTTGATATGGTTTAGAATGCATGTATTTAAGGGGATCAGTGTGAGTGAGGACAAAAGTTTTATGATTGAGAAGATAGTGATGGAGCTTGGTAGTGGCAAAGACTAATGCCAAATAGAGTTTCTCGATATGAGTATACCAAGTTTCATAGTCGACAAGTGTTTGGCTTATGTAATAGACCGCTTGCTCCCGGTGTTGCTCATCTCGATGTGCAATCATGGCACCTAATGAATGATTGGTTGCTGAGATGTAGAAGTAGAAGGGTTGGTCGTCTTTTGGTGGAATAAGCACTGGTGGAGAAACCAAATAGCGTTTGAGGGTTTTAAAAGCTTCTTGGCAATCTTTATCCCATTTAAAGGAGATGTCCTTCTTGAGGAGGTGATGAAAGGGTTGGCAACGGTCAGAAAGCTAGGAAATGAAACAACGGATGGATTGGAGCTTCCCTTGTAGACTGTGAAGTTGCTTGAGATTAGTTGGAGGTGGCATTTCGAGGATAGCGTGAATTTTGGTAGGATCTATCTCGATGCCACGAAGAGAGACAATGAATCCCAGGAGCTTTCCTGAGAGGACCCCAAAGATGCATTTCTTGGGGTTAAGACGGACCTGGTACTGAAGAAGGTGAGAGAAGATGATTTTGAGGATAGTCAACTGGTTGCAACGAAGCTTAGACTTGCCAAGAAGGTCATCTACATAGTCCTCCATGATTTTATGGAGGAGATCGTGAAATATGTAAGTCATGGCATGCTGATATGTGGTGCCTGCATTTTTCAGACCAAAAGGCATGACTCGATAGCAGAAAGTTCCCCATGGTGTAATGAAGGTGATTTTGTGCTGATCTTCTGGTGCAATCAGGATTTGGTTATATCCTAAAAATCTGTCCATGAGTGATAACATCTCATGGCCAGCTGTAAGATCAACAAGTTGGTCAATGTTTGGAAGAGGAAAGTCATCCTTAGGACAAGCTAGGTTAAGGTCACGATAGTCTATGCAGATGTAGATCCCCCTAGTCACCTTGGTGATAGGAACGATGTTAGAGACCCACTGTAGATAATCGATGGGTTGGATGAAGGAGACAAAAAGAAGGCATTGAAGCTCTTCTTTGACAAGAAGTGCAACACGAGGATGCATTTTTTAAAGCTTTTACCTAACAGGCTTAGCCTCTGGGTTTGTGACAATGTTATGAGTGGCAATGTTAGGGTCGATGCCAGGCATGTTAGCATAGGTCCAGGCAAAGGCTTTGCGATTGTCTAAGAGAAATGTGGTATAGTCAGTCTGCTCTTGAGTGTCTAAAGACTAACCAATCTTTAAGACATGAGGAATATCAGAAGATGAAAGGTTAATGTCAATGGTTGATTCATTTAACATAACCTGTGTTTCAAAAGGGAGGGAGCACTGAATGAAAGAATCATCGGCACCCATATAGGTAAGAATGGCATCATCGTCTATGCAGTGGACTGTGTTGATGGTTGCCAATTCATCGTCTATCATGCTAGGATAAATGAGAGGGAGAGACTTGGGAACCCCGTTGAGCTGATAGGTTAGGGGTTCCAAGCGGATGGTGTTTATGCAAAAAAAAACTAGGAGGGATGGAAACCACCGACTCCGTAGGTGAGGATGGAAGAATAGGCGAGTCTGGAAGAGACTGGTCGATGGTTGGTTCGGGGCAAAGGTTTGTGGAAGCCTCAGTGGGTTCTTGGAAACCCAGTCCATACCATTTCTTGGAATTATCGTCATTGGGTGGTTTGATAGGTCGATGGGAGCCTTATTCGTAATGCCCAAAGCCAAAACCCTTCCATGCACACCTATAAAGGTAGGTATGTGCAAAGGTGGGGTTGCCAAGAAAGGAGAAATCAGATGTGAATATTTGAGGTGAGGAAGAAGGATTTGATTCAGTAGGAGTTTGATCCAGCCCTCCATAGACGAGATTGGTTCAAAGGCTAGGAGGACGATAAGGAATGACCATTCTGATCTAACAGTCATAGCTTGGGTTTTGATGAAGTTGTCCATACTCTTGAGGAGTTTGGAACATGTCTAGAGTAAGTAGGCAATATTCCCCCAATGAAAGTCTTTGGAAGATATCGTCCATGGGGTCCTTGGTTGTTAATTGAGAAGATGATGTGGTGGCAACCACTGTTTGTGTACTAGTTGACACTTCTGCAGATGGAGATGATGTTTGGGTTGATACCTTGAGCGGGATAAGAATGTCGTTTGGGCGATAGGTTGTGTTACAAGTCTTAAAAGGGGATGGATCTGCAGGAATGACATGAACTTGTTTGTCGTGTTCAAATTTGACACAACGGTGAAGTATTGAAGGGACGCAAGCCATGGCGTGGATCCAGGGTCGCCCTAATAGCATGTTATATTGGAATTCTCCCTCAATGATGTAGAAGAGCTCTGGGATTGTGCGTGGACCAATGCAGATATGGAGGACAATAGTGCCAATAGTGTTAGTGGTGGTGTCATTAAAGGATCTAAGGATTACGTCAGTTTTCGATACAAAATTCTTGGGAAGAGCCAATCGATCAAAGGCGTGGGTGGAAATGATATTAATGCTAGCACCCCCGTCGATCATAACTCATTTAATATGGGTTTGATCAACGTAGGCTATGATGAAAAGGGCAACGTCTTGATCTTCCAAGGTAGAGGTAGGAATTTTAGAATCACTGAAAGTGATAGAGGCGACAGGGGATAAAGAATGGACTAGGGTAGCGAGTGGTTGAGGGTCTTCAGGTTGGACTTCCATTGTCTGTAGGGCTTTGATTAGAGCCTGGTGATGCTGGGGGGAACTTTGGATAAGGTCATATAGGGTCAGCTTCACAGGCGTTTGGTGAAACTGTTTTATCATAGATTCTTTAATTGCCTCTGAAGAAGGGGGTTGGGACGCACCTAAGATGGAAATCTTGGGTTTCAGTGGTTGACGTGCCTGGACAAAAGGATAGGTCCAAGGAATAGCAACTTTTTCTTTCGCCTTGTCCTTTTGTGACCTATTGGTTATATAGATAGCATTGATTTCAAAGATAGTAGGTGAAGAAGGGGTCATGGCCTATTGGTGAGATGTTATGTGGTTGAAGAGGTTAGATGGGAAGGTGTCGAGGGTCGGTCAAGAGTGTCCTCAAGGAGAAGAGTGTCTTTCTCCATATAGTGGCGAACGACTGCCTTGAGGGCACAACAAGTCTCAGTATCGTGTCCTGGTGTACAATGGTATAAACAAATCTTCGTATCATCGAACCAAGATGGTTTTAACCTGAGGGGTTGGAATGGTTTGATAGAAGGAAGGGTAATGCTAGAAGTCTGCAAAAGTTAGCGTAATATCAAAGCATATGAACCTACTAAGGGGTCTGTGCTTGTTGATGCATGTCGCACTGGTGACTTTTGCTTGGGGGATGTTGAAGAAGGTTTCCGTACCACCTTTTGGTTTGATGGTGCGGTGACAGGTGAAGACGACACTTTCTTTGTGAGAGGTGCTGAATTTTTGAGAGGGGGTTGAGTTTTGGTTGGCAAAGGAAGTAATGGAGGTAATTTGTTTTGGTTAAGGGTCGGAGTCAAAAGTACGCTGATTAGGGTAGAAGGATGAGAACCTAAAATGGAGGGCAAAGTTGATGGTGGAGGAGGGTTCGCTTCTGCGGTCTGGCAATCTTCTTTGACTTGGTTGGAAGACTACTTTTGGTTGAGGTCTAGTCTAAGTCCACCTTCACTTGCGGGTGAGTGAGGGTAGAAACAGGATGAATTTCGAGTGACTTGATCAGTTTAGATTGGGTAGATGCAGGTTTAGAAGCGGGAGTTTGGTCTTTGTTGGGAGTCTTGGGAGATTCTGCCTTGGGAGGATTGGCAGCATGAGACAAGAGGGCACGAGAATGTTGAAGAACTTTAAGATGCTCCCACAATCTGTGATGCTCCACTTTCCTTGAAGGGAGAAGTTCAATTTTCTCCACTAGTCGGGAAAATGGTTGAGAGGATGTTGGATGAGGTTTGGATTCTTGAGAAGATGTGTTAGGTGTGGAAATAGTCTCAGACCCAAGGTGTGTGGGAGTTATAACTGGATTGTCGTTGATCGAAGACGATGGAGAGTCAAGTTTTTCTCGTGGAAGAGAAGGAACTGAAGAATGTGACTCCTCAAGTGGGTAAAGGGCAGGAATTATGGTGCCCTCCACTTGTGATCGAGGAGTAGGTAAGGTCAGGTCCTCCATAGGCAGAAGAAAGGAGGATGGTGAGACCGGTGGTGCCGATAAGGTTGAGGCATCCTCCAAGATGAGAGAGGTTGACGGAGAACTAACTGGGGAAAGAGGTTCGTCCACACATGATGGACTGGTAGATGGACTAACCTCTTGAGGTTGGTTGGGGATGAAGGGCGAGACCGTATTGACCGTTCAAATGTCGTGTTCATGAGTGTTGTCAATCAAGGTCTGGACATTATTTTGGGTCGATGGATGATTGGGGAATGGTTGCTTGAAGATGTCGATGCCCTGGTTAGGAGGTGCATTGGGATTATCTAGAATGAGGTCACCCTTTTCAAGCATGTCTTAGATTAATTTTTTAAAGGTTTTGCAGTTTCTCATGTCATGACCTTTGACACGGTGGTAATTGCAGAAGTCATTTTCCCTATACCACGTAGGGATGGCGTGTGAGGGATCAAATTGTGGTGGTGGTCAAATTTGGGGGAGGTTGAGAATCCCCTGTTTAACAAGTTTTTCCAGTATAGACGCGTAAGATTCTCCAAGAGGAGTATACTGTCGTTGTACGTATCTCTGCTGGAATTGATGGGTGGCGCTCTGAGATGTGGATGGCTCAGGTTGATTGGTTGAAGACGATGAAGGTCTAACGACTACAGTGTTAGCTGAAGCTTTAGACTTTGGATTGGATGATGAAGGTTTAGAAGAAGAAGAGTCATTGGTCTTAGAGTTGGGGTTCTTGCTCCACAACTTGACTTTATTCTCCTCGATGGCACATAATTCAAGTTTACGGGCCATTGTGAAGGCTTCGTTGAAGGTGCGGAAGGTCTGAACCCGTAAGGTGGAAGAAATATGTTTGGCACTTGACGGGTAAATGGTTACTCTTGTATTGATAGGTGCAAGAGTAGGGGGGATAGAGACTAGCAGGTTTTGGAAAGGTGTGAGGTTTGGTTGAGTAGCTTGAGGTTGAGGGAGTACCGGAACCCCCATGGAGGTAGGTTTAGATGAAGTGGCTACGTTTTGAAGGTAAGACACGGTTGGGTTATTGGTGGAGGTGTTGTCTAGTGGCTAAATTGTAGGTGCTGTTGATGTGATTCTTGTCTCAACTAAGGAAGTCAGCATCCCATAGATTGGGTTGCCTAGAGAATCTCGTGTTTGGCTATGCGCGAGATAGTGTTGTAAGGCTTTGACATTAAGGTCTAAGAATCGTGCAAAATCTTGGTCCCCTTCTGGGACAATAGGAGTCTGAGGTGGGGTTGGGCGAGTAGGAGTTCTTTCAGTCTCTGAGTGGAACTCCATTATAGGACTGGTTATAGATGGTGAAGGTGGAAGCGGTTGTTGACTAGCGTGGTCAAGAAGGGCCTTGGTTTGACTGTGTGTCAAAACCATTCAAGTCAAGAAAGGGTCAGGTTTCAGAAAACTGTGTTTTTTTTTGTCTCAAAAAACCAAAATAGATGTTTAGATAGCCAGAAAGTTGGATTTTAAGCTTGTTGTTTTTGGAAAAAAGAAAATAAACAGTGACCGACGTCGGTATAAAAAATTGATGTCGATGAAGAAGGCTGCCGATGTCGGTCAATTAACCGATGCTGATACAGAAAAGTTGCCGACGTCGGTTACAGGATCGATGTCGGTTATTGTGTTTTCTAGAAACTCAAAAAAAAAGTTTTTGGAAATGAAGAAGATGTCCTTACCAGCTCAAAAAAAATAGATAAAAAATAGAAAATAAGATGAGAACAGGCAGATCCTAGCGTTAAATCCCTATAAACAATTTTATTAAGATCGTGTGGCTTATGCCTTAATGTGATGTTTGAGGAGGTTGGTTGTTAGAAGGGTCATAGAATAGGTAATCTAAAGATGGTTTCAGGTATGTTTAGGCGCTCAAAAGTCTGTGTTAGGTTCCATACATGGCCTGGTGCTAAGGAGCAAGCTCCCCTCACTTCACTATTCCAGTGGTTAGCTAGTTTCGCTTAGCCAAAATATACTTTCCCTATAGTTTAGACTCTGCCAGATAACAGAGTGGGCTTTCCCCTTGGTGGTGAAATCCAAGTAGGATCATCGGGATGGGTAAGGTATCCGCTGGGTGATGAAATTCCAGTCGGGCCTTGTCTCAAGTGAGTTTGATGTTTAATTTAGTGCACGTGGTCTAGTTGTGTAACATCAAGTGATCTACGATTTATTCAATATGCATTTTACTAATTACTAAGTGTGGACTAAGAAATGCAAGAAAGCAGGAAATGGAATGCAGTATATTTTAAAGCCCCAAATTGAAATGTTAAGTTGGAATGAAAACAAGTTTGAGAAAGGGTTGAAGAAAATGATTTTTTTGACTAGTCTAGAAATGCAAGAAAAGAAAGAAAAAGTTCTTTTTATTCCTGCTTATGATGTCTTTTAGAAAAGAAGAAAGAGGTGAAGAGGAAGAAACCTAATGCACCTAAATGAACAAAGAGGGAAAGGAACCCAAGGAAGGCCTTAAGTGTCCCACCGGGCATGCCAAAATGTTTCTATGCTAATTTTGCTTTCAAATTCAAAGGAGAGAAAATGAGAAACTTAAGAAGGAATGGTCAAGGCTTGTATGTACCTGGATATAGTCTGTGCACCATAATCCAGATGTTGTGAGTACTCCTCTTTGGCTGTGGAGGAATGACACCTGAAAGAGATAAACACTAAAAACACGAAGAATGTTAGTTGATAAGAGGGTGGATTGCCAAGCAAAAGCTTGGTCCTAGAAGCGCTAAGGCTTCTTGGAGGATGACAATCCACTGTTTAAGACAGAATCTGACAAAGACAGAAAAGAGAAATAATGAAAGATGTGAAAAGAAAAAACTAAAAACAAATGCGTACCTGATAAGCTGCAATCTGGTAAACACAGTCGTCGACGTCAGTGATATTGCCGGCATCAGTCAGGGAGGTCACCGACGACAGTTAGATTGCCGACGTCGGTAGGGGAAGTGGATGAGGTCGGTCAGGGCAATTGGCCAGGGACAGGTTACAGGTCTAATTTATGGTCTACAAAATGGATTTGGTCTCGTTTGAGGGTCTGAGGGTCTATGAGGGATTAAGAGAGATTGTTTAAGGTCTAAGGGACTGAGAATCTTATCAAGAAAAGGGATGAGAAATAGGAAAAAGGCCTTTCAGTCTTTTCATAAAGGAATTTAATCAGGTTGATTAGATGGATCTTAAGATGGTCTGTAGGTCTCTGATAACTTATACTGGGTTGATTGGACAGAGGGTGTTGCCTAAAGAGAGACTAAGGGAGTGTCAGAGGCAAAGAAAAAGGAATAAGGGGTGAGAGAAGGCTTTTTAGCCTCTCTGAGAACAACAGGGAAGGTTGGGTCAAGGATGCTTGGAATAGATAGAAGACAGAATACTAATATATTTGAAATGATATTAGAATGAAAAAAGTACAGATACTTAGTTTTGATATGAATTGGCAAAGGTGTAGAAGCTGTGTCTCAGTTGTCGCTGGTGATGGAGATATCGTGCAGTCCCTATGCAAAATGTCTTATGCAAGACTGCAGTGCTTAGAAAGTGCTGCCAAGAATGCTGATCCCTGCCAGAACACCAAGAAGCCCAAAACACTGAAAAGCAAATGCACAAGAACTTTGTTTCGCCGGAAGAGGATTCGAGAGTCATGATTAGCTTCAGAGATTCACTGATTTTTGATTGTCCTCGTCAAAAGGTCAGAAAATCTGGTTAAGTATAACCGACGTCAGTGATTCTGCCGGCGTCGGCTGACATTTGACCGATGTCAGTGGGTGCAAAACGGGCAAAAAGAGCCACCAAGCCCATTTTTCATCTGCCAAGTGCACTATCCGTTGGAGAATGTCAAAGGTTGGGCTAAATACGCACGAGAGTTGGTTAGGCAGTTAGAGAGAAGTAAGAATAGGTCTTGGGTGAGTCATAGGATGGGAATTAGTCTAAGGCGAGGTGTCCTAGGTGAGGTGTCATGGGTGATGTGTCCAAGGAGGGGGGTTAATTCAAAATAAGTTTATTATTTTAAATTAGTAATTGCATGTTTTAGGAATGGGTTAGGAATGGACCAAGGGGGAAGGTGACCAAGGGTTAGACACTATTTAGGTGTCTACACTTTCGACCCACTTAGTAAAGTACTTAGTGGTAGTGATTATATGTTTATGACCATCATAAGAGTTGGGATAATTTTTTCCAATGAGATATAACCCCCATGTGGAGAAGGGCCATGGAATGGTAATGGGTTCTAAGGCTTCTGATGGACTATGGATTAGGTCACCATGTTTTTAGCATGGGACACATTTTTTTACATGGTAAAACAAATCGTTTTCCTTCATTGGCTAGTAATATCCAATATGAATAATTTATTTATAAGGACAATACCACTAGTGTGGGCATAAAAATAGCATTTTGAACTTACATGATGACTAAATACACCTCTTTAGAGTTTAAACAATGTAATAAAGTTACATCATAATGCCTGAGGTATAATGTATTTCCAAGGATGGTAAAAAGAAAAACTCATTGAATGAATGATTTCTTGTGATTTTTGGATAAGTAGGGAGGGATCACATTTTCATGGAGGTTGTGTATATATCTTAGTACCAAGGGGAAGTAGGACCAATAAAATTGTAGACCATTTCAAATTTAGGAATATCATATGTTGGACATATCAATTACTCAACAAATAATTAGTTGTAATTGTCAACTATATGCATGTCAAGGAGTGATCTAATCATGGTCATAGCATCAGATGACCTATTATTAACTCAAATAACTTTTTCAAATTATATGGATTGAAATAATTGTTTAAGAGTATCCATAATTTGTTTATAAGTAATTATCTTATATCATCTTTATCTTGGTATTTATCTATTACTTGTTTGATGATTAGTTATGAATCCCAAAAACTAAGAGATACTAGATGTTCCACTCAATTTCAAGATTTAAGTTAGACATAAGATCTTCATATTATATTGTGTTACAGGTACAATGGAATCTTATTCAAAATGGTTTTAGAATGAGATCACCTTATGGAGTGATGAGAAATATACCTGCCTTTTAAAAATCTCGGCCACTAGGGTCAACCCAATCGACCTAACATAATTTCAAAAAATTATTTAGTAGGTCCTGATCTAGGTTAGCCAAAGGCTAACCTAATTCTTAAGTGAAAATATCTTAAAACTGTATAGGGTTGACCCTGTCAACCTAGCACAGTCGACTAATAAAAGGGACTTAAGGTGAGGAAAAGAGGGATGGAAAGTGGGAAAATATTGGAGGAGTGTGAAAAGGAGGAGAAATAGATTATGGAATGGTTTTAAGATCTACTTGGATTTGTAATAAGGGACAACAATCCTGTGAAGCACCAATAGTCTACCCACCCCTTTCTCGATACACCTTTTAAGGCATGAACTCAAAGAGATTGAGTCTTGATGGGTTCCTATAAGATGTAAAGCATCAATATTTTATAAAAGTTGAAAATATTACGTGATGCCCCACTTGAAGCTCATCACATGTCACTAAGGTTCAATAGGGGATGGTGCTTTGAGAAAGAACATAGGAAGACATAATGTTGATGCTAAAAAAACATTGCAGTGGTTTAAAGCATAAAATAACTGAAAGTAAATGATTAAAATGGGAATAACTAAAAAATAAATGTGATGCGTACCTTGACTTACCTTTATCATTGGATGGTTGTCTATTGTGTTGTTAGTTTTAATTATGGAGGGAACACATACTACTTTTGACAAACCCAAGAATACAAAACTAAAGACCAAAAACAAACAAGCATAAGAAAGCTAAGATAATTGATGCTATGAGGATGGGATGTACTTAGAAATTTAGAAATCTAGGGTGACAAGTGCTATGTTATACTAAATTACCAAAGTCAAAAATAATAGAAAATTAGGTAACCAAAAATCCAAGGATAATAAATATAAAAAAATTCAAACAAATAAACCTTAAGTAAGAAATCCAAACTCACCAAGTAAAACCAAGGATACATGTCAAAAAGAATGGTAATCAAATATCAAGTAAAAGACAAATAAAATGGTAAAAAAATATTGATGAGTGAGCAGTAACAATCCTTATCTCACTCAGCAATGGAAAAATGTGCATAAAAGGGAAAACAACATTGATGAGTGAGAAGTAACAAGCCAACCTCACTCAATAATAGAAAAAGGGTATGAACTCAGGTGTCCATAATAGAAGGGTATTACAACAATGACAAATTATAAAAATAAATCAAGTCTAGGAATGTAATTTTATGGTATAAAGAAAGTAATCCAAAGTTGTTCAAATATGTTGTTTCACTCTAAAGATAGATAAAACTGAAACAAAGTAGTGATATCATGTTTTAAAGAGGTGAAGAAAAGGGAAAATATATTTAGAATCACAATTTGTCTATCAAGGGTGGAAATGAAATGGGTGGAGGGGAGAATGAAGGAAAAACCAAGGTAGAGGAACTCTTTATCGAAGTCAAGACACTCAAATTCAGTTTGTCAAAACAATAGGAATTTAAACTTTAAAGACTCTAGCTACACAAGTCTTAGGTCAACAATGGATAATATAGATCATCCCATGAAAGCTATATACATGAAAATTAAAATGGACCTACCTTCCCACAATGTGTTTCTTTTTCTTTAGGACCCCTTATAAAGTCATCAATCTACTACAAAGATTAGGTACTTACGTGAGAAATTAGGTAGCACCATAGAGTTTATTGAATTCTCCTATTCCAATCTATTGGCCTACCGCACCCCAATGGACCTCAGCTCTATGTGAGGCCAACTATGGGGTTTGAGCTTTGATTAGAGATAGGAGATGTGCATGTAATCATGTCTTTTGGTGTGATTTTGACTTTTGAAGTTTGTATGTTTCTTTTTGTATATCATTGACTTTTATTTCAAATGATTTGTATTTTAACTTTCTTGATGGCTTTTTCTATTCCTCCTCCATATGGATTTGCAAAATCAAACATGGGTGTTAAAGATGAATTTCATTAGAAAACTTGAAACTTGGTTACTAAGAGGGATAAATTTAGAGAGCATGGTGTATAAGAGTCTCATAAATCTAGGTGAAATAAAAGTGTTATCTTGACTTCAACCTTATTTTATCCAATGTGGAGTGAAAGGAAAGGAAATCAAGAGGAAAGACACATGGAACAAATTTGAATTACCTTAAATTATAAAAAATGGGACAAAGGGTTAAAAAGGGATATAATGATAGTAAAGTGTGATTCCTTATCATAAGAATAAGGGAAATAGAGGAAAACATTCTAACATAGATTATTGTGCAAATTCTATCTATCAAAAGAAGCAAAAGCTAATGCTGAGAACAAAGATCAAAAACACATTTTCAGAAAAGGAATAACATGATGATAATTTTATGAGGAAGGCCAAGTCCTATTTGTGGACTTAAACTACAATTCATAAAATAAAAAACCCATGAGGGTGCCAAAAAGCATTGTAAAAAGAAATGAGATAAGCAAAAGATGGTATTTTGTGAGGAAGGCTAGGTCCTATCCATGGTCTTACAATACAACTCATAAAAAATAAATCCAAGAGATGCCAAAAAACATGTAAAAAGAGTATGAAAATAAATAAGACTACGATACATCATGAGGAATACTGGGTCCTATCCATGGTTTTACAATGCAACTCATGAAAGAAAAGGAAAAGCAAAAGACCAAAAAGGAAGGATTAAAGGCTTGTGATAAGAGAGAACTACTGCAGAGGGAGAGACCCATGTAAGTAACATGCAAAAAATGTTTGATAGATGTAGATAGAAAGTATGAAAAGAAGGAAATGATTTAGGAAATATACTTTTTAAGGAATTATGCATTAGTGGGCTCTTTGAAAACATGGCCTTCATTATTTTAAAGGTGATAAGTGATTGGACCAAGAATATCTTTGACTAAATAGGGACCCCACCATTTTTGGGTGAATTTACCTTCTTTATCATGAGTGTAATCTAATTTAAGGATAAGATCACCAACATTATATGTGCAAATTTTAACATGTTTGTTAGTTATTTGGCAACATGGGCCTTGTATGAGTGATTATGTTTGGAAAGTATAAATATGGTGTTCATCAATAAGATCAAGAGCATGAAAGTGAGTATTATGTAATTCTTCATTAGGAATGATACCATGAAGAGATATATAGAGCGAGAGAAGCTCAACTTATAATGGGAGAACTGACTCAAAACTATAGACTAGAGAGAATAGTGTTGCCCCAGTGGCAGTATGTATGCTAGTCTAATAGGCCCAAAAAGTAGGATAAATATGAATGTGCCAATCTGTGCAAGTTTCATGAATTATATTTTGGATAATTTTTTTGATAATTTTATTAATAGCCTCAACTTGACCATTGCATTGTGGATGATAAAGAGTAAAAAATTTGTGATTGATCTTAAATTTAACACAAAGTTGTTTGACATCTTCATTTTTGAAGTTACCACCATTGTCAAAAATGATAATATGGAGAACACCAAAGTGGAAAATGATTTAATTAAGGATAAATTTGGTAATGGTGTTACTGGTGACATTAGCAAGAGGCATGGTTTCAACCCATTTGGCAAAATATTCAGTAGTTGTGATGATAACATGTCCATATTGGGAACAAGGTAATTTATTGATGAGATCTAATCCCCACATGGAGAATGGCCAAGGAGATTTGATAGTTTGAATCTTGACTGGAGGTGAATTAATTAGATCATCATGAATTTGGCAAGGAGTACATTTTTTAACAAATTTTATTGCATCCTTTTCAATAGTGGGCCTAAAGCAACCCATATGTAGGCATTTGTAAGTTGTAGCATGTCTGCTATAGTGGCCACTACATACTGTCCCATATGCTTGTTTAAGAAGAGGAGGGACCTCATCTTGCACAACACAACAAAGCAAAGTACCTTTAGTGTTACGATAATAAAGGATGTTATGTCAAAATACATATTTAAAATCTTGTTTATGAATATGTGTCTTTTCATGAGAGTCTAAGTTAGGAGGATAAGTTTAATGTTCCAAGAATTGAATAATGTCTTTATACCACAATATTTATCAAATGGTGACAACCTAGATGTGGTAGATAATTGAATATGGTGGTTGAGTAGAAGATGGAGATTTTTTTATTTTTTTAATAAAATTAGGATTGGAAATAACTTAATGTGGATGAAAGAGAGAAGCTGAAGAAGCGAGAGAATCAAAAATGGATTTTGATCTCTAGGAATAGGCTTGATGGTGAAAGAGATGAAATCCTTAACAAGAGTGGTTGAAATTTGATGATAGGTAATTATATTTTCACTTTTTCATTGGTAATCACCATTGAGTTGGCAAAAAATAAGCTAAGAATCACCTAAAGCATGTAGGTATTGAATGTCTAAATCAAGAGCAGCTCTCATGCCTAAGATAAGAGCTTCATATTTAGCCATATTATTGGTGACATCAAAGTTGAAGCAAAAAGCTAAGGGAATGATTTTTCCAAGAGGACTTCTAATAATGTAACTTGCCCCAACTCTTTGAAGGCATTTAGCACCATCAAAGTTAAGGGTCCAAGTATCCTCATGTAAGTCTATATTAATTTCAATAAGATCCTCGATAACTACTTTAGGTTTAGTAGTATCATAGGGAATAGAGGATTCATCAAGATTATTTGCTTCAAGATCAATGGTAAAGTTATAAAAATAATCTTTAAGTTAAATATCTTGATTAATATCTTTAATATAGAGGATATTATCATCTGGAAGACTATCTTGAAGGTGATTGGTAGTTAGCACATGAGCTGTGATAAGTTGAATATAGTTTTTTGAGTCATAATACAGAGATAAAATTTGATAAAAAATACCATCCATTTTCCAATCTATCTCTAGGAAGAAAGGCTTTTGATAAGAAGTGATGAAAGGGGTCAAAATGAATGATGACATAAGTAGTCTAGTAAAGCATGTAATGGTGAAGCTTTTTAGCTATGAAATAGATAGTGAGGCAATCATGCTCAACTTTGGTATAATGTGTCTCATAGTCGATAAGGCCCCATCTAATGTAATAAATGGCATACTCTCTTTCAATATCATCTTGTTGGGAAAGCATTACCCCAACTGATATAGTTGTAGAATAAGTATATAGAATCAAGGGTTAATTGTCGGTAGGAGGATGAAGTGTAACAAAGTGAAGCAATGACTCTTTCATGTTATCAAAGGCTTTTTGACAAGATTCTATTCATTCTAGAGTATTACCTTTCTTAAGAAGAGAATTGATGGAGTGGATGTGATAATCCATTTTGGGGATGAATCATCTAATTGACCCAAGTTTTCCTATGAATATTGAGAATGGATCTAGGAATGGGCATGTTGAGGATAGCACTAATCTTAGATAAGTCAACATCGATGCCATGGAAAGAGACTAGGAATCCTAATAATTTGTCAGATGTGACACCAAAGACACATTTGTAAGGATTGAGTCTAACCTAGTACTTGAGATGATGGTCAAAGATAACAATAAGATTTGAGAGATGATTTTTATGATTTTTGGATTTAGCAATGAGGTCATCCAAATAGTTTTCAATAATTTTATGAATAAGATCATGGAATATGTGAATCATTACTCATTGGTAAGTGGCTCTAGAATTTTTGAGGCCAAAAAGAATTTCGACATAGCAATAAGTGCCCTTTTTCATGGTGAAAGTAGTTTTATGTTGGTCCTTAAGGGCAATGTGAATCTCATTGTAGCCCAAAAATCCATCCATAAGAGACAACATTTCATAACCAACTATGGAATCAACAATTGCATCTATCAAAGGTAAAGGGAAGTTGGCCTTAGGACAATCAAGGTTAAGATTGCATAAATCAATACAAGTGAGAATAACCATAGTGACCTTTTTATGAATGGGAAAAATGTTAGAAACCTATTTGGAATAGTCCACTAGTTTGATAAATTTAGCATCGAGTAATTTGATGATTTCCTTGTGACATAAGGTGGAAACCTCAGGTGTAAATTTATTTTGCTTTTAATGTACAGGTTTGGCATTAGGATAAGTAATTATATTATTCACCACAATGTTAGGGTCAATACTGGGCATGTCCTCATAGGACTAGGTGAAAACCTCATGATATTTATCAAAGAATAAGCTAAAATTATCATGTTTTATAGTTGAGGGTTTGTGAGAGACTGTAATTGGTTGAGGGCAAGATGGAGTACCATATTCAATGCAGATGGTTTATTCAATAAACATGGCATTGTCATCTTGAAATTGGTATGGTGCTTTAAGTAAGGAAGATATTAGATTAGTTTTGGGATCAATGCTAGAAATGAAATTATTTAAATAAGGGGTTTTGGTTTTAAAATTCCCAAGTTTATGATGTTGCCAAGGAAGTTGAGTTTTTCAAGCATGAAGTAGTTTAAGAATAGCTTCATCACTAGGCAAAGTAGGAAGAGGACCATAATACTCAACATCTACTTCAAGATCTAGAATTTGATTACCATGGTGATCATACTCAAAATGTATCTGATAAAAATTGATTTCCTTGGCATCTAGTGTAATCTTAGGATTAGGAGAAGTAGATGGATCAGTCCTATCTTGGAGTGTTGTTGGTATCGATAATGGGAGAAGGATCAAATACAATGATTGGATCAATAGGTGATAAAGGAGATGTTGTAATTTTTGAATATACATAAGGTATAATTTGCTTTACCACCCAAGGAGTATCAATAAGAGGAGAATTGGTAGGAGGTACATGACCCTCAGGATCTAAGTCACAATCTATATAAATGGTATGGACATCTCAATTAAAATCATGATTTTGAGCTAAGGTTTTCTCATAATGATGGACATCCAAGTCTTGAGAGTGAGCTTGGGTCATTATGTAATTATCATCATATGTTGGATAAATTATACATGATTAAGAGTCAAGGGGAGTTTCAGATCTGAAATCCTAATATTATTGAATGTACGAGGAGACATGATGAGAAGATCTTGAAATAATTTGGTCACTCTAAAATTATTTCAAGTGAAGGCATCTTCAAGTAAAGAAGGCTCCTAAGCATTACATGGAGGGTTAAAGTTAGTAATCTCATCAATAAGAAGAATAGTAAGATCCCTAGGTAATAAAGGAGGAAGCCACTAAAAAATGTATGGAGGTATCTTGGTAGTATTGCAAGTATGTTGCAAATCATTAGGTTCATTGTCATCAGAATCTGCAAGACTGACTTGTAAATCAAGATTCATGTTGATAAACTTGGGTAAAGGAGTAGTATTGATCTTAAGAATTTTAGGAATATGATATTAAGATTTGGGACTAAGAAGTTGAATACTCCATGGATTGGGATCAGTCGCATGCTTATACCATTTTCCATTATGTAAGAATTAAATGCATTGGTTATCAGAAGAAGTAATGGCCCTCATTCTATGAGTCTAAGGGAAACCAAGGAGTATATTATAAGATAAAGGTAAGTTAAGGACCATAAGCTTAATTTTAAAGATCTTAGGTCTAATGGTTAACGGAAGCCAAATACAACCAAGTGGCTTTTGATTTGTTTTATCAAAACCACGACAAGTAAGATAGGTTTGCTTGAGATGATCCATGTTATAACTGAGTTATTGGATAGGCTAAAAAGATGTCACTTTAATACCAGAGCCTTCATCAAATAGAACTTTATGGATAAGGGTAGTATTAATGGTTATTTTAATAAAGAGTGGCTGATCATTAGCATGAAAAATAATTTCATCATTGATCATGTCCTCTTCAAGAAATTCAATAGAAGGCTTGGAAGAAGGACACATAGTTTCAATGGTATTAACATTGGTAGGTTGAGTTTCAATAGAACGTGGTTCTTCATCTATAGAATATGGATCTTCAATTTCTTAGAGTTGTTTCATAAGGAACCTATGAAGATAGTGTGAAGTACGAATAGACTCCATAAGTGGAATCTTACAAGGAATAGAGTTGAGTTATTCAAGAAAGTTCCAATGAGATTTAGAAGAAGAACTAGAATGAGGATTAGGAGGTAAAGTATATTTTGAAGGAATATATGTGGTTGAAGGTTCAGAAGGAGGAAGTGGTTTCCTCATGGGATTACACAACTAGATTAGTAGTTGTAGTATCCTTGATAAGTTTTTCTTCTAAGGATGGATTTTTGGGTTTGGTAACAGGATCTTTGCAAGTTGGCTTATGATGATAGTTGACCATAGTAGTGTTAACATATAGAAAAAATTTATAATATTGGTCATAATCAACATCAATGGCATAAACATCTTTGGTGTTTGGTTGATTATTGGTTATATAAAAAGATTTTTGGTTATTTGAGGTAGAAGCTTTGGAAGCCTATCATTTTTTAGAAGCAATGGTCTATTCTTGATGATGAAGGTTGATCATGGATTCATGATTAAATGAATCACCAAGAATATAGGAGATAATAAATTTAATGATCCCTCTACAAGATTCATGGGAATGACCAATGTTTGCATAAAACCAACAAAATTGATTAGGGTCATACCACTTAGGAGGATTGTTAGGATAGGTGAAAGGTTTAAAGGGTGGTAAGATTTGTTTCATTTACTACACAAAAAGTGGTGTGTGAGAAGATGAAGGGATGTTAACTTTAGCAACTCCTAGTTTGGTTTGTAGAGTATTACTAGTGATAGCATCGGTAGATGTTTTAAAAGATCCTTTTAAAAGTTTAGGATAAGGTTCAAATTGCTTCATGAGAAAGTCTTGACGTTTAACTTGGTCAAGATCAAAGTTTTAACAAGATATCATCACTCATGTTATGGTCATATTTGTGGGCCAATGATTTCCATCATTTGATAAAGTCATGATCCGATTTAGTGGGAGATTCCTTAGCATTAATGAAGTGGCTAAGATAATTTTTAAGAAGATCATTGTGTTGAAACTCTTTAACTAAAGGATTTATCAAATCTTCAAGTTTCTAAATAGAATGTTGGGGTAAGTAGTTGTACCATTATAATACATCATCAGCAAAGGTTTTGACTAAAAGTTTAGTTGTGGTGAAGTTATTAGTTTGGATCCACTCTTTGTAAAGGTTGTCAAAGGATTTTAGAAATGAGGTAAGGTCTTTAGTCCCATCATATTTAATAGTTGTAAATATGTTATAAATATCAATAGATACAATGAAGGGAGCTAAAGGCTCATTTTTAATAGGTTGAAGAATCTTATTATTCATTATGGGTTAAGGACTAACATTACCTAAGGAATCTCTAAGAGGTGGAGGAATGTAATTGGGATTAGCTTTAGGATGGATAGTCAGAGGTTGATTATCCATATTAATCAAATGATTTTGAAGTTGCATCATTTGATTGGTGTTAGATTTTTTCATTATGTTCATTTGCTGGATAACTTAGGCAAGAAGTTGAGTCATATCAGGAGGTAGGTTGGTGTTGGTAGGAGTATTCCCCAAATTGGTATTAGGGGGAGGGATATTAGAAGATGGATTATTAGTGAGATTATTGATTAAACTTATGCCAATTGCTCCCACATTAGTTTGAATATTTTTAAGATGATAAGAATCTTGGTAAGTATAGAAAGGATCAGACCCATCAACTTCATCTTGAGGTGTGATTTTCACCATGTTACAAGTGATGGATGAAGGAGGGGAAGAGGTGCCCCAAGATTGATGGTGATCTTGGGAGGAAAAGAGAATAATAATTGAACATCCCATATAGCATCTAAATAGATTCAAGCTATCCAAGAAGATTCTAATAGGAGACTTCATGATGAATTGACAAAAATGAACAGAATGCTAAGAATGATAAACAAGGAAGGCAAAAAATGTATAGAGTTGATTGGGTCAACCTAGCATAGAGAAAAAGGTTTTAAAATGAAATAAATTATACTAGGTTGACCTAACATAGTAGATAGGGGCTAAAAAACTATAAAGGGTTGACTGGGTTGACCTAACACAGCAAACAGGGAAAAATAGACAATTTGTAAGAGAATGTGTCAATAGAAATGAATATGTACTAAGACAAAAAAATTGAAAGTATTTTGAAAAATAATAAATAAAGGGAAACACACAATCAATTGGATCAATGAGGTTGATCTAATTGAGGCACATGGCACAAAACCTTGCACCAATGTTGGCTAATGTAAGTTTTTGTAATAAAACACACAATTGAACAAATAAAAATCAATCAACTTGGAAAGTAAAATATAAATAATTGGTCAACCTAAATTTTGTTATATTATTAGGATATAAGTTTAGATGTGATAGTAATTTGTTTGTAAGGAACTAAAAAGCAATCAATCTAAGGATAATTTCAAGATATTTGTGCTAAAAGGGATCTATATTGGCAATGGTACAAGCTTGGTATTGTGGCCTACTCCCTCACTTCACACACCACAATGATAAGGGTATCAATTTCTTATCCAAATTATTCCATTAACCTCGTATTTATACTTGGCCAAAAGACCAAGTCAACTTCCCCCTTGGTGATGAAATCTAAGTAGGTAGGCTTTGAGTAGACATTTGTTAAAATGTTTTTAAAATTTTATGATTTGATCAAGTGTGCATAAAATAGAAAATAATGAAACTAAATAGTATATTAAAAACCACCTAATTAGACTATGTGATCTATTTTAAGCATGCAAGCAACAAAAAATGAAAGTGCGATCTAATTACTAGGATATAAGGGTTAATTCCAACTTTGAAACATAGTATAGTGTCGATTCAATCGATAGTGTATGTAGATATTATAGAACATGATCAATAGGGTCACTCCTATAATATGAAATTAAAAATGTTTAAAGTGAATTACATCAATAGAGTTGACCTAGCTTTCTAAACTACACATAGAATATAAAACTATGTTGATAGGGTCGACCTAGTTAACTGTACAGGAGTAGTTTTAAAGACTACAAACTATGAAAAATAGGATTCTAATAAATGAGAGAGAAAGATAGAAAGTAACCTTGTTGTGTTGGAGGATGTAGATAAGTGTGATTATTGTTGAATAACCTTGATAAATGCTTGTAAATCCTGATAACTATGTTGACTGGGTTGACCTAGCTTTGTAGAAGTCAATTTATGAGAGCCTAAAATGTATAGGGTCGATTGGGACCTAGTAGTCTAAATATTATGTCTAAAATTCTAAAAACCTATATTTTGTTTACTAAGTTGACCTAGTAGCCTAAACTTGGAAAACAACCTACACAGATAGAACAAAGTCATATGGATGTGACTGTGTGTTAAACATGTGCATATAAGTTAGTACTATATCGATAGAATCGACCCATCATTACAAATATATGATAATAAAAATTATAAAATAATGAAATAAGTGAAATAAAACTTGCAAGGGTAGATTCATGTCAGGTTCACTAGAATGCATGCAATCAAAAATGCATCATGTCTATAAAATAATCTGGACTTGGAGAAGATAAATCATACCATACACTTCTGATTAAGGACACATTTATTAAGCGAGAGCATGACCAATATGGGTCTCTACTACACCCAATTATAGGATATCTTACCATAATAAACCATGTTAAAGAGGGTTCCAAAGCCTCCAATCTAACACAATCATGCAATAACCCTAAGGGGGTCCTGAGTTTTGATATTTCACCTATACTAATAACAAGTAAAGTAAATCTAATATAGTGCTCACCAAAGATTGTGGCATAACATCAGGGGTTAGTAAACAATCAAAACATGTATAAGAGAATCTCAATTAAGTTAATATGAGTAGGACAGTAATACATGTAATATGAAGAGTAATATTATTTGAAACTAATACTTATGCTACTTTTATCTACTAAAGAGAGGAGAAAAGTTAGAGAATACTTACTTAAATGTGAACCCATCAATACTCAATCTCTCCCTTGGCTAATAGGGATTCACAAGAGGTTATTTTGGTTTGTAAAGATCACTAAGAAAGGCAAAAACATCCAAGACTTATCCATAAGATTAGATTCTCTAAGTAGAAACCTTAAGCTAAGACTCCTCAAGTAGAATGGTGGAAGAGTAGATTGTAAAGAAGCATGAGTGAATAATAATCTTTATTACATATTTAAACAATCACAAAATGATCTTGTATTTATAAATGGATTTGACCCTAAAATCTTCCAAAAATCTCAACTGATAGGGTTGACCTAGTTGACCTAGAAAATTTTTGAACAATTATTCACTAGGTCATAAGCTAGGTTGGTCAAAGGCTAACCTAATTCCTAAGTGAAAATATCTTGAAACTATACAAGGTTGACCTAATCGACCTAGCATAGCCAACTGACAAAATGGACTTAAGGTGAGGAAAATATGGATGGAAAGTGGGAAAATATTGGAGGAGTGTGTAAAGGAGAAATAATAGTTTAGGGAATGGTTTTAAGAGTTGTTGGATTGGTAATAAGTGGTAATAAGGGACAACAATATTTTGAAACACCATTGGTCTTTCCACCCCTTTCCCAATGTACCCTTTAAGGCATGCACTCAAAAATATTGAGTCTCGATGGGTTCTTGCAAGATGTAAAGCATCGGTATTTGATAAAATTTGACAATATTGTGTATACATAATGTATTTTCAAGGATGGTAAAATTAAAATCTCATTGAATGAAGGATTTCTTATGATTTTGGGATAAGTTGGGAGGGATCACATTTTTATGGAGGTTGTGTCTATATCCTGGTACCAAGGGAAAGTAGGACCAACAACCTTGTAGACCATTTCAAATTTAGGAGTATCATAAGTTGGACACATCAATTACTCAATAAATAATTGGTTGTAATTGTCATTTAGATGCATGTCGAGGAGTGAGCTAATCATGGTCATAGCATCAGATGCCCTATTATTAACTGAAGGAACTTGTTCAAATTATATAGATTGAAATAATTATTTAAGACTAACCACCATTTTTTTATAAGTAATTAACTTATAATCTTTATCTTGGTATTCATCTATTACTTGTTTGATGATTAGTTTTGAATCTCAAAAACTAGGAGATACTATATGTTCCACTAAATTTCAAGCTTTAGGTTAGACAAGAGCTCCATATTATATTGTGTTATTGGTATAAGGGAATATTATTCAAAATGCTTTCAGAATGAGATCACCTTATGGAGTGATGAGAAAAATACTTGTCCCTGAGCTATGAATTATAAAAGACCCTTTAAAGTACAACTACCACTCTAATAATTCATCCAAGGACATGATAACTTCATCTAGAAAATCCATGATTAGAAATTTGATATCTATCAATGGTTATGATTCCAAGGTATCTACAAGTGCTTATCCTTTGATATATTTTTGGTTAACATACTCTATATTAAACTCACTTAGAAGGATGACCAACTTAGTCATTATCCCTATTAAATTTGATTTGGAAAGGAAATACTTAAGTGGATCAAATTTTGTAATGATTTTGGTTTGATTATTGAACATGTAATGGTAAAGTTTTATGAAGCAAAAATAAATACCAAACATGTTTTTTCAATGGTATAATACTTTAGTTCATAGGATACGAAGGTTCTACCAAGATAGTATAATTCTCTTTTTATTCCTTTTTCATCATGATGTGTCAATAATGTCCCCAATGCTTATTGTGTTGCTGAAATATATAGTGGTAGATATTTCCCTAGAGTTGGTGGCATTCTGACTAGAGGATTTTATATATAGCATTTATGATTAGCAAATGCTTGTTTACATTCCTCATTCCAATGAAAAGAAATGCTATTTTTGAGAAGAAAGGAGAAAGCATGATAATTGTGACCTTTGCAAGATCCACTTCTATTCTTCATTACGATACAATAAATCCCAAAATCATACTAAAATTAACCCTAAATACATATTTATTTGGATTGAGATGAACTTTGTGTTCCATTAATAATTAAAAATGCTATGTAGTACCATAGGATGATCTGATCTAGCTCTTGATTTTTACAAAATATCATTTACATAGTCTTCAATGATATCATGAAAGATAACTATAATTACTCATTGATAGGTAGCTCCAGCATTCTTGAGGCCAAATGGTATTACATGATAATAAAATGTACCCTAATGTGTGATAAATGTTGTCATATGTTGGCTTTCATGAGCTATTTTTATTTGATTATACCCCAAAAATCCATCTATTAAGGACAACATCTCATGACCTATTGTGGAATCAACAATCATGTCTATGTTTGATAAAGGAAAGTCATCTTTAAGACATGATTTATTGATATTCCAGAACTCTATGTAGACTTTTATCCCTATTGATTTCTTAGTGATTGGTATTATATTACATATCCACTATGAATAGTCTATGGGTCATATAAAGCCAATTTCTAACTGTTTTTGCATTTGAGTTTTTGTTTGACTAGTTTTGCATGTATAACAAGGTGATGAACAACTAGTAAATGGTCTGACCCTGGCATATATTCATATGACCATGTGAACACATTTTAAATTCCTTGAGGAATGCAATCAAATTAGATTGTTCTTCTATATGGATGGAAGAAACAAGTTTCACAATCTTAGGATTTTCTTTGGTTCCAATATTGATGTCGATAGTCATTTCAATTAATAAAGTTGATTCTTCTTATGACTTTGATGGAGTTGGAGGAGGATTAATTTACTCCTCGAGGTCTTATTTATTGTTAATGTCTTCATCTAATATTGTATAGGATGTAGTTATATGGATCTAATTATTTTGTAAATGATTTAAGTCTAAAAGATCCCCAAAGTATGCAAAGTTATACAACAGAATTGAAAATCCCTTCTTGTGATATCTTATGAGTATATGATCTCAAGCTCTAAAAAAATTAGATGAAGCCTCATCATTTTTAAAATAATCAAGAGAGGGTGGTTATTTGTAGTCCAATAGGATAAGTTGTGTAAAAGTTAGTTCAAGAGTCAAAACGATGTTGAAATAGATTTATGATCACTAGGTCATTAAAATAGCTATAAATGGAACTCATTTTAGTGTCTGAAGAGTCTTCCTCAAATGTGGAAGAAGAATCACTATCATAGTTGTATAAGATCATACCATGTGGTTTGAATCCAAGATCTTGAAAGGATTTGTATGTTACAGACATTATAGGCTCAAGGAGACCTTGTTCATGGAGACCAAGACCTTTTCCTTTATAGTTCATGATATTGGAAATAATGGATTTAGGTAGGATATTGGTTATTTTGGAAAAATGTAGCCAATTCATCAGAGTAGAGCCAAAAGGAGTTGAAATCTTCAAAATTATTCTTTTTAAATGAACTCACCTTCCACAAAAGAGGTTTTACCAATCTTACAAACCACTTGTGTTTTTTTGTGATGGGGTCTGCCATGATTATTAGGGGACATATGAATTTTTTTTTAAATAATGTACATCATTAATTTCATATTCTCCCATACCTACATCTACAATGGAGAATCTAAATGGTGGAAATGTGGACTTGGACGTGAATGGTTGATTTTAAGATGTAGATGGTTTATTTGTTGATGTATAAAGTAACTCATTAGGATGGGTATAATTAGAAATATTTGGTGAATCCTTGGTAGGTTCAAAGGTATCTTCTATAAATGGTAAATAATTTTAATTTTGATATCTCCCTTCCAATAGTTTTAAATATTGAAAAGGTTGAGAATCACCTAGAATAGTAACTTCCATGTCATCATGAGAAAAATTTAAACATTGATGGAGGGTGGATGGAATGGTGTTCATAACATGGATTCATATATTTCCAAGAAGTAGATTATATAGGAAATATAGATTAAGATTGTGAATGAGGGTGTCTTGGATGACAGGCCCCACCATGAGTGGAAGATAGATAGTTCACATTGACTAGTGCTCATTATTATCACATGCCTTTATAATAATGGTATTAGGATCTAGTGCTACCATAAAATGTCCCAAATAATTTATCAATCTTAATGTGTATAGATTTAATATTGGCCCATTGTCTATAAACACCCTTTTTACTTTATGCTTGGAAATAAATAGTTCTATGTATAATGGCAAATCATGAGATGAACCCATGGGTGAAATGTATGATGATCAAAATTCACGTGATTATTGGAGGACAAGTGTCCCACAAGTTCTTGGAAGTTGTATGGATTTATATCTTCTATAACTTTGGATTCTTTCAAGGTTTTGTAAAAAAAGTTCTTAAAAGTAGGAAGCAACTTTAGAAGGTCTAATATGGAAATTTGGGTTGGTGCTTTCTCAAGTTGCTCTATGATGTTATATTTTCCTTTAAGGGTAAGCAAGGGGACACTTGAATTATAATCTTTGCATGCCTCATGGTGATGGCACAATCTTGGGATTTAATTTTGATCATATAAATATGATGATCCATATGGTCAATGTGATTGACTATAGAATCAAAAGGATGAGTAACTAGGTTAAAATTATTCATTTATCTTTAAATTTGGTTTTAGTTAGTATGCTCTTGCTCATGATTCAATAAGGGATCTTGATATATCCCTATTTTTTTATTATTGGAAGTTGGTGCATGATTTTCTACTTCTATATCACCATGATCAATTAAATCTTAGACATAGTGTTTATGTCTCATACAATGATTGGAGGAATGACCTTTTATTTTTTACTAGGAGTAATATTAATTATCTCTATACCACTTAGGTTTTGAAGTGTTTTCATCAAAGGCTTAGTGTTTGGAATTGCAATTATGTTTGCAAACCCAAAGGAGTGAATGTTCATTTTTTATTTTCTTGACAAAGTTGACCATTATGTACAGTAATATTGTTGATGGGTTGGGTGATTTAGATTTGTTTAACATCAGTTACACCATTCCCTACCATGTTCTTGTTATTTACATAAAACTTGGGTTTTATATTTTGACTTGAAGATGAGTTATCTTATTTGAATATTTTGATTGTACCTTTGGCAACTAATGCTCTTTAAATTTGAACTTCTTTTTTATGATTTCATCAAATGATGTGCCATAATGGAGTTATAATTAATAAGTCAATTTCTAATTAATATTCTTTGTAAATATTGCTATAATTTTTTTTTAGGAGGTAACCATGGGAATTGGCTTGCCAAAGCATGTCATCTTTGTAATAAGGATGTGAATCTCTCCCTATTATGTTGTTTAGTGTTGTATAAATATAATATGGTGAATTCACACTCAAAATCATAAGAAAAGTGTCACATAAATTTCTCAAAAATGTCCTAAAATTTTGTGATGGATCCTTTAGGTAGGTGTAAAAACCATTATAATTCTTGACCCCTAGGATATGTGGAAAGAATATTAATAGATAATTATTACTATAAGAAACATCCGAGCATGCCTCTGTGGTCTGAAGCATGGATGAAGGGGCTTATCCCTAAAATAAATATCTTCTTCTGGACATTGCTTCAAAATATAATCCTGACCCTAGAAAATTTACAGAAGAGAGGAATAAATGTGGTTAACAGGTGTATCTTATGCAAAAGTGGATTTGAAGATAGAGATCATATGTTTTTGAACTGTCCCTACACGCAGCAAGTATGGACAGAGATCCTTAATTTCTGGGGAATAACATGGGTACATCAAAAAAGTGTGGATTTATCTTTTAAAATTTGGTGTTGTCCCTCAAAAAATCTTGATGTTATTTTTTTCTGGAAACTAACACTTCCTCATATATGGTGGGGGATATGGAAAGAAAGAAACAATAGAATTTTCAGAAGTAAAGAACTTTCAGGATGGGTGCTTGGCCAGAATATTATTAGAGCTATAAAGGAGAATTTTAAATCACAGAGGGATTCTAATCAAACCTTTCAATTTGATAACCCCTTAGGATCTGAAAGACCTAATTTGAAAATTGATAATCCAAGATTGAATGTGAAATGGAATGTCCCCCCTAAAGGATGGATCAAAGGAAATTTTGATGGAGTAGCTATATGGAATCTGGGAAAAGCGGGATGTGGAGGAATTCTGAGAGATCATATGGGAAATGTAGTTGATGCCATTGCTATCCCAATTGGTAAGTCGAACAGTCATATTGTTGAAGCTACTGCAGCTCTATATACTATTAGACTAGTTATTGAATTGGGATTTTCCAAATTATGGTTGGAAGGTGACTCATTGAATATTGTAAACATCCTAAATAAAAAAAACTTAAGTTCATGGTCTACTGAGGCTAAGGTGATGGAAATTAAAGATTTAATTCTAAAGTTTGAAAAAGTGACCATATCCCACACATATAGAGAAGCCAATGGAGTTACTGACTGGATAGCTAATCATGTTGTCTAAATGGGGCAAAAAGGTGAGATGGCATGATTCACTAAACAAGAATGATGATCTCAAAGCACTTATCATTTATGATGCCATTCATTCTAAAGAGGGAAAGATCTACCAGGATTAGTAAATTCATGATTCGGAGGAGTGGACTTAAGGTGGATCAATTACATTCATTGAACAGGTACATTCATGAGAATGCAACGTGGAATTCACATGTGCCAACATATTGGCAATTTCCAATTCTTGTAAAAAACAATTGGGTTCATTGTTCTGCTCGCAGTGTATGGGTGTTATTGGAATATTGTTTGTTGTGCAAAATGAAGGGTGAACCGAGGAAGCAAGAGCCAAAAAATTGTGAAGAATAGAAGGACAGAAAGGATGTTTGGAAGATTCTTCAGAAAGGGAGAGTGGTAAGCTATATGGAGCGACTGCATGGATCTAAACCCCATATTATGATGGCATTCTTCAAAAATTGGGTCGATGATAGAGTAACCCTCCATGGTGTTACTGTGAAGCTCACAGAGGAATTCATCACTGAGGTTACAAGGCTCCCCATGGATGGCATTAAATTCTCAAAGCAGACTAGTATTTCAAATGATGCTTATAAAAAATTCTCGAAAATGGATGTAGAGGAGAAGCAATTGGAAAAGAGCGGAGATTTCTTCGACTTGGAGTAGATAAAAGGAATCTGGAGAGACGTTCTTTCCTGCATTCATGAGTATTTCATCCTAGATGGTAGAAGCAAAAGAGTTCATCAATTTCATTTTGTCTTTCTTAATCATTTTAGGCATAAAGACAGAATCTCCTTCCCTTTCTATTTGCGCTTTTTGCTGCTTCAAAGTCTGTTTGCTCATAGAAAGAAGGAAACTCGACCAATTTTGCATGAAGGACTGATTCTTGTTATAGAGGGATACTGCAAAAGCAATGCTATAGTTTCAAATCCTTATTCTGAAAAAAATAAGGATTCACAGGGTAAGAAGAATGGAAAGGTGAAGGGGAAAGAAAAAGTAAAACCTAGACCCTCCAGTCTTAAAAAATAGAATGTTGAAGAGGAATATGAGTGGGAAAGTTTAGAAAGTTCTGAGAAGAATGTTGTTGAGGAAGAAGAAGGGACAGAAACTGGGGATTTTAGTTCAAATTTGGAAGGGTATCAGGAAGATGAAGACAAAAGCAAGAAAGAAATCGAAGGGAAAAAAATAGAGGGTAATACAGAACAGAATAATTCTAGTCATGAAGATAAACAGAATGTGGTGGGGGGAAGTGTTGAAGAAACTAATAATTTATTTGATGATTTAGCTTTGATAAGAGAAAAGGAACATTTGGTTCTACTTTCCAAACTTGCCATGGAGATCGGAGAAAAAGAAATGGATGATCATGACTAGCATAAAGACCCTGCAGAGACAAAAGAGGAGAAAATGATGGAAAGGGAGAATCAAATTGAAAAGGATGAGTCCTTTCCATAGGAGAATGCAGATGATAGGTGTGAAGCTCACCAGAGGGATAATAAGATATCCTTCATGAATTCAGTCAAATTCAAAGTGGATGCAATTTTCCAAGTTGATTTGTGGATGCATAAGGAAATGATAGAGCTGAAAAAGAAAGTTGAAATAATGCAACATAACCAGGAAGCTGATAGGATTAAAATCAATAATTTAGAGAAGTACATGAGTGATATTCCAATTAAGCTTAAGGAATATGAGAATAATCTGAGAAGGCTCATTAAGGAAAGTAGAATGAAAATGGAGGAGGTTACTTCTAGCATATGTGCAGCAGTAACTAACCTTGGAAAATGAGCTAATGAAGAAATAAAATCTCTAGAGGGGCCTAGTAAGAGGACCAAGCAGAGCTTGAGAAAGAAAGCACAGTAAGAAGCTGCTAATTTGGCTGCAATATCCATACAGGATACAGCAATGGTTGGAAATGAGACTGTGAAGATGATCTTGGAACTAGAAGACTAAGGTCCTCTTTGTTGTTTTTGTTTTTGTTCTGGTCCTATATGCTAGATGTTTTAACTGGTTCTAAAAATTGGTTCTTTGTTTCATAAACTTTTTTTGAGTTTCCAGTTCTATGTTAAACCTATGATCTTTCTTAAGGTTATAGGCTGTGGTTTTAGGTCCCTGTAAAACCTGATTTTGATACTATTTTACAGTTTGTTTTAGGATTGTTATTCGTGTTGGGCGTCATCATTTCATCTTTCTATTTTTGTTAAAGGGTTTCAAGGTCCCTTCAAACCTGCTTTTACCTTAATCTAAAACATCTGAGCATGCCATATAAAACACTTTATGTTATTCTCTAGGATATCATTTCTTTTTTTTACTTATAAAAATTTGGGAGTTAAAAATGTGAAGGAAAATTTACCATCATCATAGTAATGTCAAAGGGATGCATACAAATTTCTTCAAACCTTAAATTTTTACTTTTGAAATATTACTATCTTGTAATCCTTGTTTTGATCCTTCATACTTTGACATTCTTGGACAAATTCCATGTCCATGAGTGGTGATAATTGGTTTGGGTTTTTATTTACAATTTGGTTTAGATTTGAAAATTGATTTTGATTTAAATTGTAACTTGAAAATTGATTGGGATGAGAAAATTGATATTTACTTACAAATTAATTTGGATTAGAAAATTGATTTGGACTCATGAATTGAAATTGAAATGGATTTGAACTCAGATTTGGATTTGGAATTAATTTTTTATTTTTTTTGATGTTTTGATTTGAATTTGAAGTGAAATTTGAATTTTATTTTGGCTGATGTTTGAATGTGGATTCAAAATTAAATTTGGATGTTGATTTTGATTGATGTTTCGATTTTTACTCAAATTTGAATTTGAATGAGTATGCTGGTTTTGATTGATGTTTGGATTGGTATTAAAATTTGAATTTTAATGTGGATGTTGATGTTGATTGGTGTTTGGATTTGTATTTGAATTTGAAGTTGGATTTTGATTTTGATTAATATGAGTTAATCCTAGGGTATTAACATTTTTGATAAAATAACTTTGA
This sequence comes from Torreya grandis, assembly GCA_037957365.1. Taxonomy (NCBI): domain Eukaryota; kingdom Viridiplantae; phylum Streptophyta; class Pinopsida; order Cupressales; family Taxaceae; genus Torreya; species Torreya grandis. Next base: position 2,204,712 of record JARHVA010002242.1, read on the forward strand.
TTTGTGTTTGGATTGGTTGACTTGTTACTTTAAGAATTTTTTGCCATGTTGGATTTAAGATCAGATAACTCTTTTTCTAACCTTTTAACATGGTCTTCAATGGTAAATACATGGTTTTGTTGGGATGTTTTGTCTATAACCACCTTTCCCTTATCCATATAGGTTTGGAGACAATTTTAGAGTTTGTATTGGAAGACCATATGATGGCTTTGTTATTTCCTAGAGAATAATTAGATGATCTTGATCTTTTATAATATGTGTTTCACTTCTCTTATTAATTAGGAGAGAATTATCTAGGATCAAAATCAAGGGGAGACTTGGCTCCTAGCCCTAAGAGTTGTAACAAGACTTCATTATTATTCTATAGGAGGTAATTGATAACTTGATATGGTTGTTCCTTAGGCAAGATAATAACATGTTTATATTAATCTTGAAGGGTACCTCATCATTATCACTATCATTATTCTCAATATGATGTTCTTTGTTTCCAAATTGGAAAGGGTCATTTCCAAAAGATTCTTCTCTAAACCTAGGATTATTCAAGTGCCTTGTGATGGGAGACATTGATTTAAGTTTATACTTGACTCAAAAAAGTTGTATGACTTAAAACTAAAAATACAAATGTTTGACAAAATTTTTGAGTTACTTAGTTTTCAAACTTTCTTGATTAAGGCTTTCTTGTTTTAAGAATTTTTTTGGAAGATCAAAATTTGATTTTCAAACACAAAAGACTTAAATTATGTGGCTTTCACAAGGAGATAAAAAAATCAAATATACACAAGTGATTTCTACTCTCAATAAAAATAAATGTGCAAGTCACTTAAAAGGATAAAATCTAGGCAAAGGGAATTGAATGAATTGTAGGCTCTCATATATATTTATTCGTCTATTGATAAGTGTTGACCCAATACTTTAGATCAATAAATATCGAGTTAGAACCATACCCATATCCCACTTAACAATTTCAAGGGTAAGTTGAGAGTAACATCTCAGAGCTAACCATTAGCTAATGTACTATAATTTAAATGGTTGAATGGATTTATTAAATATTAAGGTTTATACAAGTTTATCTAATAAATATATTCTATATACGTTATGGTATCTTAAGGCCCAAAATCATGTAATAAGAAGGATGTTGTTGAATTAGTCACTATGAAAAAATAAGACATGGGTGGATGTCTTCACAGACCCTGAACTCACACATATATGTGTTTCAAACTATGTCAATACCTATATGTTATTAAACAATTTTAATCTATATATCTCATAGGGAAGAGTGTGGATGGCACACAAGTCTCCCTTAAAGGAGCGAATCTCATTGACTTGGTGTTTTGGTGAGCACAAAGACTAGATTTGGTTAATGGACTTACACAAAAGGGTCTAGTCCCTATGTACCTACTCTAGCCATAAGATTTTAGTGGAGTGACATCATAAAAATTAGACTTTGAGTTCATTGTTAAAACCCTAAGTACTATAAGATGAAACTCCCTTGCATCATGGTGTGTTTAAAATACAAAAATCTTTAGGCAATTGAAATGGTGGATCCTTAAATTATATACCCTACCAATACATGAGGTTTGGCCTACCACATGTTGGTGAAATCCATGGTTGATAGAGCCCATTGAAAATTTAAAAAATTATATTAAAATTATTTATAATTTCTAAGAATCATCACCAATGTGATGCAAGAAAAGATCATATACAACTTGTGTAACACAAACATACAGGATTACAAAGAAATAAAATTAATTTAATTACTACTTGATTAATTGAACAAAACTTGAAATAAAAACAAAGTTAGCCAAAAACAATTGAAATAAATTTTTGGTTTAGTTTTCTTATTCTTTGGTGAGTGATCCCACATAAAAATTGTTAGTACTTTGTATGCAAAAATGTAGGCAATCCAAGGAACTTGTAAGTTAGCCAAAATAAATGTCAAAAAGAGAAGATAAATAACAAAAACCAACTCTCTGGAATAAAACCATTGTTTTAGATTAAGGTAAAAACAGGTTTTGAAGGGGCCCCGAAACCCTTTACATCAGATAGATAAAAACCTTAAGCACATCTAGGAAACAAATAACCTGGAACATACAAAAGCTAAACCAGATAAACCAGTAATCAGAAAACAGCCTACAAGAGCTAGACAAACAATAACTATTAGTTATTTTTTTTTTTTACAAGACCGAAGTTTCATATTTAGAGGAGGGACCAGAAGCTTAGATTTTTTCCTCTTAACAGTAGTCCAGCCATCCTCTACCTTAGCTACCTCAGCAGCCCATTCCACCAAAGGCCAAGAATCATGAAGCCCAGGGGGCGACAAAACCTCAGCCAAAACCTTAGGAGAACCAGCCACCAACTGACTCCTAGGAGAAACCTTCAAAATAGGTGGAGGAACCACCACCTCCTCGGAAATCAGTTCAGATAGATTACATAATCCAATCTCCTCCGAACCTTCAATAGGAACCGTCTCCAGCTGAGACTCCTAATCCGTCAAAACATATAAGATACTCTTTTCCTTCTCGTTCTCAGACTCAGTCGAAGCTTCCTCTGGTTGTTCTGCAATATAGTGATCATGATCAGCTTCTGCCCACCAAGGAGATCTTCTGGGTCTGGATTTCCTTACAGTACACCAGGCTGCAACATGCCCAGTCAGATGACACTTTCTACATCAAAAAGGTAACCCTTCAAAATCTAACATTTGCGTCCAAGATCCCCTAGGGAAATCCAGACAAATCGCCTCAGGAAGGCCCTTAGAAACATCCACCTCAACCATAAGGCGAGCACAGGTCGATCTGAAATACCCCTTGGTTTCTGCATCCACAAGTAAAAATTCCCCTATAGCATTTCCGATGGTTTTAAACACCGAATCATGCCAAAGATGTAATGGTAAATTAGGGAGCCGAACCCAGACAGGGATCTTGTTGAAGGTTTCCGTAACAGGATTGAAATCCATATGCCACCGTTTGGCGAAGAGAGGGTATTTACCCTGCTAGAAGAAATTTTTGTTGGAAAGAATGGTCTTCCTGTCCTCAGCAATGTGAAACAAAGCTATAAAAAATCCTTTACCACAAGGATAAATTTCAACATTTCCATCAATTAGTGGCAGCCATGTCTGGGATATCCATCCATGTAAATCGGCATGAGATGGCCAGAATCCGTGAAATCTACAAATAGCCACAGACTTTGAAAAATACTCAGCCTGATCAAATATTTCCTTAACAGTATCAGGATCAAGATTAAACCTGATAGGTTTTAAAGCACTTACAGGTGATTCACTTAGTCTCCCCGCAGAAGCTTGGCATTTCACTTCATGAATTTCAGCTTCAAAAGCAGCCACATCCGCATAAGTTCTTCCCTTAGACCCAGGGCCATCTCCAAAAATAGGGGAACCATTTACAGAATCCTTCAATGGAGAAGAGCCCCCTCCCATGACCAGAATCCTATCCCCATTCATTGGTAAAGGATCATCCACACCAGCCGCCAGATCTGCAGCTGCCTTGACCAAGCAGGAGGTATGCGCTCTCGCCTGAGTGCTCACGGCGTTCAAAGTCTCCATGCGCGCACAGGGAGCAGCGTGCACGCGCGCTGGAATAAAACCATTGTTATGTAGAGATAGAAAATGATAGAAACATGAGAAAAGTTAGACAAAAGTAGAAAACCATAGAAAAAAGAAGAAAAACATTACTTACAAAACCACCAAAATTTGTGACAAAATAGGTAAAATGTGTTACAAAACCACTAAACTATGCAATAAAACCATTGTTCTATATGATGAATCCACTGAAATGTTATGCAAAACTGTCATTCTATAGAAAGATATAAAATAGAAAAGATAGAAACAAAAACAAAAAAAATAATGAGTGTTGAAAATTTGGCAAAATAAAAAAAACCATGAATAGGAGAAAAATCAAGAAATGATAATCAAGAAGGCACATAAGACAAAACCATCATTTAGCATTGTGAGCCCATCATTCCATAGGAAGAAACTATGAAAAATATTGATGAATTCACCATAAAGTGTAATGAAATTATTGAAGTGTTATGTAAAATCATTATTCTATAGAAGACTAGAAAATAAGAAACAAAATAGTGTAGAAATAGAAAATGATAAAAAAAATGTTAGTGGGCTAAGAAAGCTACAAATCAAAATAGAAATCTGTAAAAAGTTAGAAAGACCTAGACAAATACTAAGAACAAATCCATTGAAATGTTTTGTAAAACTATCATTTTACAACACAAACCCATTGTTCTACAGGATGAACATGTTCCGTGGGCATATGTATAACAACTCAAAAAATTTCAACAATGCACCTGAAAACTATAAAAATGAACTTCTAAACCAAGATTAAATAGCTAATCACCTTGAAAGAATCCATAAATGAATAAAAAATCTTAAGGGATGTAATTATGATGAATAAGATGTGGGAATGGTCCCACCAGGTAGTCAGAATGTGATAGCTAAATTTTATAATTTATCTAAACTAGGAAAACTAATGAATGCAATTTCCTATTCTAAATTTAAACTAAAACCTCATTTTGAGTTATTCAAACAAATGAAAAAAAAGTAAATATTTAAAATGCCATCATGCAAATGAGGTACATCACCTTCTCCATTGATTGAATTCTATTTTATCTTAATTTTTGGTATGTGGGTGCTCAACTCAATTCTTCAAGCAAAGGAAAATTTAGCAACATATGGGCATATGATATCAATTTTCTCAATGGATGCATAGAATTATTTTGATAGCAATTCGATAGCTTGAAAGTGAATGTTGAAAATTGAGGATGACACTTCCATTTATAGGCTTTTGGGAGAGAAGATGAATAGTTGGAATAAAGCCCAATTTATTAAATAATGTTAATTTTGAATGGTTGAATTTGAGTCCTCATCCATGTGGAAGAGAACATTTCCTCATGTGTTTGAGAGAAAAGGAGAAAGTTAGTTGGTAGTTGAAAATATATTATGAATTAATCAAAGTAGTTCGATGACAATACAAGTTAGTTGAAATGTTCAATGGTGACTCAACAATTGGTTGAGGAAGTTAAGGAGGTGGTAAGATGACTCAATATTTGGTTGAGAGAAATGTATAAGATGTTTTTTGACTTAGAAATTATAGATTTTTAATTAGTTTTGTGAAATATGTGTGCATAGATAATTAATTAATATGGATTAATTAATTATTTGAAAAAGGGAAGGAAATGATGTTAGTGTAAATTTGAATTTAGGATTATGGGTAGGTTAGTGTGTCGATTTTTTAAAAAATTAATTATGACACTAAATGTGGAATAATTTAGGTGTCTATACACATCATCCAATCTAACTTGAAAAAATTAAATCAAGATCATTTAATCACTTGAGCTAGCTAGTCAAAACCCATCCAACATTATCTCAATCCATTTTTGACCTAGTCAAACTTGTCAAACATCTACAATATGATCAAACCTAACCCCCATCTTTATCAAATCTAAGATTTTTTCTTATCTCATTATCCATGTAAAATATTAGGGTCACCATACCCTATCCCCATCTTAATCAAACTAGCTCTCTTCTAAACTAAATTTTCTCAATCTCATCCACTTGGCACATATCAAATCACATCAACCATCTCACATTACATCAATACAAAGTTAAACATGAGATCAAAATAAATCTACCCTTTTTTCATGTAATCCTAGATCCAAATTTTCTCCACCTCATCTGAAAATCCCACTATCACCTCTCAATATTTTTTGTTTAATCCCCTACACTAGTCAATTGGGGCCAACAAAATCATACCATCTATCCTTTCTCCCATCTTGATCCATGGCCTCCCAAACAGATTTAGATATCACTTTAATGAAACAATACATCATTATAAATAAGGATACGTTCTTTATTCATCTCCTATAAATGGGCACCTGATTACCTGTGGAGTTTGATCCTATGAACCTAAATTCGACCATAAACAAGATTCATCTAGTCCTTCCACATCAACTTAAATTTAATACTATATTTCACACTCACTAGTCAAAATCAAACTCTATGTCTACTAGTTATATACTTGATCATGACATCCCCCCATCACACTAGCAAAGGGAACCCTGTCTTGCCAAACCTACCCCCTGACCTGCATCAAATGTTATCATCCCACTATGTCCTACCATCACTACACCAAGGAGAATCATATAATCCATAATCAATTGCTTCCACATCCAAATAAAGTTATGAACATAGATGATATAATCCTCTTATCAAATCTTTGGAAGTCATCTTTTATCAACTAGTTTCCATAAATATGATTGTCTACCTACACACCAAGCCTCTTTATCCAAGAAAACCTAAACCCTCTTGGTATTGATAAGGACATTATTTTAAGTACCACAAAATCCAAGGGCATTCTACTAATAGATGCCTCACATTCATAAATTATGTCCAATGCCTAATCAACTATAGTTACATGAACATCATCAATGAATCAAATGAATCCACATTTGACAGTGAGTAGGAAGGGATATGCCAAGATTCCTTTCCTGATCATGATCAAATTCTCCCATTTCCTAATCAAGATCAATGTATAGAGCCTATCTTTGATATTGAACCCATATTTGATGAGCCTCACTTTGATGAGCCTCTCTATAATCATCCACATACCTTCAAAGAGCCTATGTTATATGAGCCTAGTCCACATGTCTTTGATGAACCCCTCTTCAACAAACCTATCATTTCCCAATCATACATATTTAACCAACCACCTATGTTTAATGAACTCGTATTTAGTCCACCCATATTTTATGAATCCCTCTTTGATGAGACCAATTTTAAATAATTGATCATTAACCAATAATCCATATTTTACCCATCAAATAAAATCCCCCATTTCAGGGAATCCCTTCCTCCTAAAGCCTCCATCATTAATCATAAATTAAAGAAGGTAATTATGGAAAAAAAATTCAACAAGCCCTCCTTGTGACCATAATGAAAAACATCTAAAACACATCAAAATCATAATCAAATCTAGAATCATTGTCATCATCACAATTAGAGTCATCAAAAAACATATGCATTTAGATCAACACTCTCTATTAGTATCACCATAACATTATCATCAGCAATATCATCATCATCAACATCCACACTGGAATTAATATCGCACAACTTTAGCTATGTATCTTTTCCAACTCAATATAGTAACCTTATTGATATTTTTATGTTTCTTGATGAATTTTATGTTAGCATTGAAATAGGTCCTCCTAATAGCCTCTACGAGGAACATGTTTCCCTCAATACTTTCATTAATCCTTTCATAAATATCCCCTATCATTTTTCCATCACCAATCATATCCCCTATCTTGAAATTTAACCTCATGTAACCATCAATTAGAACCAACCAAATTAAACACCATTGGACTCATTCCATGTCAACATGTTAGTTACATATTTCATGGGGATATAAGACAATATCTAATTAGCAAAACATAGTAGTGGACTCAAAATTTGCTTCAATCAAGTAATATCTCTTGAAGAATTAGAAGAGTCCCTCCATTAAGGCAAATAAAATAATTGGTCAAATTAAAAATCAACATCCCCTACTAAAAACATCTTTGAGGTATTAGTGGGCCTTCAAAATAAAATCATGTGCTAAATAAAAAATCAAAATCCCTTAGTAAAAACCTCTTTGAGGTGCTATGGGACAACCAAATTCAAGTAGATCCAACAAGTCAAGAAGAGTCTATTGGTGAAAACCTCTTTGAGGTGCCAATAGATTAATAAGTAATTTATGTGTCATTTGATCAAGACATCATCAAAATCAATAATTTAATGGATGATAATCAAAAAATCATTCAAATTTCAACTAATATCAAGCCTAATGAGTGGAAAAGTATTAGAATCCTCTTGATAGAATTTTCAAAAGTCTTTTCAACATCTAGAATCATGTCACATAAATCACAATTAGAACATCTAGGATAAACAATGGTGTGTGTGATTTCATAGTCTCTTAACCATCATAATCCTATCATCCATTCAAATAATATACACTACCATCAAATCTAACCCTTATCACACTTTATCTTCCCTTGTAGCATTATTTTTTGTAGGGGCTATGAAGACAACTAGTTGAGATGTTTGGAGGAATCTAAATCAATAATAAATGAAGATCAAAATAATAATATTAGTGGAGTCTAAATCAATAACATGATCTTAATAATAAATTTATCATAACATGTATCAGTTGAAGATCACAATGCATTAGCATCACACATCTTGAATACCTATAATAAATTGAGATATCATCAAGCCATCAAAAAATAAAATATGATACAAAAAAATCTATATATATACACACACATACATACATATGTATGTGTGTGTGTGTGTGTATATAATTCATCTAATGGTTAAAACTAGTTTTCTGATGCCTTGGAAAAGTACCATCATGAAAATTGGTTTCCAACGTCATGTTTAAATAATATATTATCCTCAAGTACCTTGAAAGTTAGGGAAAAATCAACTTCATCCCTCTAATAATATCCTAATATCCCTTTTCAACCCCATCTCTATCAAAATCCATATCCTACAATCATCCTTATCCATCCTAAACATCCTCATCCATCATGTTTTTCATCATTTTGTGTCCATCCTTACCTCATGTCTTGACCTAGTAACGGAGTGCAATAAGTCTTGAGATGTGTTCAGGAAACTCTAAGTATATCCTCCTAGTGGCACTTTGATCACTATAAATTTAGTTTCCATGTGATGTGGTCCTTGGAGATCCTTGTTCCATTCCCCATTTGCCCTCATCCCCTTTTTACACCATCCACAAATCCTTTCATTACTCCCTCTTCCATCATTCCCCATCTTGGGTGTTAGGCTTAGGGTTTCCTTTACTAGTGACCCCTTTTATACATACATAATCTAAAAAAACTTAAAAAATAGAAATTCCCCAAAATCCAAAACAAATATAAAATAATAAATTCTAAAACATCTCAATCATCTTGTCCTATGTGTTAAGCAAAATCCACATCCATATCCAATAAATCAATGTGACTATGCTATCCACTCAGCATATATCATTGTCTAGGGGAAATATCAAATAAGGCACATTGAATCAATGATCACTCATCTCAAACAACAAATAATACATTTATCACCTCATATCAATAAATGACACCATCAATATGTAAATACTTGTATAAACACCTTACTTTTATAATCTTTGATGATATCTAACTTATTTGAATGTCATGTATATATTTTTATCTAATTGTCTATGTTTATCTACTTATCTATATGTGTCCATTTAAGTGTATTTGATTAGGATTTGAATATCTTTGTACATATTTTATCTTGTCATTTTATATTTTATTGTTTGTGTAATACAATATGGTAAACATGTCATCTTGGTTCTTTATACCAACCGTGCATTATGTTATGTGCTACTTATACACTTTATTTTTAATCTTTCTATCTGTTGTGTGACTCTAACATTCATTGTGATGAGAAGTCATCATCATCATATATATCATGGTGCATACTTCCTAGTGCTATATTAAACATTATTACTTATACATATGGCTCAAAACCATGGCAACACAAATCATCACAAACCTCTATCCAACATCCAAATCAAATCTGATCACATCAAAAACCAAATCACATCCTCTGTCTAAGTTAATGATTTATCTAATAATCTAATATAATGAAATCAATCAACTCATTTTTCAATCCAATTATCTATCCTTCTTTTAATCATCTATTCAATCCCCTATCTAACAACTAACACATCTAACACTCATCATCCTCAAAATTCTAATCCAATCTTGATCAGTCATCTTGGGGCATAGATAACATCCTATCATCTCATATTCCCTCTTATGGAGAACTACATCAGCTTGAGGTCCATATAGACTATATAGGTAGCACTTAGTTACATAGGGTGTCTAAGGTTAACTCAATTGTAATCATTTAAAATCAATCATCATTTTCTTCTAACTAACTATCCAATTCTCTATTCAATCTCATTCAACCTATCAAATCCTTTATCAACATGATCCATTATCATTAATCCATGTAATCAATCAAATCCGTGAGCTAAAATAAAATAATCACATCCAAAGTTACCACTTTCACTCCCTTGTATACATCATTTCTTAGGAAAAATCAAGCATATGGCCAATCATCTTGAGATTTGTCAGTCTCCATCAATCAATCAATCAATTAGTCAATCCAATAAAAAATAATAGCTCTCCCTATCATGTTTCCTTTCTTAGGATATTTCTAAAGTTCATGACATCAATCCATCAATCTAATTCAAGCCCATAGATCTCCTTGGTATGTTCCATTTCCTAGGATACATCCAAAGCTCATGGTTTTATTTGTCCACTCTATTCAAAGTTTATGGCTTCCACCTTTCAAATGTCATTGAATAAGGCACATTTAAGGTCACAAATATATCATCTTTTTCTTCCTCACATATGTATTTTCTAGGGGCATCATCAATCTATATCCATATCAAGTTGTAGCTCATGGATTGACATCATCACATCATATCCATCACATCTAACCCAACTCCTCTTTCTTTTATCCACACATCCCACCCCTTTTTTTTTTCAAGTGGTCATCTATCCTACTCCACCTTGCATAACCCCTTGAAGGGGCATCACCCATCCTAAATTTCATCAACTTAATAATAACTAACGACATGGTCTTTTACTTATTTGAAATGCCATTATTCCATTCAATCTTAATTCCCTTTCAATGAGGGGCAAAATCTATACATTTAAAATTCATCACTCCTTTGTCATTTCCAATTTTATTATTATTCATGGCTAATTATCATCACCTCTAATATCATTTTTTTAACATCACCCTTTACATCTTTCTACATCACACTAACCTTACAACATCCTTCATGTTAATTAATCATCCTCTTATCATGTCATTTATCCATAAATCAAAACTTTCATAATTCTTAAGGAATTTAAAATTCCTCATCACCTACCCTCACCTACCTCGACTAACATTCCTAAAATCACATTCTTAATCACCTTCTAATCATCATTTATTGACTCTAGTGAGTTGGAAATCTTCTTAGAGCCCCTCGCCAAGCTTCCTCTAGAATTCTCTAAGAAATTTTAATTCCTAGGAAATTTCTCAACCATCGATCTTTCATCCCCCTTGGTTGAATTCTAACCCTTCATTCTCTCATCATCCTCTAATAAATGGAGTTATAGACCCATTCAAATATAAGAGCCTTGAATGTAAAATTTTTGAACAATTTCATCATGTTATCATATTGTCTAAACAATTAATCAAATCATATCAACATGCTGTCCAAGTATTGAGTCCACAAGAGCAATCAAACATCCATTGTCAAGTTTCAATCATCTCCAAGTCTATTTAAGCACATTCACTTCATCAAGAGAGAAGGTTTCATTACTTCTCAAGGTATACATGTGTTTGTTTGTAATTCAGTTGCATTGCATGTGAATTCATTCTTTCTTTGCTAAGTTTTGAGGTGTGTGTGGTTAGGTCTAAGATAGGAATCTTGAGTTTCATTTCATTATTACTAACTTATCATCTTGGATCCAAATTTACATAAATAGATAGTAAGATTAAATAAACACTAAGATTAAAATCTAAAAATGAATGAAATAAGCAAGCTTTAATGGAATGAATATTTTATAATCCATAGGTTAAATGATCAAAAGAGTCGTGGTTCACCATTTATGTTTACCTTAATTTTGGTTGTAATCAAAATAGGAATAAATTAATTACAATTAAATAGATCTAAACATACATCCATGAAAACATGTAATTCATAATTATCTAACTAGTTAGGCTTAAGTAAATAATGACAAATAAGATAAGGCTATACAAAGTAAGTACAAGAGGTTAAGGAATGATCACACCTTATCGATGGTCAAAAAAAACTAAATCTATAAAATGACTATGCAAACTATTTGGATTTTTCTTCTGAAATATGGGATCTTATAACTATTTATATGCAAACATAATTAGGGTGTAGGTTCATGTTTAGAAGACTTGGCCTAGTCAAAATCACTCTCATTGAGTCTATCCTTGTAGGGTTCCATGAAAAAAATTATCACTACTCTACTATATTTTTTTTAATATTCATTTACCTTCACTTCAATATTTTTCTAGGTAGAATATGTAGAATAAGTGTTTTTCCTCTTTGAGCTAGCTTGACACTCTAAAATAAATAATTATTTATGCAATCAAGCAACCTCCTCTTCCATATAATTAACAAATGTAACTATATACAAGTTAATACCCTCCTTTTAGATAATTAAAATGATGCAAGACCAAGGAAAACAACTTTATCTCAAGTGCATAACATGTGATTCATTGAGGCTTAACTTAAAGTAAGAGGAAATATATTTGATGTTTGGCTCTAGGCTTGAACTTTGATGAGATGTCTTCCTTATGTGTTATCCTTATCTTTTTAAAATGGATTGACATGACTTAGTAAATATAGGTTGATCTTTTAGAAGTTATGCATGTTAGTTGACTTTAGATTTGACAAGGGGAGAGGTTAAATATGCATAATCAATTACAAATATTAGAGTGCTTCACAATATTAAAAGGCATATATACATTGGGTGCATCTTGCCAATGGACTCACACAAATCATGGTTCTGAGCTAGAGATGACACAAGCTCTATTTTTTAAGTAAATCCTAATAATAGATAATTTATAGTCTAATGATGTTAACAGATAGCTCTTTATAAGTGTTAGATAGTGTTTTTTAGACTTAAGGTTTAGATAGGGACCTTAGTGGGAGTGAGATAGACCAAGAAATAAGCCAATGTCCACAAGTGTGCCAAATATGATAAACTAGGAATAAGACACTAAGAATGAGGATCTTCAAGTGAATTTAGGTGTCTAAAATTACATTAAATTTAAAAACCTGATAAGCAAACTATGCACCAAATTCTAGATTCAAGCAATATTACTAAACTTAACAATAAAAACCTAAAACCCAATGACACCAATAAGAATGGATAAAAGAGGCAAAATCAAAATAACAAGAACATTCTTACCTTCATTTTTACCTCTTTACAAGTCCATTCCATCTTTTGTGATTCCATATTAGACTCAATTTGACATTATGATCCTTGATTAAATATGTTGATAATGGATGCTTGATTCATGGACTAGCATGGATTGGTTAGGATAATGATAGATCCAAGGATGCTTAAATATATATTTGGCATGAAGAGTTTAGTTGCTAATTGGACATGGATTTGTTAGAAGCTTACTAGATGGCTCCAATGAAGGAATGGATTTAGTTAAATAGAGGAAGGAAGGAAGATCAAGGGTTGAAATTTGAAGTTGAGGGAAGGAGATAAATAGATAAGGATTATCCAAGGAAATTAAAAAATCCTTGAAATTTTCTAGATTTAGAGGCTTCTAGAGAAGAGGGGGAGGTTTAGGGAAGGTTATAGATTTGTAGGAATCTATAAACCTTCTTAGGGACTAATTATGATTAGAGATGGGGATTAGGTTGATAACCAGGGACTAGGGGTGTAGGAGAGCCTAGGAGTTGACCTAGTAGATGGTTAGGTGGGGTTATGGGAATTTTAAATTCTAAAATAATAAGTAGGATTAGAATAGGATAATTGGGATTTAGGATGATTAATGAATGAATGGGATAGGATAAGGATAGTGGATGAATAATAATGAAGGGGGATGTTAGATAAATTATTAGGAGGGGTGATATATTAGTGAGATAAATTAGATAAGTGTAATTAGTGTTGACTAATAGGAATACTAGTGACAATAATATATGTGAGTGAATTTAGATGCATATATTTTTCCCCTCTTTGAAATGGCATTGCAAGTGGAGTGAAGTGGAAGGAGTAATGGTATTTCAAAGAAAAACCATGTCATATATGAATGTTAATAAATGATGATAGGGGATATTATTCCCCCTTGAGGTGACATATGGGGAATAATGAGATGCATGGCCACTCTAAAGAAAAAACAAGAGGTGGGATGTGATGGATATATAAGGGGATGGGTAGATTCGAGATAGATGATGAATCAAAATTTGAATTGACTAGTGAGCTAGAAATTAATAATGCCCATAGTAAAGACACATGCACAGGGAGTAAAGATGATGGGTGTCACAAGTGTTGACACATCCCAAAAGGGAATCAATCATAACATGATGATGATAGGATTAAAAGGCCATAATATTTATATGTATCCCAAGCAAGGATGCATGCAAGGGAGAGCTATAGGTCAGGATAAGACTATGATTTAATAATGATGGGTGTAGCTCAAAGCTAAAGTTGAATGATATGATGTATGTGATGATAGAAAATAATGATAGATTCAAGTGACCAAAAGATCACATTGCATCAAATCAATGAGTCATAATGTGATTATGCCCCTAGCAAGGAAACATGTAAGGGAGCAATAATCAATTAGTGATTGATGGAATAATATATAGACATGATGATTTGTCGAGCCTAATTGATAGCTTTGGGCAATTAACAAAAATATTAAGGAGATGATTGCAGATATGATGATTGTTAAAATATTTATATCATAGCTCAAATATTTGACTAATGTATGACTTGAGGATGATAATGGATAATGAGGAAAGAGGAAATAGTGGTTGACCTATCATTGGGCATGAAAAGGTGGCCAAGGGTTGCCTACATAGTCTGAAAAGACTCAAGCCAATGTAGTTCTAACTTGGGGATAAATGATAATTGATAGAAGAGAGGATAATAATGATGGTGAAGATTAGTGATTAGAGGATGATGTTAGTGACTCAAATGATGAGGTGGGGATTAAAGATTGGATGTTAGTCAAATGGGTTGCAAAGAGTGGATTAGTGATTAGAATAAGGATGATTAGATTATTATATAGATGATGAAGTGTATATGATCAATCCATCACAACTATCATAAATCTCATCATAGTCTAAGTAATCCATTAAATATGGCACTTGGTAGTATTTCCCATGATATAGATATGACCAAGAAGACATTGTGCCTAAGTGCATGGGCAAATAATGAACACTAAATCCTTGAGGGAAATTTTAATGACCTCATAGCATCCTCATTCATAGAAAAATAGATATGTGATGAAAATAAAGCATAAGACAAACAAGATATATACATGATAAAAGACATGAAAACAAGACAAGCAGAACAAACAAGTAACATACATGAGTATCTACGTGTAGTGTCCCAATATTAGGTCTAATGATGGGATTAGTGACAAGGTGATGGGTTTCATGATGTTAATTGGTGACTTGGAATGGACTTGGATGAACTACTGATGATTATTAGGATTAAGACTTAGATAAGGATATAGATGTGGATATAGATTAGGACAAGGATAAAGACTTAGATGAGGATATGGATGAGATGTTGCCCCTAGTTTAGGCTATAAAGATGGATGATGTGATAATTTATTTAAATATAAATTTGGTCTTGAAATTAAATCAAAAAGTGTCCAAGGAAGGTGATATGGAAGAATGGTACTGAATATGACCAAGTATCATCGGTAAACTAGACCCTGCAAGATTTCAATCTAGCAAGCAGACTAAGAGATGATGGGATCAAATACCTTTCATACTAGAAAAATAATGATTATATGGGTGTTAGGTATGAAGAGGAAATGATAAATATAGTGATGGGATCAAGTAAATTTCAAACTAGCAAAGAGGTAATGTGATGGGTGCTAGGTGTGAAGAGGCATTGATAGGGAAATAATGGGTGTCAGACTAAATTCTTGACAAAGTGATGTCTGCCAATAACACCTAGGCTAAGGATGATAAAGATATGGAGAGATGGGTGACCACTCTAATTAGGGTTTAGGACCAAATGGTGCATCTAAATATGGGGGACAATAAAATATAAATGACATGGAGATGGATGTGACTAGGGGATTAGACTGAAGACAAGACATGATGGATTATTTTTGGCATTTGTAAATTTTATGATTTCTAGGGTTTTTGGGAATATTTCAATTATTGAGGGATTTTTATAATATGTATGTACATTGTATAAATGGGGTTACTATCAAAGGGAATACCAAGCCTAACAACCAATATGGGGGTGGATGGGATGATGAAAGGATGAGGGTGATGTGGAAAAGGGGATGAGGGTCAAGGAAGAAGGGACTACGAAGCACCAATGACCACATTATGAAGGAAAAAAAATTTAATTACCTGAGTGTTCATTAGAGGATATGCCAATATGGTTTGAGGCATATGGTTTGAGGACAGTTCTTGAGACACCTAACATTCCTTACAAAGATCAAGACAATAGGGACATGATATGATGATAGATGATGGGTAAGAATAATAGATGAAGGGAATGGATGAAGGATGGTTTGACAAGGGATATGAAATGGATGGATTTTTCCCCCAAGTGTTGAGGTACAATTTAAACAATGGATTATTTTACCATGATCTATAAACCAATTTTCATCATGGTACTTGCCCAAGGTGCTAGAAGACTATTTTTCACCATTGGATGAATGATTATTTTTACTTTATATGATTTTTTACTTTATTGGGCATCTCATTTTATTAAATAAGGGGAAAATTCAAGATTATCAATATTTTTTGGATTCTTATCCAACACCTATTCTAGAGAAAGATGATGCTAGGACTATGTTATCATTGTTAGATGTATTAATGTCTTGGTGGTCTTTTATGATTATCGATTTAACATCCTCTAGATGTTTTGACCAGGTCATAGGAAGGGGAGTATAAGGACCCACTTTTCTCTTAGATTTTAAGGCATTGGACTTTAAATTAGATGATGTTTTACATGATGGGGTGTATGGACTAACAGTAGATGAGATGCATAAGATAGTATTTCTTTTACTAGTAGAGGAAGGGATAGATGAAGGGTTATGGATAGGGGATGGAGGATTAGGATGGGAATCATAAGAAGGGTTTTGGATGGGAGGTGCAATAATTTTAATGGGGTAAACACCTTTTGGAAATGGTACACCCATATAATGAATTACAATAGGATGTCATCCTTGTTGGTAGCTATGTATTGATCTATGAAATCAAGGTTGAGGTTCGTGGTGGTGGGTGATAAAGGATATGGGATTTATTGGGCTAGAGCATTGGATTTGGAAGGATGTGATATGGATGTCATATTATTGGGGCATAGGCTAGGATTTCCTTTGTAAGTAGGATGAGGTAATGGTGATGTATTATGATTGGTAGATGGAATATTTGACTATAAACAAGTATGAATTAGGGCTAAGGGGGTTTGAAAAGGGATAGTATATGGTGAAAGGGAATTAGATGAGGATAAGGGTTGATGGTGGAATTTTTTAGGAGGTGACTTAGGGCTTGTGGGGTCAAAATCATTGGTAAAATAGGCACCCATATTCCATATCCATAAGAGGAATTCATCTTTATTTTATGTGATGTGTTGATTGATTAGGGTGACCACATCAAGGAATGTCGATAATAATTTTGATGAGCTATAGGATGGTAATTTCTAGTGAATGGGATCAATGTCTATGGGTGGGTGAGCACATAACTCTAGTTATCAAAAAAGGACTTCATCCTTGTTGGCTAAGATGTATTGGTCTACAAGAACCGAGTTCAAATTTATGGGGAAAGATGGATGATGATATAAAGTTAGA
Source organism: Torreya grandis (assembly GCA_037957365.1). Lineage (NCBI taxonomy): Eukaryota > Viridiplantae > Streptophyta > Pinopsida > Cupressales > Taxaceae > Torreya > Torreya grandis. Next base: position 2,222,347 of record JARHVA010002242.1, read on the forward strand.
GTAAGGATTGGTTGATCAAAGTAAGGCTAAAGTACTAAGCTAGTAGGATGGATGATGATGAGGATGGGATAGACTTTTTTAATTAAAAACTATGATTGGGGATTTGATGGGTGCCTAGGTTCAAAATAGCAAGAGGATGATATGATGGGTGCTAGTTATGAGTAGGTAAGATGATTGGACTACATATGGTTGATTATTGGTGGGTTTCTAGATTTGAAACTAAAAAAATGACAATATGGTAGTAGAATACTGACTAGGGTGTGAGGTTTAAGCATATGATAGTGGACTAGGATGATGGGATGATATGGATAGGTGATAGGAGGATTAGTTCAAAGTCTTAAAATTGATTTGCTTAAGATGGGATGGGGTGAGGGTATGTGATGAAGTTTATTAGGATAAATATAGATAGGCGATTAAGAAATGACTAAGGGTGATAAGGATGGTGTGGACTTGTATATGATTGAAAGAGCCAACTAGGATAAGATAGGATGAGGTTAGGCTTAATGGGTGATGAAGACAAGATCAAGATAAAATGGTTGAATATAGATTTGGGAAAAGATGTGGATGAGTTAAAATGTGAATATCATATGAGAGTGATGGGGGGATGATTAAGGATGGGTCAATATGGTATGACTAAGAAGGGATGAGGTGATTATGTGAAGACAAGTAGTTGATGATGTAGACTTGGGTAAGGATGTAAGATGGATTGGGGTATGTAGGTGATAAGGGTATGACTAAGGATGGATAGATGGGATGAATACTAGGTGATAATGAAATATAGGATAGGATATACAAAGCCAATATGCACAATGGTATGATGTCAAAGATGTATTAGGTAATAGGTACAAAGGATGATTGGATAAGGATGTATAAGACAAGATGTAGGTGATGGGGATATAATAAATGATGACTGTATTAGACAAGATGGGAGATGGGATAGCATAATAAAAAGGATACATAAAGATAATAGGTACTACAGGATGATGATAAAGATGTGAAATATAAGATGGAGGCGATGGGGAATGAGACCAAGGATAAATGGGTGTGGTTGGACTAGGATGGGATGAAGACAAGATGGGGGATGAGATAAGGAAAATGACAAGGATATAAAAGGATAACATTTATAAGGGGATGATGTCAATGATGAAATAAAATTGAGATAAAATGATATGGGAATGATTAGGACTATGGTGGAATAAAGGATGGATAAGATAAGGTCAAGTTTACACAAATCAAGATGAGGTGGCCTTAGGACAAGGTGTGACTAGGATATGTGATAATGACTAGGCCCAAGTAGAAGATGAGATAATGAAAAGGATGTACAAGGAAATGATGATAAGGATATATAATATGGTAGAATGATGATAATGCAAGATGTATAAAAGGATCACATGGTATAAAATATGAGCTGTGTATAGACCTAGATAGGTGGGTACAAGTTTGGATGAAGGATAACTCTACTCACAAACAACATGGGTCTAAAATAACACACAACCAAGCAATCAAACCTTAACCTATGATTAGTAAACTCAAGGGTGTGTAACCTGATTCCCACACCATCTAATGGATTCATGGATGAGGTTATAGGCCGATGACCCATTTTGGTATCGACTAAACCCTATCAACTCCACTTGTACTTGATGGCTACTTTAGAGCTGATATTGACTCTTGAAATGGTACACCAGTTACGATCGGATGGTCCTAATCTAGGTATACACAAGGCCTCTAGGCACATCCCTAATATACACAAAATAATGTTGGGTCCAAAGTCTATGTAGGGTGTTGTCTAATGCCTAGTTAAAATAATTAACTCTTCCCCTTTATGGATGACCTATATGGGGTTAATTGCTTAGCCTAACAATAGTTGTCCCTAATTATTATACTATGCTAGAATAGGAGTTTGGTCAATACGTCATGATGAAATCTATGACACTAACCCATATATAATAAACCCATGCATAGGAATCAATTCCACATCACGTGTTATCCTAGAGGGGAGGGGCTAAAAAACAAGCAAAAAATGATAGGATTAATTATCTAATTAATTACCTATGTGTGAGTGTTATGATACAACAATTTGCACATAAACAAGTATATACAAGGAATAATTATATACAAGATAAATTAGATAATCAAAATTTATTTTTTAAAGTGCCAAATGGATTTTTTGACTGGAGACCTATAAGCACAAAGGCTAGTAGTTTGATGTGGCACTCAAAAGATGGGTCCTATTGTCCCCCAAAAATATCACTCATTTTTGGGACAACATTTGAACTATTTTGGTCCTACAGACCAAAATTGTCTCTTCCCTTTTCAAAATTTGTCTTGGGCATTCAAATTCCTCATTTTTCAAGCTTCTCAAAAATCTACAAACTCTATAGGCTAGAATCTATGGACTCTATAGGCTAGAATCTACAAACTCTTTCAAGGTTAAAGAAAACTATGGACTTGGTTTCTATGAACTCTGCAGGCAGTTTCATTTCTACAGGTTTAAAGACTTTTGTAGGCAAGTTCAACCAAAAGAATTAGTTTCTAACACTTGGTCATTCTCAGGATTGTTTCAGTGCCTTGGTTCAATAAAAAATCTCCATCGGCAAGCATCTAAGCAAGGAAGGCTTGAACCATTGAACCATTGAACCACTTTGGTTCAAAGGTTCAATGAGTTCAAAATTCAAAAGGTTGAAGCATCTTGGTTCAATAGTGGGTTCAATCAAACAGTTCATCATTCAGTTCAAGGCTTCATTTGAATCATTAAACCAAAACTTGGTTCAATAGTTGGTTCAAACAAATGGTTCAAAGACTTGGTTCATTCAATTGAACCATCGACTTGAACCATTTTGGTTCAAAGCTTGGTTCATCGGCTTGGTTCAACATTTGGTTCAACCAAGTGGTTCATTGCCTTGGTTCAACAAAGTGGTTCAACCAAGCAATTCATTGCCTTGGTTCAATGAAGTGGTTTAACAGAGTGGTTCATCAACTTGGTTCAATGGAGCGGTTCAAATAAATGGTTCAACCAAGCGGTTCACTCAAAAAGTTCAAAGAACCTCCCGAAGGACAAGTGCCCTTGTAGAGGGCACTTGGACAACAAAAGTACCCTTCAGAAGGGTCATTTTCAAAGAAGGCCACAAAGGTAATTCTTTCAAAATTCAAAAAATACTAAGGAAAGAAATAATTCCTTCAGACTTTTTGTCCAAAGGAATTCCTTCAGACAAAAAGTCTGAAATAATTTAGACAAGCCACGAGTAGAAAAAACTCGCAGGATTTTATAAAGGCAAAGTGATCAGGAAATTTCCACAGACTTTTTATCCACGATAATTTGTCCCCAGACTTTTTGTCCATAGGAATTTGCCCACGGAGAAAGCCCGGGGAAAATACCCATAGAAATTATCCGCAGCAAAACTCAAGAAATAGTCTGCTAAGGAAAAGGCCATCGAAGGACCCCGAAGGGTAGGTGCCCTTGCGAGGGACTCTCAACTACCAAATTGAAGGACACTTCCTTGAAGCTAAAAGGTCATCTTCCCTTTGGGAAGACATGAAATAAGAAATCTGAAGGAAGAACTCAACTACCCACCGAAAGAAAAAAGCCAAAGAAGAACCAAGGGGTAACACACCTGAAGACGTCAAATTCAAGACAATGAACTAGTCGTTGAAAACATATTGATGGGTGTGAAAATGTCAATTTTAAAGATCATAAAATAGTCATTGATCCTTTGAAACTATAGACTTGAATGCATTCACAAGCTTTAAGGCCAAGACCAGCAGAAAGCGAGGAAGGAACAGAACAGCAAATTGAATCCAAGACCTGATTTAATTAACCAGAAAAGGAGGAATGATGAAGGTAAGATCAGATCACCAGGTGGACATTTAAATTTGCAAACTTTCAATAGCATGACTTGTTTCTCTACATTGATAAAATCAAATGGGTAAATGCCCCTAAGTTCTAGATTATCTTCTTAACAGATTCTAATGCAACATGATGTGTTACTGTTCCTGAGTCCTTCTCGAAGTGGCTATATAAGAGACTCTCTTTTATTGTAAATGGATCTCTTTTTTTGACAATTAGAACAAAACTCTATGCAAATTGAAAGTCACTTTTGAGACTTTGAGCTTAGTTTATTGATCATATTTTGTTATTGGAATAAGAAAGCAAGTGATTATTCAGACTTTTGTTGTAATATCTTTGTTGTTGAGAAAATTGTTCTTATGTCTTTTTCCTTGATATATTTTATGTTCCTTTAATTCAACAAGTAGAATTAGTGACAGTAATTAGGAAGGTAACCTTAAGAGTCAACTATGGAGAGACTTTGTGCCCCTTTAATTGCCTTTCAGTGTGTTTTCTTTTCATTTCTATGTAAAGGACCTTGGGATGACTTTGTGCCCTCATTGTCCTTCATTTCTTACTCTTGAGCAATTCAGGTGGAGACTTTGTGCTACATCTCAATTTGTTGGTTACTGCATCCTTGGTTACACTTTGCATTTACTACTAGGAGTATTCTTGTGGTTTGTTGAATAGTACTTCTGAAAGAAGAGGAGTGTTGTCTGTCATTTCCCTTGAGTTTTTTCTTTGATTTGCATGCATCATCTCTGAAGAAAGAGAGATGGATGGTTTGTCCTACCCTTGAGTATTATTTTTTATTTATATTTATATATATATAGCATAGCTATAAGGAACCTCCCCTTGATGAGAGGAGAGATTAGTCCCCTTCTGATGTGGTAAACCTACACATTTGGATGACTAATCTTCCTACTTTGGCTGATCAGACCTATTTTGTTTATCAGTACACTGATCGACAAAATATTTAACCAACAATTTTTAACGAATCCATTGGGGATATACCCATTATCCATTTATAATCTATCCATTCACCTCCACACTAACTGGGAAAGAATGCATAGTTTAAAGCCTCAAGCTTTAACTGAAGCAAAGTCAATTTTTTTCATTTTTTGTTTCACAATCTGGTAGATTCAAGGTATACACGAAGCCAAAGGGCTAAAGGGATTGTTGACCCTGTATTCGAGTTGGTACAGCAAAGTGATTTTGATCTATTTCCTTCACCATCTTGTCTCCAATGAACTAAGAGTTTTCCTCCTACTAAAGTCAGATCTCCATTGCCAGATGAAGTATCTACTTTTGTTGTTGATAAAGCTTTGCCTATAATTACCCCTCTAAGATTTATTATCCCTCATTTTCATAATCCTACAATGGTAGTTCAAGGCCCCTGGGATAATGCTTTTTGTCCTCTCAATCTTACTCCACCTCTACATGAGCTTCCACGTAGTTCAAGGAAGAATTTTCTCAAATTCTATGGTGATGGGAAAGTTTATCCTGATGAGCATATTACAGCCTTCAGCATAGCTTGTGGAGTAATCAGAGTAGAATTTGAAGATGTAGCAATCCGGCTTTTTGTAGAAACATTACAAGCTGCTACTACAGATTGGTTTTATCATCTACAGGCTCAGTCAGTGACTGATTGGAATACTCTCAAAGATAAGTTTGAAGCCAAATTCAAACTTGCAGAAGATGCACATGCACTTCTGTCTCAACTTACACAGATGAAAAATGAGCCTTATGAGCCTATGAGAGACTTCATATCCAAATTGGACAAATTGAGAAATAGAATTCCTGTAATTGCTTGGCCTACAGTTGAGAATCTCAAATGCTTTTTCATTAATTCTTAGTTACCTGAACTAAGTTTTCTCTTGAGACGTGCTGGTCAAATAGATCTTACTGTAGCTCAACGTTTGGCCACTGAGGTAGAAGATGATCTCATCTTAGCAGGGAAGATAAGAAGAGATCCAAATAGAAATAGAGCTTCATAATCTTTTGAATATTCATCTACAAGCACCACAGATCCAATGGTGCAGAAGTTGGCAAATGAGTTGCTTGCTCTCAAAAAAAAAATGGCTCAAGGAATGTCTTCTGCTCCTTCATACAGGACATTCCCAAATCAATCATATCAGGGCTATACTGCCAGGAATCAAGGGCAATAAAATTGCCTTCCTCCCCCACAAGGGAAACTTGCTTTGGAAGCTCCTCCAACTAATTAAGTAATAAGATATCTTGAAGCAGAATCAAAATTCTCTTTCCAGCCTGATTTGAATCAAGAAAATGACATTGATCTCCTTGAAGATAATCAAGAAGAATCAACTAGTAACTCCCACATTGGTTTCTTAAACTATCGAGATGAACCTGAAAGCAAAGGAGAAGCTTTTGATGGATCATATGTAGTGTTTACTAGGTCCAAGAATTAATCAATCCAGCAAGTTGATAAAGGGAAGATAGAAGAGCAACCATAGCTAGCAGTCACGATTGCTAAGCGTGGAACCATTCTATCTTTTCTGTCAAATGATCTGATAATCACCTAAAAGGCAAATACATCAATTTCACCTTCCCCTTCTACTTCAAATTCACAAACCAGCCCACCTCCCATCCCTCTTAAAACTTAGAAAGTTGAAGTACCTTTCTTTGTACCTAGCTCAATTCAGCCATTTGACATAATTGATCATGTCAAAAAGACAAAAATACAAATGTCTGAATTTGAATATTTACAGTCTAATCTTGATCAATTGAATAAGTTGGTCCAATATTTTAAGAACTAAATCATCCCTACAGGATAAAAAGATAAAAAGGTAATTCTTGATTCTCTAAAGAACACACTTATTCCAAATAATTTGGTCATTACTCCCCTAGCTGTTCTTGGAAAAATAGAACCTTTCTATGTTTTCCTATTAATTAATGGCCACAAGCTGAGTAACTGTATTATAGAATTAGGTGCATCTGACAATGTCATGCCTACTAAAGTAGCTAAATCTCTTGGTCTCACACTGACCAAGACATTTGGGAGATGTTTCTCCATGGAGAATTATCAAGTACCATTGCTAGGGCAAATCAAAGATGCCCAATTTGCATTCGCAACCTTTCCAAACAAGAGAATCAAGATGACTATTTTGGTGGCTAACGTCCCAGCATCCTATGGCATTTTTCTTAGACAAAATTTGTACAAGGACGTGGGAGGAGAACTAATCATGGATCTGTCTAAAGCAAGGATCCCTGTACAAGGCATAATGAAGAGGTTGCTCCTTGAAAAGGAAGCAAAATATGTGGTCACCCAAACATCAGCCCCTAAAGCTCAAATTCTTTTTGTTTTCCACATGTATGGGTAACTATTTTCTATCTACAAATGAAATACATGAAACATCTGATATAATTCTTACAAATATCAACTCAAAAATCAGTTCAACTAGAATCGCAGAAGAACTAGTAGGCTGCAATATAGATGAAGAAGGATCCTCCATCTTTGATGAAGGAAAGTCTAAAGAAAAATTAGTATTAGATGAGATATGGACTTTAGAATTTGATGGTAGTTGTTCCTCTACCAGTTTAGGAGCCAAGATTGTGTTGATATCTCCTCAAGGAGATATGTTTCCTTCATCTTACAAACTATAATTTAGTAACACTAACAATACAGTTGAATATGAATCTCTGTTGCTTGGCATGAAGGCTGCTCAAGACAAAGGCATTAAGTTTCTTCATGCCAAAGGGGATGTTGAATTAGTGGTTTGTCAAGTGAGGAACTTATACCAAACTAAGAATGAAATATTACGCCACTACTGTAACTTGGTTTGGAACCAAATTGAAAGCTTTGATGCTTTCAACATTTCTGCCATACCTAGAGAGTCTAATGATAGAGCTGATGCACTTGCTATTTCAGGAACTCTCTTAGTTCTTCATTCAAATTTCAAAGAAGATAGGTATACTATTGATTTGTTCTATAGACCAAGTGTTCCTGATAATGCTGATTATTGGCAAGTATTCAATGATGACTATCAAATCATTGCCTTCCTGGAATGAAAAGACAATTTTGAACAACTACATTTTGAAGTCAGTGAATCTCAGAAGTATAAATTAGCCTTTAAATCTAGTTCAAATATTAATGAAGAATTTTTACAGCTGAAAGAAAACAAATTTCCCAAAGGCCTAGTTTCTCTTGAGAAGCTGTTTGACAAGCATGATAGATTCATCAAACAACAGCAAACAAACTCAAGTTTCTCTTAGGGATTCGATCAAGTGAATCTGACCATTGAAGAAAATTCCAAGATGGTTAACATTGGTAAGTGTTGCACCCCTGAAGAAAGATTCAAGTTCACCTCTTTACTCTATCAATACATGGATGTCTTAGTATATTCTTATGAACACTTGAAGTCTCTCAAACCTAATGAAATTCGCCATGACATTCCTCTCAAGGCTGACTCAATGCCCTACAAGCAAAAATCTAGATAGTATAATCTAAAAATATCAGGTACTATTCTATCTAAGATACAAAAAATGTTAAATGTTATAATTATCTTCCCAATCTATCATTCCACATGGATTACAAACATAGTGCCTGTAAGGAAGAAGAATGGTGAAATTCGCATTTGTGTAGATTTTAGAAATCTAAATCAAGCATCTTTGAAGGATAATTATCCTTTGCCAATTATGGATCAAGTGCTTCAAATAGTGACAGGTTCAAAGATGCTATCAATGCTGGATGGCTTCTCAGGATATAATCAAGTTGAAGTTGGTAAAGCAGACCAACACAAGACTGCGTTCACCACACCTTGGGGTACATTTGCATATAGAAGAATGCATTTTGGTTTAATAAATGTTGGTGCTACCTTTCAGAGAGCAATGGATCTGGCTTTCAAAGATGAGATTGATAAACTCATAGTGGTATACCTTGATGACTTGATTGTCTTTCCAAAGCGTTGATCTGATCATGTACGCCACTTACAACAATTGTTGGAACGTTGCCGCCAGAATGGTATTTCCTTAAATCCTAATAAGTCTATTTTTGGAGTAATAGAGGGGAAACTCCTTGGACACATTGTGTCCAAAGAAGGCATAAAGATTGACTCAAATAGAGTCAAGTCTATTCAATAACTTAATTTACCTACAAGTAAGAATGATGTTCATTCTTTCTTTGAAAAGGTGAATTTCTTACAGAGATTCATCCCTGAATTTGCTGAAAAGACTAGACACATTGTGAACATGATGAAAGAGAAGACCATCTTCAGCTGGACTAAAGAAGGCAAGTCAGCATTTCAAGATATCAAGACTGCCATTGCTCACGCCCCTACCTTGGTTTGTCTAGATTACAACAAAGATTTCATCATATACAGCTATGCATCTGAACATACTCTTTCAGTAATTCTTGTTCAACAGGACAAGGAAGGTATGGAATCTCCTATCTCTTTCATGAGTTTCCCTCTCAAAACCCATGAGATGAAGTATTCAAATGTAGAGAGGCATGCTTATGTGTTGGTGAAAGCAGTCAAACATTTTTGCTTCTATATTTTGAATTCACACACTACTGCCTTAATTTCTGACACTACAGTCAAGTCTATATTAACTCAGCAACAGTTTGGCATGAAAAGAGGTAATTGAATTGCAAAGATCCAAGAGTTTGATCTAGACATCAAGCTGACAAAGCTGGTCAGAGGTAAAGACATATTCCAATTAATTGCTGAAAATAAGCTAGAAGACACACAACATGAAGAAATTAAAGTGGAAGAGATTCCAGCAGTCCTTTTTGTCTCCACTACCAATGAGTGGTATTCAGGTATCATACATTTCCTTACTTATGGTGAATGTCCTACTCATTTGTCTTACAAAGAAAAGAGGACTATCAAATTGAAAGCTACCAATTTTGTCTTTTGGGACAACGGCTTGTACAAGAGAAGCATAGATGGAGTATTCCTTCACTGTGTAGACAAAGAGAAATAAAGCCAGGTTCTGAAATCTTTCCACAATCTAGCTTGTGGAGGACATTTTTTTGCTTCTGTGACTGCTCACAAAATTTTGCAAGCCAGGTATTACTGGCCAACTCTTTTCCAAGATGCACATAAGTGGGTTAGGAAATGTGAACTCTGTCAGCAATTTGTTGGAAAACCCAAGTTAGCTACTATGCCTCTCAAGCTAGTGATTAAAGAAGAACCTTTCCAGCAATGGGGACTTGATTTTATTGGGACTATAAACCCATCTTCAAGTGTTGGACATGATTATGTCCTTACAGCAATTGACTATTTCACCAAGTGGGTAGAAGCAATCCCAACTAAGCAAGCTACTTTAGAAGTTGTATGAAACTTCCTCAAAGAGAATATCATTTCCAGGTTTGGAGTTCCAATCAAAACCATTACTGGCAATGCAGCTTGTTTCACCTCCAAGGAGATTACACAATTTTGTTTCCATTATGGAATTATACTATCTCACTCTTCTAATTATTTTCCACAAGCGAATGGACAAGCTGAATCCAGCAATAAGAACCTGGTAACTATCATCAAGAAGCTAGCAGATGAAAATCAAAGAACATGGCACAAAGCATTGGTTAATGTTTTATGGGCAGATAGAATCACACCAAAGAGGGCAAATGGTATGTCTCCTTTTCAAATTTTTTATGGTATCAATGATGAGATACCAATAACCTTAGAATTGCCAGCCTTGAAATTGGCAAAGGAAATTGAAGATCAAACATATGAAAGTTATTTTGATAAAAGAATCATGTGCCTGACTGAGCTAGAGGAATAGAGAACCATGGTGGTGGACAGAATTATTGCTCATCAAAGTCTGGTAAAGAAACTCTTTGACTAGAAGGCCAGAAATCATGATTTCTAGATTGGGGATCAAGTCTTGTTGTGGGACAAAAGGAGAGAACCAAAGGGGATGCATGGAAAGTTTGACTCCCTTTGGAGATGCCCATTTATAATTCATCAGCACATTGGTGAAAATAGCTTTCTACTAAAATATCAAGATGGCACACTCTTTTCTCTGCCTCACAATGGGTAGCATCTGAAACACTTCAACTCTTGAAGTATCAGATCATTGCATCTGTATATATGTATATTTGTACAGTTTTTAATTCTATTTTATTTTATTTGTTTCCATTTTTTATGCCTTTCATTTTTGGGTAGCATGACTCCATAACCCAATGGTGCACATGAAGACACTGGAGATTCTAGATTCTACTCCCTTCAATTATTTTTCCAAATTGATAGAAGTTCCTCAACTGGAGCCAACTGTTGTCCCCCAAAAATATCACTCATTTTTGAGACAATATTTGAACTATTTTGGTCCTATAGACCAAAATTGTCTCTTCCCTTTTCAAAATTTGTCTTGGGCATTCAAATTCCTCATTTTTCAAGCTTCTCAGAAATCTATGGACTCTACAGGCTAGAATATACAGACTCTGCAGGCTAGATTCTACAGACTCTTTCAAGGTTAAAGAAAAATACGGACTTGGTTTCTACGAACTCTATAGGTAGATTCATTTCTACAGGTTCAAATACTTCTATAGGGAGGTTCAACCAAAAAATCAATTTCTAACACTTGGTCATTCTCAGGATTGTTTCAGTGCCTTGGTTCAATCAAAAATCTCCATCAACAAACATTTAAGCAAAGAAGGCTTGAACCGTTGAATCATTGAACCACTTTGGTTCAAAGGTTCAATGAGTTCAAAATTCAAAAGGTTAAACCATCTTGGTTCAATGGCAGGTTCAATCAAATGGTTCGTCAGTCGGTTCAAGGCTTCGTTTGAACCGTTGAACCAAAACTTGGTTCAATAGTTGGTTCAAACAAATGGTTCAAAGACTTGGTTCATTCAATTGAACCATCAAATTGAACCATTTTGATTCAAAGCTTGGTTCATCATCTTGGTTCAATGTTTGGTTCAACCAAGCGGTTCATTGCCTTGGTTCAACGAAGTGGTTCAACCAAGTGGTTCATTGCCTTGGTTCAACGAAGTGGTTTAATGGAGCGGTTCATCAACTTGGTTCAATGGAGTGGTTTAATGTTTGATTCAAACAAATGGTTCAACGGCTTGGTTCAACCAAGCGGTTCACTCAAAAATTTCAAACAACCTCCTGAAGGACAAGTGCCCTTGCGAAGGGCACTTGGTCAACGAAAGTACCCTTCAAAAGGGTCATTTTCAAAGAAGGTTGCAAAGGTAATTCTTTCAGAATTCAAAAAAGAATAAGGCAAGAAATAATTCCTTCAGACTTTTTGTCTAAAGGAATTATTTCAAACAAAAAGTTTGAAAGAATTTAGAGAAGTTGCGGGCAGAAAAAACCCGAAGGATTTTATAAAGGCAAAGTAATCAGGAAATTTCTGTGGACTTTTTGTCCGCGAGAAATTGTTGCAGACTTTTTTTTGTGATAATTTGTCCCCAGACTTTTTGTCTATGAGAATTTTATCATAGAGAAAGCCCAGGGAAAATACCCACAAAAATTGTCTGCAGGAAAACCTGAGAAACAATTCTCTAAGGAAAAGGCTGTCAAAGGACCCCGAAGGGCAGGTGCCCTTACGGGGGACTCTCGGCTACCAAATTGAAGGACACTTCCCTGAAGTTGAAAGATCATCTTCCCTTTGAGAAGACATGAAAAAAGAAATCTGAAAGAAGAACTCAGCTACCTGTCGAAAGAAAAAAGCCAAAGAAGAACTAAGGGGTGACACACCCAAAGACGTCAAATTCAAGACAGCAAACTAGCCATTGAAAACGTATTGACGGGTGTGCAAATGTCAATGTTAAAGCTCATAAAATAGCCATTGATCCTTTGAAACTATAGACCCAAATGCATTCACAAGCTTTAAGGCCAAGACTAGTAGAAAGCAAGGAAGGAATAAAATAGCAAATTGAATCCAAGACTCGATTCAATTAACCAGAAAAGGAGGAATGATGAAGGTAAGATCAAATCGTCAGGTCGACATTGAAAGTTGCAAACTTTTAATAGCGTGACTTATTTCTCTACTTTGATAAAATCAAATGGGTAAATTCCCCTAAGTTCTAGCCTATCTTCTTAACAGATTCCAATGTAACATGATGTGTTACTGTTCCTGAATCATTCTCGAAGTGGCTATATAAGGGACTCTCTTTTATTATAAATGGATCTCTTTTTTTGACAAACAGAATGAAACTCTACCCAAATTGAAAGGCACTTTTGAGACTTTGAGCTCAATTTGTTGATCATATTTTGTTATTGGAATAAGAAAGCAAGTGATTTTTCAGACTTTGTGCTGTAATATCTTTGTTGTTAAGGAAACTATTCTTTTGTCTTTTTCCTTGATATATTCTCCGTTCCTTTAATTCAACAAGCAAAACTAGTGATAGTAATCAAGAAGGTGACCTAAAGAGTCAACTGTGGAGAGACTTTGTGCCCCCATAATTGCCTTTTAATGTGCTTTCTTTTCATTTTTGTGTAAAGGACCTTGGGATGACTTTGTGCCCTCATTGTCCTTCATATCTTACTCTTGAGCAATTCAGGTGGAGACTTTGTGCTGCATCTCGATTTGTTGGTTACTACGTCTTTGGTTACACTTTTCATTTACTACCAGGAGTATTCTTGTGGTTTGTCGAATAGTACTTCTGAAAGAAGAGGAGTGTTGTCTGTCATTTCCCTTGAGTTTTTCCTTTGATTTGCATGCATCATCTCTGAAGAAAGAGAGATGGATGGTTTGTCCTACCCTTGAGTATTATTTTCTATATATATATATATATATAACTTCTGAAAGAAGAGGAGTGTTGTTTGTCATTTCCCTTGAGTTTTTCCTTTGATTTGCATGCATCATCTCTGAAGAAAGAGAGATGGATGGTTTGTCCTACCCTTGAGTATTATTTTCTATTTATATATATATATATATATATATATATATATATATATATTAGGAAACCTCCCCTTGATGAGAGGAGAGATCAGTCCCCTTCTGATGTGGTAAACCTACACATTTGGATGACTAATCTTCCTACTTTGGCTGATCAAACCTATTTTGTTTATTAGTATGTTGATCGACAAATTATTCAACCAATAGGTCCTATAACATAAAGATTAGTAGTTTGACCAACTAATTACCCATAAAACTATTGGTACATAGAGTAATATTGTGATAAAAATGCATAATATCTCAACTAGACTAATAAAACCACTAAACACAATTCACAACTTTACAATATCATAATAAACAATTATGGTTAGCTAACGATACCATGATTTTCTAACAATATCACTACTCAAATTGATAAAATTGCACTATCAACAAATAACAATCTATGATATTGCAAAAAGTTATAGAAAATAAAATATATCCTAAGTGCTTAATTTTAGAATGAATTATAGGGAAAATAAATAAATATAACTTTTATGGAAAAAATTTATCTTCCTAAAAATTTAAACTTAATGCTATCCAAAATAAACCTAAGCTACAAAGTCATGACTACAAATGACAAAGTTGTAACTTGTAAGATAAAATTACAAGTCACAAGTTGTGATATTGTAGAAGGGGTCAAAATAACCTATGTGGTGGGGTTTGAGATGTTATTTTATCCTTCCCTTGCCCCTTGTGATCCTACAAATAGAAACCAACACTTGTCAAGGTCTTCCTACAGGTGAAAGGATTTTTAGACCAAAATATTTAGATGGAAGAATGATTAGGGTTTTGATAAAAAATAATTTATCTTGACTCATAGAATCTTATAACCTTTTGTACCTAACTTGGAGATGCCTTTGTTGATGATATTGAAAGCAAAAGGGGTCAGATTTTTACCAATTTTAGGAAATAAGACAATATCATGACTATCAACTGCAAACCTATGATTACCAAAGCAATCCCACTACTGAGGGAGTCACAGATTTGTCAGAGATAATTAAATAAGTCAAGGTTTTTGGTTTAATATTTTCTTCCCTATAGCCATAGATCAGAATATCCTTCCAAACAAAGAGAGGGACATACATAAATATGTATTTAAGTGATGGTAAAGGATATATTAACATAATTAGTCCCAAACTACTATATTCGATAATATCGCAAATGGGTCCTACAATACCATGATTATCAGTGTAATACCACAAGTCTGAGAGTCACAGTTTTGTCAAAAACATGTCAACAACTAGATTCTAGGTGGATTTCCTTCTTGTCCTAGTCATATAAAATCACAAATAAGAAAAACATTATGTAGGGAAGGGAGGGTTAGCAAAAACAAATGACATAATGATACTTAACTATTATGTTTGTAAATATCATGACTAGAATCTATAATATCACTATTGATAGGGTAAAATTGTGACTATCAAAGTCATGTTTTTGTTGAAGGTTAAAACCCTAACTATGGATAAATTGAAATATCATATATGACATCTACAAAACCATGATAATAATATCATGAATACCAGGGCAAAGTCATGATTCACCTATACGTGGTAAAATTTGAAAATTTGGGCTTAGATCTATGTCCACTTGGTCCTACAATCACTCAAATCACTTCCAACAATGGTATTAGACTAATAAGGGAGGTTACTCCCACCATGGTCACCAAAATATCAACCAAATTTTAGATTCATGCAATATTACTAAACTTAGGAATAAAAATCTAAAACCTAATGACACCAATAGGAATGGATAAAAGAGACAAAAATCAAAATAATAAGAACATTTTTACCTTCATTCTTACCTCCTTACAACTCCATTCTAGGATTTGTGATTGCATATTAGACTCATGTTTGACATAGTGATGGCATGATTGAAGTATTTTTTATGATGGATGCTTGATTATAGATTAACATGGATTGGTTATGAGAATGATAGATCTAAGGATGCTTGGACATATATTTGGCATGAAGAGTCTAGTTGCTAATTGGACATGGATTTATTAGAAGCTTGCTAGATGGCTCCAATGGAGGAGTAGATTTGGTTAAATAGAGGAAGGATGGAAGATCAAGGGTTTAAATTTAAAGTTGAGGGAAGGAGATCAATGGATAGGGATTATCCAAGGAATTAAAAATTCTTTGGAAGCTTCTAGATTTAGAGGCTTTTAGAGAAGAGGGGGAGGTTTAGGGAAGGTTCTAGATTTGGAGGAATTTATAAACCTTCTTAGGGACTAATGATGATTAGAGAGATGTTAGATGAGGATTAGGTGGATAACTAGGGACTAGGGGTGTAGGAGAGCCTAGGAGTAGGCCAAATAGATGGTTAGGTGGGGTCATGGGAATTTAAAATCCCAAATAATAAGTAAGTAGGATTAGAATAGGATAATGGGGATTTAGGATGATTAATGAAGGAATGGGATAGGATAAGGATAGTGGATGAAGAAGAATTAATTGGGATGTTAGTTAAATGATTAGAAGGGGTGATATATTGGCAAAATAAATTTGAATAAATTAGATAAGCAAAATTAGTGTTGACTAATAGGAATACTAGTGACAATAATACAATGGAGTGAATTTAGGTGCATACACAAAATATTTTTGATAAAGGTTGATTCACATTTTCACATTTATTGATTGTACTCCTATAAGTCTAAGTCCACAAGAGTGAACAAGCTTTCTATCACTTTATCCTTATTTCATGTATTCATCATTGGTCCTCTCATTTTGCTTGTGTTAAGTCTATAAATTTGAAAGGTCACCCATTATGTTTATTTCTTGTGTTAGTTATATAGGGTTATCCTTGATACTTCCTTATGGGTAAAAGGGTATAGAGTGGCTTCCTCTACTTTGTTTTTATCTAGCTTACTGACTAGTATCTCTTTCTTTTCATGGTTTAGAGGCAAACATCTAATGAATGGTTCTTCCCAATTCGCACCAATAAACTTGGGTCATCATTTTTGGGACATTTATGAGAAACAAAGTGAATGATAAATCCTTAACTTTTGTGCCCTTTCACTTGTGTGGGTTTGAGTTTTTCAATTACTATACCCTTAACCCAATAATGTAATAAATAATTCCCTATGCACCTCTTTTTTAGATTTATGCTTTCCACTCCTTATTATTAGTATCATTAGAAGTGATGAACTAAAAAAACAACCTTTCACTCATTTGCCTTTTAACTCTTTTCTTTATGAATCATTTTGATAAAAACTATTAATCTTGATGAATTAAAAATATTTTTTCCTATTCACCTTTATGGGATTAGAATCTTTTTAAACCATACACTAAGCAGGGTGGTCCAACAATATTACCATTGTCATTTTGTTTTCTTCAAGACTATGCAATTAGTTTCTTTTTCTTCTCAATGTTATACCCCAAGAGGTAAAATAATCATTATTTATTTATTTATCTATTACCCTTACAATTTAGATGACTATTACCCTAACCATTATTTAGATACTCCAAGGATGAAATTTTGTAATTTTAAAATGGACTTGAAAGGCAAACTCATTTCATAAACACAAAATGAAAAAGCCTAAGGAATTTTAAGTATTTGAATATTAGAACTATAAAATTTTGAATAGGGCATTTGAAATGCCAATATGATGTATGGATCTAAAATGGAATATTATAAGATGCACATATAGTTGGCAAAATAAATGAATTAGAAACAATTGGCAAGGGCCCAAAGGAGTCTAGAAAAGCTATAAATCAAGGATCTTGACATATCATTTGAGGTATCATATCTTAGATCTCTTATGGGTTGGACTCTTTAGAGTTGTTAAGTTAGTTTTCTTAGGAAGAAACTTTAAGCTAGGGTTTAAAGGATAAGAAAGAGTAATATTTGTGGTTCTCATGTAAATATTGACCTTTCATGGTGATCATTATAGACTGTATGATGCATGATTTTTAAATAATATGAATTATTGTAAATACAAAGATGAATTTTGATAGTATGATGAGTCTTTTGATCTTTTTCTTTATTTACATGGATCATGTTTGCTTCCTTTGCTTTCTAGTATAATTGGATGCACATGTGTAGATATTTATGTTTTTTTTCTCATAACGTGGGATCTTTGAGTTCTCTTGTTGCACTTTGATTGAGAATTTAAGTATTTGAGTTTAAGTGATATACAAGCACTATGTAAGTGAATTTTATGTTATTTCTTACAAGCACTATGTACATTATGCCTACGCACTTTCTTGAAGTCTTAGAAACTATAGCTTACAACATAGTTTAGAATCTTGTCCATGACATGATCCCATTTTTGTATTATCTCTAAGAAAACACACTAGCATGCTCAAAGTGGGTAAACTTATTTTTCTATCTTCATCCTTGGTAGTGAGTTATTTCATCTTTCTACTTGCAAAAGGCCAAGATTTGGGGACAAGATCCCTCCCAAAAAAAGGAAAAAAAGAAGCGAGATACTACACAAGTTCAAGCTTTTGCAAATTAGAATCAATCACATGTCTCTCACCCTTTGTTAATCCTTGGTGATGATACCTCACATATTACAACCTATGTGGGGTTAGCATTGGGGGGAGATTACCTTACTAGCCTACATCTAACCTTTGGTGATGAGCCCATGCATCTTTCTAGTTGCATGAGACTAAGTGTCAGGAGTCACAAAAGTAAAATATTCTAAAAATTGTCCAAAAGGCAATAAATTCCTTAAAAAATCTTGCCTAGATGTCTAATGCCAAAAGGAGAATCTCATCCCTCTCAATAATTTTGTAAAAGGAGTATATAAACTTGTAAAGGAATTCTTTAATGTACAAGAGATATGGTATAAATGCACTGTTAAACCTTGCTACAAATCTAGAAACTAGTATACTATGTATAATTGTTTATAAATTGTTGTGTGTAATTGAACATTACCTGTACAAATCGATTTTAGGGATGTTTGGATTATTATACAATTTATGGTATATATATGTACCTGTGTTTAAGATTTCAATTAATTCTTGTGATGTGTATGTGATTATAAACTTGATATGATTCGTGCTCAGATGGTATGATCTTTGATAGAAATAGGATATATTCATTATATCATTATGTGAGAGATTCATTTAATGCATTTGATGGAATAAATGCATGGTTATTATTATTTCCCATACTTAACATGTTTTCATATCTATTACTAGGAATAATATATTTGAATCATTGTTTATATACTATGTTATATTTAACCAATCTTGAATTGATAATGCCAAACAAGTAATGAGATGGACTTCACTAGTTTAGTTGGCATCATGAATGCAAGAAGGAGGTAATATGATCAAGTAGTGTGTATGAAATTGATCGATCTTAAAGATTAATTGATATTTGAAAACTTTGGCCAAAGTAATGTTAAATAGACATTGTCATTTTATATGTTTGATTTACATTTTTATGAGATATCATGTTAGAACATATTTTCTTTAAGGTACATATCATGTAGTAAAAATTGTATAGCACACGGGTATTGGCATGTCTCTTTAGATTCCTAAACCATCACTATCTACCTATCTATGAAGGGAGGTTCATTCCCTTATGGGAGATTATGTCAGGGATCAATGGTCCATGGTTTGTGTGGAAAAGCACTTGGATGATGCTCTCCCTCACCATTGTAGTACTTACTTGGAGACTACATTTGAGATTATTAGAGATACATGAGTTAGTTTAATGACTCAAGCTCCATGAAAGATAGTATCTATTTATTGTATTAAGGTAAAATACCTAATGGTAATTGTACTATTTATTATACTTCAACACTAGTAGCTGAATTATTGTACCAATTGTGGATAGATTTTAAAGTGATTACTTTCCTTGCAATTATGTTATGTTACATGAAATGCTAGAGATTAGAACTTATTGTTATAATTTTAATTTAATATAATATGCTTTTTTAGTATGTTAAAAATAACTGATTAGATTATTGTGGTGTAATATAATGAAATAATAAATGTTGAGTAATTTTATTTTTTTAAATGCATTATTATAGTACAATTCATAAGGGATTGTTACATGTGGTATCAGAGTTGAGGCTCAAGATCTAGGACTTAATTAGTCCACTAACATTTTCATATTATTTTATATAGAGAGAAATAATAATGGTGAAAACAAGAGCATCAGGTAAGGATCCTTTGAATGTCAATGATAATAACCCTATAATTGATCCTAACTACTTTACCACTGAACAAGCAGCAGAGTTGGATCAAATTCTTGTAACCATGGATGATACTAGGGATCAAATCATAGCCCTAGAATAGAAAGTTCATGGCCATGAAGAGGAATAAAATCAGGAAGAACCTGATGAGCATCTTGTTGATCAGGAAAACCAATAGGATGTGAGACCTCAGGTAGCTATAGAGTTATCTAGGGACATGAAAAAGGTGAGTCCATCTAAGTTCAATGGAACTATCTTAGGTGATGGATTTGAAGCATGGTTGATAGATATGGAGAATTATTTTGATATTCAAAACTACTCTAATTTTAACAAAGTAGTTTGGGGAGCATACCAAATTGTTGGTGAGGCAACTACATGGTGGGATAACAAGAAGTTGGAAATGAACCTTAATTCAGCCATCACTAGTTGGAAGTAATTTTTTACATTATTTAGGTCACAATGATTTTCATAGCTTTATTTTGATTAAAATCTCATAGATTTATAGAATCTAAACCAAGGATAGTTATCAATGAGTACTAGGAGCAGTTCACCAAACTTCTAAAGTATGTACCTCAGTACCAAGTACATGATAAGATCAAGATAAATAAGTTTATCATGGGATTAAAACCCCAAATCAATGATAAGGTAGATATTCATAGACCTTCTACCATGGACCAAGTCTTTGAAAAGGTAGTCAAGTAGGAATAAAAGTTGAAGTCACTTACACAGGCCAGGTACAAGTTCAAGAAAAAGTTTGGAAGTTTTAAGTCAACTTTCAAGAAGAATTAGAAATAGAGGAGTGGATACTAAAAGGGTCCATTCAAGAATCAGAATGCCAAATTCAACTTTGGATCAAGCAATAAAAAACTAGGCAATGGTTTCAAAGGAAACCCATAGATTAATAGGAAAGGACCACTTGGAGGATGTTTCATTTGTGGAAAAAACCATTATGATTATGAAAGTACTCATTATAATTCAAATAACAATGGTCCTAATCCTTAGCAAGGCAATTTTTAGCAGCATAGTCATGCAGTAATTGATAACTAGCAAGTTGAATCTCAAACATCACCCATAGAGTTGTCAGGTATTTTGTTTGAACATCTAGTTTTTATTTTGATAGATACAGGGGCTACTAAGTGTTTTATAGTTCCTAGCATGCTTAGTAAGTTTCCTAGAAGAGCTAGAGTTATGGAAAATGTATGGTTAGTATAGTATGGGAATGACTCATAAGTCATGGTTGACAAGTGTTTAGTTGAAGAAGAGATTAGGTTGCCCAAATTCACAATAGCAGTGGATAATTTTATAGCACCACTAGGTCATATTATGTGATCCTAAGAGTCTACTAACTTGCAAAACACAAGGCCAAGATTGACTGCTAATTAAAGAAGGTTGAGTGTCTAGATGATTTTGGAAATTAGACATAAATTCATGGTGAGAAAAGAGAGGTGAAGGTCAAGAAAATTTATGCAATGTAAATCAAAAGGGCTTAGGGAAAAGGGTGCCAAGCATTTCTTGTCAAGATAAATGAAATGGAAGAACCTAAATAATCATCTCTCAAATATTACCCATTTATTAGATATTTTCATGATGTGTTTTCAAAAGAATTACTAGGATTGCCTCCTAAACATGATTTTGATTTCTCTATTGATATCATACTTGGATCAGAACCATAATCTAAGGCACCACATAGGATGATAACCACTAAGTTGGTTGAATTAAAGGCTCAACTCCAAGAATTGTTGTCAAAGGGGTTGATCAGGCCTAATGTATTACCATGGGGTGCACTAGTTATCTTTGTTAAGAAGAAGGATGGTACTCTTCAACTTTAGATTGATTATAGGATGTTGAACAAGGTAACTATCAAAAATAAGTATCTTTTACCTCATATAGATTATCTTTTCGATCAAATGTGGGGAGCAACAATCTTTTCTAAGAATGATCTTAGAGCAAGATACCATCAGTTGAGGATTTGAGATGAGGATATTTTGAAGATAGCTTTTAGAACTTATTATGGACATTATGCATTCATAGTGTTTCCTTTTGGGTTGACTAATGCACCAACAACTTTCATGAATATCATGAATAGTGTGTTCATAGATTATCTAGATCACTTTATTTTGGTCTTTCTAGATGACATTCTTATATATTCTAAGAATGAAGAGGAGCACCTTCAACATCTAAAAATAGTTTTGTAATGGTTGTGAAAGCACACGCTATATGGTAGTTATCTAAGTGCACATTTTTCCAAGAGAGAGTGTAATATATTGAACATATTATTTTTGTAGATGGTATTTTTGTAGATCTAACTTAGATAAGAGCCATTATGAAGTGGCCAGCACCAAGCAATGTGCATGAGGTAAGAGGTTTCATGGGATTAGTAGGCTATTACAAAAAATTCATTCCAAATTTTTTCAAGATAGCTAATCCAATTACCTCCTTGTAATGAAAGAACCAAAGATTTGTTTGGTTATAAAAGTGTGAATTAATTTTTTAGGAATTGAAAAGAAGGCTTACTTTAGCACCAGTATTAAGAGTTCCTAATACTAATAGTCATTTTTTAGTAATCACAGATGCATCAAGAGAAGGACTAGTAGGATTACCTATGTAGGACAGTGCAGTAGTGGTTTACAAATCAAATAAGTTAAAAACTTATGAGGTGAATTATGCCCCTCATGACCTAAAACTTGTAGTAATTGTGCATGTTTTGTAAGTATGGTGACATTATTTGTTGGAAAAACCATTTGAGCTCAAGACTGATAACTTAGAACTCAAATACATTTTCACCCAACTAAATTTGAATGTTCATCAGAGATATTAGTCAGATTTTTTTGTCTGATTATGACTTTGATATCAATTACATCAAAGGTAAAGAGAATATAGTAGTTGATGCCTTGAGTCGTAGAATGTACATAGCAGTCATGGCTACTATAAAGAGTACTTTTAGGGATCATGTGATTGATTTATCATGAGGAGATGAATTCTATAATCAGTTAGAAAATTATTTCTTGAGAATGCTCAGAATCCTTGCTATAAAGGATTTAGTTTTAAGAGTGATGGTCTTTTATGTTATAACATAATGATGTGTGTGTCAAATCAAGAGAATATATGGAGCACAATGCTAAAGGAATTGCATAATGCCCCATATTTAGGACATCTAGGTGAAACCAAGTTCATGGTAGAGCTTAGACCTTTGTATTTCTAGAAGGGAATCAAGAAAGATGTGTTTGACTATGTGTCACATTGTCTAAAATGTCAACGAGTGAAAGTTGAGCATGTACACCCGACTGGATTTTTATATCTACATGATATACCAGAGTGGAATTGGTAGATGATCAATATGGACTTTGTCCAATATTTATCAATGTGAAGGAGTAGGCATGATATAATCTTGGTAGTTGTTGACAAACCAACTAAGGTGGTTCATTTTATACTAGGTAATTTGGCAGATGATGCATCTACCCTTACAAAGATGTTTGTAAATGAAGTGTATAGATTGTATAGATTTCCAAAGAAGATAATTTTATATCATAATCTGAAGATGACTTCTAGGTTTTGGGTAACTTTGAACTTAGCTTTGGGTATGTAATTAAATTTTAGCACCGCATACCACCTACAGACTGATGGTCAGACTAATTGAGTTAATCAAGTGTTAGAGGATCTTTTTCATATGTATTACATGGATCAAAAATATAAATGAAAAGATTATATTTTATTGGTTGAGTTTGCATATAATAACTCATACCAATCATCTTTGAAGATGGCACCATTTGAGGCACTATATAAAAGAAGGTACAAGATACCAATCAATTAGGATAGGCTAGAGGATAGGGTAGTCTTTGGGCCTAAGATGCTTTCAAAAATGGAAGAACAAGTCAAATTAATTGGGTAGAGTTTGTTTAAGGCTAATGATAGATAGAAGAGTTCTACTAATCTAAAGAGGATAGATAGGCAATTTTATATAGGTGATAAAGTGTTCTTATGAGTTAAGTCATAGAAAAGTTTGATTAAATTTAGGAAGTCAGCAAAATTGTCACCAATATTTATGGGACCCTTCGAGTTTTTAGAAGTGGTCAACCCTATAGCATATAGACTTTCTTTACCACTAACCCTAATTCCATTACATAATGTTTTCCATGTATCTTATTTTAAAAAGTATATAGTTGATCCTTCACATGTTCTATATTTTAAGACTTTGCAGTTTTGGATTCTAGGGTGTTCATGGTAAAACCAATCATAGTAGACACTCACAAACTTCATTTGTATAACAGAGAAGTGTCATAGTGCAAGGTATTATGGGATAAATACTCTAAGAATGGTGCTACTTGGGAGGACTATGATGAGTTCTAAAAGCTATTTCCACATTTATTTTCATGATTTTATACTAGATACTACATTTTTATTTTGTTAAACCCTATTTGTTATTTAGAACTATTGTTTGAATAAGTGTCATCAAGATGACAACCAGTTTTAGGGGGAGGATGTTATATCTTGATTTCATCCTAAGTATTATAAATTTTAAATCCATGGATTATTATGGTTATCATTTTATTATTATTTCTTTGATTTAAGCTTTATAACATATACTAGTTATGGGATAGTTATATGCTAATCAATTTACATGGTGGATTAATTATGTGACAATTGTACTTTCTTATTTTATATATTATGAATGTATATTTTTTAGTTATGCATCATTAGTTTGATATATATAATGACTCAGACTAACTGCCTACTTATCATGATGTGGATGTAGGATTGATTCTTCCCTCAAAGCATGATGGAAGGAGAGCATCATAAGAGAGGATGGAGTAGATGGGATGATTGTAGGGTGATAGATAAACAGCTAGTAACCCAACATGTGCCATAGTAGAATAACTTGTTTAACTCTCTGCTTGATTTAGATAGTTAGTTTGTTTTGAGTGTTAATATACTTGTGTTATTATCATGTTGTCAATGCTTACACTAATCTGGTTATCTAACATAGTGACCGATTTAAATGATAGTTGGTAAATATCATTATCTTGATTTGATATCTTTATGTATAAGAAATAGTCAAGGCATTAGTATAAATCTATGATTAGATAATTACAATGCTAGCATTATTAAAATATCTTTGTGTGATTAAATATTATAATGTTCAATAGGATTCTTTTTGTGGTCAAATTTTTTTTATTGATTTCTTCGTAGTCACGTTCTTATCCTATGAAATTAACCTTAGCTAGAGGATTGAAATGCAAGTGGTATTAGTCTTTTATAGAATTGTGAGTTAAAAATATCATTATTAATGATGACATTTATAGACATGTTATTAATTAACTTAGCATACAAATCATTAAATTTAATTTTTCTTTTGTAAAGATAATGTATGGGGTCAATGAGCATGTATGTTTGAATAAGAGTTTTTAAAAATTATGTTAATGCTAACCATAAAATACTCACATATTATACTTTGATTTGGCCATGACTTGAGAGATAAAATATGGTGAATTACTTTGGTGAATTTGGGGGTTTTCTATAAGGATTACATTGAGTATGGAGGTTTAAAATTATCATATAAGAAGAATGACTTAAGTGGAGATAAGCTAGTAACTAACTAGGTTTTAAACACAAATTTTAACATGCACGATTTATGAAAACAAATGAAACTCAATATAAGTATAGGGTAATTGATTTTAAAAAAAATAGAAAAGTGGTGATTTATACATGATTAAATAAAATAAATGGAACTTAAAGTTAAGTCGATGGTATGGAATTGAAAACTAAACAAAAGAGAATGGTAATTTATGCATGGAGATAGAATTTTTAAGAAGGGATTATAATAAAAAGAAGGGTATGGAAAAAGGGAGGATATGGAGAGGATGTTACAAGAAGAAAGAGGAGAAAAATGATAAATAAAGGGAGTATGATGACAAAGCTTAGAGGAGAAAAGGAAGATTTATGGTTCAATTTTGTATCATGTGAGAAGCGTGGAAAGATTAGTAATGTATTTATGATCCTTTAAATATATAGAATGTTGGAAATGAGTCGATCTAGTAAGTTAAAAAATTAAATTGTTTTAGTATTAAAAAAATATAGACTTGGATAACTTTATAAATAATGTTTTAGTTAAATAACTTGAAACTGTAGCTAGAGTAAATCTTTAAGAATTCTAGTTATATTCTAAGACTACCATGTATAACAACTAGGTATTTAGTAAGTGTTGTTTTAGAAAACAAAATTCTTCCCTTATTTGCACATGTATATATATGCATGAAAATATACAAAACTAATTATGTGGTTACATGGCTTGGGTGTACAGAAATAGATTAAATACATATATTGTAGACATCTAATTCCTAACACCATTTGTGTTGAAATTGTCAATCTTACTCGAATTGCACTCAAATGCACATTTTAGGTCAAAATCCATAAAACACCCTAAATGGTTCAAACTTGTCACTTACAAGTGATAGTTTATTCAAAGTATCCCTAAATAGGGAAATGCATTTTATGGGACAGCTAACTTTGATCAGATCATTTTGAGTCAAAATGACAAATTCACCATTTAGTGCTCTGGATCAGTCTTTTCTTCTAATTCATTGGTACACATCATGTACCTTTGTTATTTGGTGTTTGCAACATCCTAAATGGGAATAAAACTCCAATGCTTCTAACATCACCTTCTAGTTCCTCTTTAATTGAATTACGATCCAGTAATGACTGTATAACCATTTTGATTAATTGTGCACCAATTTTCAAAGAATTGCAGTAAACTTGATTAAACTTACTTAAGCTAATTAATCCAATTTAAGATCTTAAGTAAAAATTCCATAGATCTTTTTGAATATCTCATTATTGGAAATTGATTTTAAATATCTACATCGCCTAGTGACATCATCTATGGGGTGGCATCCATCAAGCCATAAGTGCATAAAATATCAAGATTATGGGTTACCCATGCCTAGTTAATGCCTCCCATGCCTCTTTAATGCTTATTTATCTTGAGAATATTTATGAGTTTAATTCTAAATAGTAGGATTATCCATAGACACATATCTCAATCTTGAGATGGATGGCCATGGTTGACCCTGACCAATCTCAAAAATCTATAAATAGAGAGGCCATGGACATGAATTTTAAGCTTGATTTATGCAAAGTTATTGTGCAAAATTGTATCCATAATCCTTTGCAATAGACCACTAAAATTAGTTACAAGCTTCATTGATAAGCTAGTTTAGTGATTTAGAATCATGAGTGTAGGTTTTATAAAGTGTTCTTGAGACATTGGAGGAGTTTTCCACCTTTGTTGACAAAGACAAGGATTCTTGATCAAGGGAGAACATGCTTTTGAGCCACATGGGTATGGTGAATCCATTTGGGAAGGTAATATGATGTTTGATTTCTTTCATTTATTTCTTGTCATCCTTTATAATTCCCATAAGAATAGATAGGCTTAGTTAGTTAGTTATGTATGCATTTTTCATGATTTATGGACCAATGTTTGACTAACTTGTTTTGTAATCCTCTCTAAATATATAAGTTAGAATAACAATCTACATACCAATATGTGTTAATGTTTATATAATTTAAAATATAAAATGTATTTATACCAAGTCATTATGAGATTGCATACATTCCAAAAATATGGATGGTGTAAATATGAAATATAGAATTAGTTTATGAAATATAATAGGAAAACTTGAGCAATAGATAAGGCGCTAAAATTAAATGCTTCAGGTAGAGGCATAGTCTTTTGTTTTAAATTTAGAAATCGAATGTGCATATTATGAAGGATTTCATACACACATGTTTTTGTAGGATCTACATATACGTAAGTGTAAAAGCTAGTGTATTTGAAATTCAAGTCAAAATTTAATTATGCCAAGTTGTTATCCAAAATATATTTATGCCAAGACATTTTCAAATTATATTTATACCAAGTTGTACTAGGCTATGTCAATCTGCTGACTATGTATAAACCATTAAAGGTAATTACTTTTGTAATCTATTTAGTGCATATATATATATATATATATATATATATATATATATATATATCCTCGATGGTTAATAACCAATGATTTGGGAAGATTTGTATACTCCATTGGGAAAGAAACAATAAATGTATGAAGAAAACTACATTTCCTCTTTAATGCAAATCATATTTTAGGTTCAACCATATTTTTACCTTGGATTTCTATATTGCATTTTGAACTCACCTTTATATATATATATATATATATATATATATATATATATATCCTCGATGGTTAATAACCAATGATTTGGGAAGATTTGTATGCTCCATTGGGAAAGAAACAATAAATGTATGAAGAAAAATACATTTCCTCTTTAATGCAAATCGTATTTTAGGTTGAACTATATTTTTACCTTGGATTTCTATATTGCATTTTGAACTCACCTTTATATTTATATAAATGCATCTTTAGCATATTTTATTTATTATAACTAGTCGACGATCGAACTAAAGTTAAGCATGTGTCATATATTATAGGTCTATATTATAGAATGACGTAGCATGTGTATTATTGGGTCAATGATGAAGTATGATAGTTATGAATTGATCTAGTATTCCTCATGTTAGATTTTTTACAAGTTATGGATAATCCAACTGAGTTAACTACTTATGTAGTCAAGTTTAGAAATGGACTAGATTAATATATCTATTATTATATGAAACTTTTAAAACTAAGTGTTCAACATAGTATACATTGATAGGATTTTCATATATAAACTTGTAAAGGGATTATTTAATGTACAAGAGATACGGTATAAATAGACTATTAAACCTTGCTACAAATTATACTATGTATTGTTTTTTATAACTTGTGTGTAATTGAACATTACCTATACTAATCAGTTTTAGGGATGCTTGGATTATTGTACAAGTTATGGT
This sequence comes from Torreya grandis, assembly GCA_037957365.1. NCBI lineage: Eukaryota > Viridiplantae > Streptophyta > Pinopsida > Cupressales > Taxaceae > Torreya > Torreya grandis. The sequence goes on from JARHVA010002242.1 coordinate 2,251,063, forward strand.
GTATATATATATATATATATATATATATATATATATATATATATATATATATATATATATATATATATATATATATATATACTTGTGTTTAATATTTCAATGAATCATTGTGATGTTTATGTGATTATAAACTTGATATGATTCATGCCCAGATGGTATGATCTTTGAATAAAGATAGGATATATTCATTATATCATTATGTGAGAGATTCATTTAATGCATTTGATGGAATAAATACATAGTTATGATTATTTATTATACTTAACATGTTTTCATATATGTTAATAGGAATAATCTATTTGAATCATTGTTTTATATACTATGTTATATTTAACCAGTCTTGCATTGATAATGGCAAACAACTAGTGAGACAGACTTCTTTCACTTAGTTGGCATCATGAATGCAAGAAGGAGGTAATCCGATCAAGTGGTGTGTATGAAATTGACTAATCCTAGAGATAAATAGCTATTAGAAAACTTTTGAAAAAGTAATGTTAGATAGATATTGTCATTTCATATGTTTTATTTACATGTTTGTGTGATATCATGTTAGAAGATATTTTCTTTACGGTACACATCATGCAGTAAAAATCATATAGCACACATGTACTGGCATGTCTCTATGGATTCTCATACCATCACTATCTACCTATCCATGAAGGAAGGGCCATTCCCTGATGGGAGATTGTGCATGGGATCAATAGTTCATGGTTGGTATGCAAAGGCACTCAGATGATGCTCCCCCTCCCCACTTTAGTACTTATTTGGAGACTACACTTTAGATTATCAAAAATACATGAGTTAGTTTGATGACTCGAGCTCCATGGAGCATAGTATATATTTATTATATTAAGGGGAAATGCTTAATGGAGATGTAATTATACTATTTGTTATACTTCAACAGTAGTAGCTAAATTATTGTACCAGTCATCGCTGGATTTTAAAGTTATTACTTTCCTTGCAATTATGTTATGTTACATGAAATTCTAGTGATTAGAACTCATTGTTACAAGTTTTGTTTAATCTAATATGCTTTGTTAGTATGTTAAAAATCATTAATTACATTCTCATTGTGTAATCTAATGAAATAATAAATGTTGAGTAACAAATTTAAAAAAATAAATAAATAAATAAATAAAATTTACTACATTATTCTAGTACAATTTATGAGGGTTTGTTACACCCAACCCATGTGTCTTTAATCTATCACTCCCCCATGAGGACCACCTAGGAAATGGGTAGATTGACTACATATTGTATCCCATATTGCTATGACAACCTATTAATGGGGTGCACCTCTACATGTAGTCTTTTATCTCACACCGATCATGCACTCTCATAGGCTATAAGAGTGACTACCTCATCTGCCCACTGCCTAACCATCCCTTGATAAGTTATGGCCACCAAACTTTTAACTATTAGAGTCTCCATAGATCATGGTGTGTTCATAAAGAACATCATACCTATCCACTTAGAATCCCAAATGGACCCTCCAAATCTAATTTCCACCACTCATTGGTAGGGTGTCATGTCCTCATATAACTAACATATGATAAGGCTTAGGTGGTTGATCAATAGAGTCCCTGACCAAGAAATCCTATAGAGATCCTTATAAGTGTGGGATAAAATGTTTAGTGCTCAGGTAAACTATTGAATCCTCTCCTATATGCTCCTGACTATGGGAGCCTAGTTGTATAAAAGGATATTGATCCCCTTTTCTCCCAGTAGTCAGGAGGCAAGCATCAATATGATGCCTTATAGAGGTTTTAGATTGCTACTAATTCAACCCCCTACTTAGCGCCTATGTTGGGTGTGTTATTTCTTAAAAAATACACACTACTTTCATACAAAACATGGTACCCCTTTTTGCTTTTGTTTTGGTCTTACCTAAGTTAACATTCAAGTCATTTTCTACTTGTTAAGTTATCATTTTAACCTCCCTTAGTTTGTGTACAAAATCAGATCTTAAAAATTCCATCATTACATCAAACATGTTTGATTGTTAAATTTTCATATTTTCACCTCTCAAAAATACACCCAGAAAGAAGTTTGGTCTTTGTGAAGGAATCAACCTCGAATTCAGAATTGGTCTAAATGGGACTGAAGTTCATTTTAATGCCAATCATGATCAAAATCCTGACTAAATCCTGGGGGACAAAATAAATGAGTTTTAATTATAATCGAGCTTAAAAACATGATTAGGTTGTAGAGGCCTTTTGAAAATCCTCGTAGTGTAAATCAATAAAAAAAAAATAGAATAGGTCTAGAGGGCTTTTTTAAAATTTGTTTGATGAAAATCAAGTTTATAAACCTAACTAGGTCTAAATTGGCTATCTAAAAAATTTGTAGTGAAAATCAAAATTAAAATCTTGAATAGTTCATAAGGTGGGATGAGTGGAAATCCATAGTGAAATTCAGGGTTAAGAAGTCAACTAAGTTAACGAGCTTCATGTTATTCATTGGTAGTTTGACTTGTTTGTTGGTTTAACTGTTAAGCCCAACCAAGTCATTGTGGGGATTGAGGCCCCCATCTCACAGTGGTTGGCATTTAAACCCCAACCAAGCCTAAAAGGCCTAATAACCCTTATGACTTTGGTCATTGGCCTATGAAAGCTCAATGAGGCCTGCAGGGTGGACATTTGTCCCCCCCTCATGTTTTTAAATTTTATTTTAATCTATTTTTTTTATTTTGATTATTTTTTTAATTTATTTTTTAATCAATTTAATTTTAATTAATTGAATTTTGTAAAAAATAACTTAATTATAATTAATAAAATTTTGTAGAAAATAATTTAATTATAATTAGTTGAGTTTTTCAAAATTCAATTAATTCATTATTTTTTATTTAATTTTTTATAAAAATAATATATTAATTCTAATTTCTTACTCAACACTAAGCCTCCTTGGGGACATTCTTTTGCTCATAATTTTTGATCTAGAGTTCTATTTTATGTGTCGTCTATGGCATTGAGAAATTGGTTTTGTCCTGATTGTCATGGTGTAGATGTTTCATACGAGAAGAGCTTGGTCAATACATGTTTGTGTTATAGTCTTCAACTTTGTGATTTCTCTATTTTATTTATTTCAAAGTTATGAGTTTAATACATTTTTGATATGACACTGAAATTTCAAGTTTATTTGTTGCTTTGGAAGGTGTGTGAAAAGGGATAAAGTACTTGGAGCTTGGAAAAGATAGGGAAAAGTGTAAAATTCAAATGAAGCTCATTTGGAGGGAAAGTGTTTTCCCTCCTTAGATTGAATTTATATGAATCCATTGTAAGGGTTGTTTCATTTTGTATTCAAAGAGACATTAGAGGACCAAAAAGTTTATTTTTGCATTTCTTGATTTCCTAGCTAGGTTTTCCATATGGGCAATATTGTACTAAGTATTTATATATATTTTAACTTATTGTAATTGATCCAAAAACTTATTTTTTAAGAAAACATCTATTAAACAAAGCTGTAAATATCCAAACATCTATTGTTTTTAAGCAAACACTTTATTTATCATATCTTTTGTAACTAGACTCAATTTTGGTTCTAATTTGATGCAATGAAAATATTTTTTCATAAATATCATCTTTTATTAAAACATTATATGCCCAAACTTCATATATTTTTCATACCAGAGATCTGGAACTTTAGAGCTCATTAAGACCAAGGGCCAACCATGTGTAAAATCTTTGTTTTAGCATATATTTCACATTCAAACTCCATTTTGGTTCTTGTTTAATGCATTAGAAATATATTATCATAATTATCATATTTTATTTATACATTAGGGGCCTAAAATTTATATATTTTTCATACAAAGAATCTGAAACTTCAGAGCTTAGCAGGACCAAGGGCCAACTAGGTGCAAATTATTATTTTTGGCACATCTATCACATATGGAATCTATTTTTGTTCTAGTTTTATTTTTTGAAGTATATTATCTAGGAGGTCATATTTTATTCATAATTAAGAGTCCCAAAGTGCATATATTTTTCATACTAAAGATTGAAGCCCAACAAGAACATGGGCCAACTAGTTTTAAATTATTTGTTTTAACATATATTTCACATCTAGACTATATTTTGGTTCTATTTTTATGAATTCTAAATATATTATCCTAAGTATCATAGTTTATTCATATATTTAAATCCTAAACTTCATATATTTTTCATACCAGAGATCTAGAACTTGAGAACCAACACAAACCAAGGGCCACTAAGGTAAAAATTCTCTAATTTAGCATATCTTTTACATCTAAAATCCATTTTGGTTAATGTTTAATGAATTAAAAGTATATTTTCCCAAGTTTCATCTTTACTTTAGACATCATATTCCAAAACTTCATAGCTTTTACACACCAGAGATCTAGAACTTTGGAGGTGTTTCGACCCAACATGAATAAAGGGTGACCCAAGTGAAAATTATCTATTTTGTCATATATTTAAAAAAATTAATATATTTTGGTTTTCATTTGATTATTTAGAAATTTATTTTCTCATAGATCATATTTTTTTCAAACATCAATGGCCCAAACTTCATAGATTTTGTGCAAAATTCAACCAAAGATCTGAAACTTCCAAGGTTGTTTGACCTAACTTGATGGGGACACCTCTGACCTAACCTTATGGGGGTTATATATGCATTAAAACACCAATTAAATCCATACCAACCTCATGTGTACATTTTACATGTAAAATAAAAATTTAGCATCTTATTTTTCTCATAATGATTGCATCCATACTTCATTTTGACTCTTGTTTGAAGCATTAGAAAGGTATTGAAATGATCTATCTAATGATGTAAAATATTTGATCATTTATAAAAAAAAATGGGTATAAAACAAATATGTGAAAATTTTATTCTAAAATACATCATAGGCATGTTAATCATGAACTCTCTAATTGGCTATATATTTCACATCCATAATTTGTTTTGGCTCTCATTTGAAGTGTTGGAAATGTCTTGAAACAAGCAATCCAATGATGTAAAGAATTTTATCCTTAGAGACTTTTTAATGTGTTCAATTCTAAAATATTTTATAAATTCCCCTTTTTAGGACCCAATTTCATATGTTAAAGTCTGACACATACTATTTCCAGACTATATCACCTAATAGACAAGGCTAACTGGGCCTGATTTGTGATTTATTTGAGTCACTTTATTAAAAATTGAAAAATAAAAGGAAAAAATGAGAGCATAAAAGTTCCAAGTTAGAATAAAAGAGGCCTTACCATCCTTATATGTGTTTTAAATATGAGAGATGATAATTGTAATTGGGTTCTTCTTTCTTTCAAGCTCTTGGGGAAGAGTTGCCTATAACTTTGTGTGTGGGTATGTAATTTCCAGATATAAGCAATGGAATACAGACAAGTGGATGATATTAATATTTATATTTATGGGTATTAATTTTCTTTGTTTATAATTTTTTTATTTCCACTTATAGATAGAGAATCCATTGAAATCTTGCACCTTTCTTAGGTGTGTGCAATTCATGGTGTTTTAATACTTTGTACCTCATGTATGGGCTTTGTACCAAGTGTACCCAATCCAAGTTTTGAGGATATTATGATTCTAAGAAATCCTTTCATTCTCATTACATATGGTGATCATATTTCCATTTTTTGTGTGAAAGGAAGAATTTCCAACCCTTTCATTTACTTCTAAGTCATTCTGGCAGTTATCTACATTCATCTTGCTATGACTTTCTCAACTATATCCTCCTCCTTTATCCTTCAACCATTTATAAAATTTATTTCCTTTTTTTTCCAATTAAAATCACACAAAATAACCCAAAATACACATATCTTATAAGGGATTTCCCCCTGTCAAACACAGAGGAAAATCACCATCTCAATAGTGATTTCTCTTATTATTGGTGAATTTGTGTTATTTCTCATTGGACGAGTCACAAAATAAAGTACTAAAAAAGTGATCTAAATTTTCACCAACACACATACAAGATTTTAAATACACCATTATAAGAACTCAAATCCAACATGAATATGTGGCTTACTACATGTTTCCTTATTCCTTGGATGAGATGTCTTATAATTGGTATCTTGATTTGTTAGATAGATATATAACCTCTTAGAATGACTTTGAAACTACATTCATTAATCATTTCAAAATGCCTATTGATCCTAAAATACTATATCATTAGTTTGCTACAACCCTTAGAGAACCTAATGAGGCCATGAGCATGTTTAACACCCACTTCCATCAATTGTACAAGAGGTTGAAAGACCCATATACTCAAACTGAAGTTGTTATTCAAATATACCTACGAACTCTGGACCCACTGACTTCCATGTCCATCAAAATAACTCCATTAATACTCACATATTTGTCTTTGACATATCATGAATCCATAACTATTGAACAAAAAATAATGATTTAGGGATGTGGTGTTGTTCTATTTCCTTCATTAGGAAAATTAAGTACATGTAATCAAACTCTGATGTTTAATAAAGCACTCGTGCACAACACCCTACTAATGAACGAAATCCTAGCTACCATATATTCAGCTTATAATCAGCATTCTAATCCAATGCCTTTAATTTTCATGCTTGTGAATCAACTTGATCCTTCAAATCAAATGTCATCTCAATCATATAATCAATAAATCATCCATGTATCATACAATAACACCTTATTGCACCTAATGCAATTGATTGTGTTAGTTTAGTTAGTAATAAGCAACTCATCTTAGCTTTTTTAAACATTGAAATATATTTTCATGCTGGTTTTATCTAAATGACATTTGATAGAACAACTACAGCTAAATTTACTCTACAATATGGAAATGATCAAGATTAAAATTTGAGTTCAACAGCATAAAATATATAACATATGGTACAGGGGTTGACCAACAAGACTTTGTTTTGAAAATTAAAACTTGGGGTCTATGAGATTGGAATCGATAAAAGAGCTAAAGAGGTTATGTTTGCTTTAAAAACTTTATATTATAGGTGAGTGATAGTGTAATAGAGTGATGATGACTCTAAATTGATGTTGATAGCATAATATCTATTGTAGACATGCCAATGGCTAGAAATCCTAGTGTCAATATGTTGTGTGTGCAAGAGGAAACCAATAATCTAAATGATAAACATGAGAATGGGGTTGGATAGTCAAAACCAAAGGAGGAGGATGCCTCCCATGCATATAAAATAGTTTCATCATATTTTTTTGCTCCTACATCTTAATATCAAAGGTATGATGAGTGAGTGGATTACAATGACTCAATGTTATTCTCAACAGTGGAAGTGGCAAAAGTGAAAGTAGGTAATTTTGAATATGGTGGTAAAAATAAGGAAGACAAGTCAACAAAATTTGAACCTGAAGTTACATCAATTCAAGACAACTTTTCTCAAAATCTAACTGGTGTACATGTAATAGACATAACCAAAGGGTCACTCCCAAGAGAAGAACAAGGTTAGTACACTCTTGATGTCAAGAAGAAGGAGAATAAAGATGATATTTATGTGAAATTCTTGTCTCAAAATAAACAACTAGCAATTGAAATTGTGATTGGTTGCCTCAAAAAACACATCATTACTAGGTTGGGCATACCATTTACTCTAGTATGTGATAGCACCCTTGCTTATCTCTCTTCATAGTTTACTATATGGGCAGAGGTAATTTTAAAATCTTATTTTGATTATTATTCACAAATTAATAATAATTATGTTGTTGAATTTATAAATTAAAATTTACTAGATTTGATTAAGAAAATTGTGGATAAAAGTCTTTTGGATAAGGTACATGAGATAAATGGACAACATCATCACAAATATGAGTTGTCTGGTGAGGCTTTGTATAGTTTTCCTACTTTTGATGTGTAGGTTGTTTTGATTTGGTGTGTTGCTTTAGTTTAGGTGCTTGTTTTATTTATTTTTGTCATTATTTTATCCTCATTCGTACCTATCTTTTATCTATTCCTTTTTTTTAATAGTGTATGTACTTGTTGATCATATAAAAAAGAGGGGTGTGTTGGTAAGTAGTGTTGATGGCATTTTGGTGTTTTAGTACTTTGAATATTTTGTGATGGAATATTTTTCTTATAAGTTTTCTTCAAAGGTTTGGGACTATTGTGTGTGTTCTGAATTTGTTCATGTTTAGATGAGTTTGGGTAAATTACTTAACTTCTATATATGTTCTCTTGAAACCACACGTGGAAACACATTTTAATGATTTCTAGGTTTGCCAGGGTAAAACTATTACAATAAAAAATTAGAGTGAAAAATATAAAATTCTACTTCTCATTTTCCATAGTGGTCCCCAACCCAAAATTGAGATGCTAAAAGAAATTATCAAAAAAACTTGATTTCTGGGTGATTTTGGTGGCCTCTACTAGGGCTATGGATGCCCAACTAGTAGTAGATCAAGGCATTAATTGGAATCAAAGTCATCTTCATCGGGGCTATAGACACTTGGTTGGTAGTGAAGCAACATCTAATTAATCATTTCAATGTATAATTCATTAGCTCAGTGATTTTTAAATAATGTGAATTATTGTAAATACAAAGATAAATTTTGATAGTATGATGATTTTTTTGATCTTGTTCTTGGTTTACATGGATCATGTTTGCTTCATTTGCTTTCTAGTGATCATCATAGATTGTATGATGCATGATTTTTAAATAATGTAAATTATTATAAGTATGAATATGAATTTTGATAGTATGTTGAATCTTTTGATCATATTCTTTGTTTACATGGATCATGTTTGCTTCCTTTGCTTTCTAGTATAATTGGATGTTCATGTGTAGATATTTATGTTTTTTCATAACATGGGATCTTTGAGTTCTCTCGTTGCACTTTGATTGAGAAGTTAAGTATTTGAGGTTAATTTATATGTAAATGGTTTAAGTATATGCTCGTGATATGTCAATGATTTAAGTGTATTCTCTAAAAAATTTTACCATGCAACATTTCATGAAAAATATAATGATGATGCAATGATGTTCATTAAAACATGCTCAACCCTGGTCCCTTACCTTGTGCTAGTGTTTTGCCTCTTTTTTTACCCTTGCAACTTTTAAATTTTTCATTTGTGAGTATTTATCCTTTTATTTCTAAAAAACTTCTTTACTATGGAAAAATCATTGTGTGTTGGTTCTACAAACTGCCCTGACAGTTCATAGAAACACTGCAATAGTTTCATAAACTTCCACTTACATAGAGTAATAGTTTCATCACCTTAAAGTGTTTTTAAAATTGATTTCACAAGACTTGACTTTTCACACATTTTTTGTGATTTCAGTTGCATTTTTTCCTCTTAATTTCACCTTCATGATTACCTAGTAAACCTTTAGTATGGATTATTTTAATATCCATCCCCGCCAAAGTAACTCAAATAAGCTCCCAGTCATGCTTCAGTTAATGCCAAGTCAAAACTTATTCTTATTCCTTACAAGTATCTTATTTTTCTTAAAATTTTGGATCTAAAAATTTCATTAGAGATTGAAGCTTACAATTTTTCATAGAACCACAGTTATCCTTATGTTGTTTTAAAGAACTTGGCCTCAGTTTGTAGTAATCTTTTGGTAATTTTCACAAGTTAAAAAAAATTATCTCATGAGTTTGCAACCAATACTTTGTTGTTCATGATCAACCAAGCGCAAGTCAATTTTTTTTTATCTCTCTAGGTTGTGTTTTTGCTTCCACTTTCTTTACATTTCCTCTTTTTTAAGAGTTCCAATGTCACCATTCAACAACATATCAAGGAGTTAGCTACCTGAGGATTCAACATTTTCATCAACTACTTCTCCTTCACTTGATCTGATCTTTGGTTAGGTTGGATAATTTATTTATTTTTATGTTCAACTCATTATATTAAATTTCCTATTCATTATAAAAATTTGCATTTGAAAATATTTATTTAGAAAAACTCTAAAAAAATAAATTATTCCTTCTCTTTCCTCTTACATTTGGAAAAGTAGTTCTATCATCTTAGTTGCATTCACACATTTTAAAATATTATAAAATAATGGTATTCATGTTAATTATAGGCTAAATAGGTGAATATTACAATTATTTACAACCAACAACATTTTATTTTTATTTTTCATTTCACACATTCACATACACAAATAACACCAATAAGCTTGCATACACAAAAAATAGGAAAAGAAAAGGAAAGTTTTGCATCTAGAATTAGTTTGCTTCTTTTCATAGTAAATAAATTCATTTCAATTTATAAATAATAATGTTAGACTTGTATCCATTCAAATACATATCGATCTAGTTGTATATGAATTTTATAAACAATAGAAAACCCTAAAAACTTTCATATTGGCTTGTACACAGACTAGATCTTGAAAGCTTAAAGGTTTTATTTTGCATACATAAAATCAAAATTCTAAATCTAGTTTCACATTTGTATCTATAAGATTCAAAATTTCATTATATTTTTAATTCATTTTCACTAAAAATATAAAAACAAAAGCATTCATTTAGTGCATACAGGTGAAATTATGCATTTGTAAAGTCAAAGAAAAAGTTAAAAAATATCAATTGCATTAGTAGTTGAATTTTCATTTTTAACCCACATTGCATTCATAAAATATCAAGAAAATAATAAAAAACAATAATAGATTTTTTTCCTTCATTTCCAAGCATTTTGATTTTAGCAAATAGCATAGTTTTCTTTCCCTTTACAAAGACTAGTCAAAAACTCAAAACAATCCCAAATCAAAAAGCTTATCAAAATGAGCACAAGTGACCTTGTTATGGCATAATACTCAACTTTAAAAATATAAATTACACATCTCACCATTATATCAAAATGAGAAAACAAGCTTCAACTTCCAAACAATGTTACCTCATTCTTAGATGATGCTTCCTGAACAAGCCAATCTACACACAATAGGAACTTTCCCTAGAGTGCCCTCTTCCATACCAGTGAGCAACATTTAGTGTGATATTAAATTAGAATAAATAATTTAAAAAATCATTCCAAACCCCTCACAAACCTTATCATTGAACAAATTAAGGCCTTTAATGAGTAAAACTTCCTAATAAAACCCCAATAGTAAGACCCATCCACATCCTAGCACACTAGGCCAACAAGATTTAAATGTGATCTTCCTTATTCCTTTCTAAAATCCTTAGATCTAGCCTCATCATATCTCATTCACTTTTTAGATGAAATTAAGTATACATAGCCACCTTTATATATCCAATCAAATTCTAAGGGTCGTTTAACCTAACTTTGCTTAGTTTTTTGAGCCTAGTGTCAAGCAATAAATCCATTACCTTTTCCTTATCCATTATTAGGATTCTTAGAACTCCATATCTTCATAATTCACTACTTTAAATGAGTATTATGACATAGATGAGCTATTTTGGTATCATCATGAGCACCCTTTTCCATTTGTTGCTCAAAATCTTACTCCCATACCTCAACCTAATCAACCAGTCCTTCCCATTCAAATTACTCAATTTTATTAACCTAACAAAGCAAATCACTAGGACACTCAGATTATAATCCTATCATTAACTATCTTGGATAGACCTTAAGAATTTGAGTATATGAAGGTTAACATATTACTTTTTATGTGTATAAAAATTGGTGAACTCGACACAAAAGGCTTATCCTTTTATGTAATCTTATGTTATTTTCTTTTATCCACCTTTTTCCTCTCTTTCATTTATTCTATAGGTGTACATATACCCTATGAATATGTAGGGGAAATATTTTGATATGACCTTAGACCTTGAAACCTATAGAAGGAGCTATCAAATTTTAGGTGAAGCCTCCTTTAGTTTAGACAATAACTCCACCAAAAGCATGGAAAATAAAATTTGAAATTATTATTCCTCTATCTTAAGAACCAAGTCTAGGGAAACAATATAAGAACTGTTGGATCCTTCTAAAATCACCATCAACTACCACAACTCTAACAACATGACCCTCACTACTAGAGGTGAAATCTACCCCTAAATTACAACTTGGCCCCATATCAATTTGTAAATCTCATATATTGAAAGTATAAAAAGGTTTGACCAATATATCAAAAGAATTTGTATCCTAGAAGATGGGCGTAGTAGGTTACAATTACCCCTACCTTCCTCCAAAACTAACCAAAAACACTTTTAAATTTTGGTCAGCCCACAATAGCTCCTCTTGAACAATATAACACCAACCAATTCATTACAAGCTACCAATCCTTTTCTCTTGAGTCTCTAATAAGGGAGGCTCCCAAAACTGACACCAACCCTTCACTAAATGATCTCATCTCCACCTTGATAGGCGACATTCAAGACTTACAGAGTAACCAAGCCTCTCTCAACCAAGGAATGACCTCTAACCTCAGCAACAAAAGTCTTTCCTTCTCCATTTCCATTCCATCAATGACTTATAGACCACCACAATACCAAATTAACCCATCTTCCACTTGCTTCATTACAAGCTAAAACCCCAGAGACATATTTACTCATGAAGTTCCCTATCTTATCACATCAAGCATCCCTCCTCTTTATCAATATCTTACTCAAATTCCTATTAGAGACTCTTTCTCATACTATATTCTCAACATTATGGTAACTAGTTTATCACCACTCATTACTCTTCATAGTTATGTGTCAACCAATGTGCCTCCCACATAAGATCCACCATTTAAAGCACTAAAAAACACTCATTCTTCCCACTTTTTACAACCTTATTTAGTTAAACAACTATTTCTAAGCATATTATTCTTCATCTTCCAAACCCACACCTCTTCCTTCTATCATTTTCATAATTACATCCTACCCAAACCCTCTCCCTCAAGCTCACCCCATAATATCTTTGGTAGATTTTAGTGCCATGAGGACCTATGAAAAATACTTAAAATAACCCCTCAACCAAAACATACGAAGATTCCTTTTGCCACAACCTCTTCCTAAACTCCCCAAATATAAGGGGAGAGATACCAATACACATGTGAGATCATATATAATTATTTTCAATAAATTATACCCTGGGATTTGTTAGTTTCTAAGATATTCCCAAATAGCCTTGAGGGAATTGCACTAGATTTGTATCACCACCTCCCTAAGACCTCCATCCATTCTTTTTGATAGCTCATGGCTGAGTTTGTCAAGGTGTTTGACATGGACAAGCTGCTAAAAAATGGCATATGGGAGTTCTTGCATCTCAAATAATAATCCAATGAATCTACCACCCATTTTATCATGATATGATGAAAAGTCTTATACTCTTTCACTAGTGCCCCACATATGAACCATAGAGAGTTATGTGATCTCTTTTTACACTCTCAACAAGTAAACAATAAAGGTTTACACACATAAATTAACATTTATTGATAAAATTATGTACTTATGACCACTTCTTATATATACTTAGCTCATGCCTCATCCCATGATCCTTGACCACCATTCCTTCACTTCTATGTGGATGAACCTTTTATCCAAGCAACTAATGATCTAAAAATATTCCTATTCCACATTACAAATAACCTAAACTCACTTTTAGACTGATCCACACTTCCATTTTATCCATCTTTGCTCTCTATAAATGGCCTCTATTTAGACTATCTTGCTCCCCAATTATGTCCAATTTTGATAGTCGTATCCTCCCACCAAATCATGGCTCTTTGCTCAAATTCAAACTTATGTAACGATTCATCCAACATGTTTAGAAAGCCCCATCTAAAACAATTCCTAATTGATCATAATAAAGCCACATTTTATAGACATTTTTCACCAAGAGGATCATTTAATAGAAAATCACTAGAACATCTAACTACAAAGAAACCCACCTATTTTTTTTCTAATATAGGGTCCATATAACCCTAATAGCCCTTAGTTAAGTCTGCATACACATCCAAGGTCACAGGTCATTATTGAAGCACTTAATCACATTAGAAGTGGACTAATATTTAGCATTTTGTACCAATATTTCACACACACCACTATAGTATGGGATAACTACATGGACTTTGATCCCTTTTCATAGTATTGGTACATAAGCAGTGCTCAACACATGTGTATAACACAACTTCAACTGCTAACCCATCTTTATGTTTTATTATTTTGTCATTTGTGGTCAATTGAGCTAGGGTTACAAGTGAAAAATGAGGAACATAATAATTTTTACAATATAAATAGAGCTCCTACATAGGCAAATATAACATACAGGTGAGGTGGACCCATCATATCGATTATAGAGAATAAACCCTCATAGGATGTCAACGTGCCCTAAGGACACTAGTATAGGTCACACTTGTCTAATTCTAGTGGCTTTATCCTAAATCTAAGTGAAACACTATTACTAATTCCTAGTAATATTATGCAATCACATAATTGATTTCATAGTTGCACTTATAGTCTTGCATTTCCATTTTCTAGCTAAGTTGTTTCCTTCAAGAATTTTCTCCTTTTAGCATCTTTATAAATTTATCAAGTTCCATATCAGTGAGTTCATTTATTATATATATGTAGCATTCTAATTTTATGAAAAAATATGTCTAATTAGGATTTCACATTTCTTGATACCCAAATTATATAAAACATATTGGTGAACCTGTTTATTGATTGAATATTGTAAGCCTTAGATTTCCTATGGTTTTCCTTCGAATTTTTTTGTTAGGGTTTCAAATCTAAAATTTTGATTTCCTTATCATGTTAGAATGTTTAATAGCATTTTAATGTATTTCTCCTCTTGTTCTCATTTTAGTCTTTGGAAATAATTTATCATTTTAGTCTTTGGAAAACTTAAAATGGATGACAAATCATATCTTACTCCTAACCTTCAAGATGGTGATAACTACTTTCCCTCTAACTAGGTCCATGTTATCACTACCCCACAAGGAAATGTTACCCCTACTATATTTCTAAATGAGGGTAACCAACATGTCCTTCCTCAACCCCTACACCACCCACATTACCACTTGATGGTGTTTGTATGCATATTCGGTCAAAGATACCTAAGGTTTATGCTTATGAAGCCTTTAAGGATCAAATCATCATTTTTAGAAAGACAATAGAACTATAGAATCAAAATCAGTATTTGGTTTCAAAGATCACAACATAGGAAAATTAGGTCACATATGCAAATAATATAGAGTAAGCTAGTGTTAATCATGTATTTACATGTTCATCTAGCAATGTTGTGCCTAAACAGACTTCATATAAAGATGGGAAGCAACAACAAAATACATCTACAACAAGTGATTCAAAAAGTATACAAATGGATAATGTGAGATTATAAGAGAAATTCTTAGAAATAAGTTGATCAAACTACCCATATACCTCCTCTAAGGAGATAAAAATACTATTGTGCATATCATATAATGCATGGGAATCATACAAATAGTTGTTTGGCTTTGATAAACAAAACACAAAGTATGATTGATATTGGTGATCATATAATAGATACACAAATCAAATAACCCACTCACATTATGATTGCCTCTCCTAAGAAATAGGTGCAAATAAAACAAGTGGCAAAATCAAAAGTTATGCAAAAGTTAAAAAAATAGCAAGTATGGATACAAAAGGATAATTCAAAGTAAAAGAATTGAAAATGGAATCATTAGAGAAAGAAAAGATTCAGATAGCCAAATTAGAGAAAACAAGATTATAAAAGGAACAAGATGAAAAATATAAATTATAAAAGGAAATTATTGTAAACTAAATGTTACAAAAAGAATAAGAACATAAGTTGTAAAAGCAAGTGCAACCTAAGCAAAAAAAACATCTTTAAGAAAGGATTTATAAGCTACTATTAAAAAGCAAGTCACCAATGTCAAGGTTATGGACTATCAGGAAAAAAATTGTTCTATGTCATTTATTATATCGATTGGATATAAGCTTCAACACTTGGATCAAACTAATGCATCTAAAACATGTATGGGATCAATTAAGTTAAGAGTTTTATTTTCTTCAAAAGAGTGTTGTTATTTTTTCATGTTATTTTAAATCCATGTACATACAATGTGGTATGTGGAGGAGCATGATTAAAATCATAGGAGTAGTGATTGATAAAAACAAAAATTACATTTCATTTGATCATGAACGTAAGGTCACTTTAATTTCAAAATATGAAACTTATTTAGAGTAAAATAACAAAAATAAAGCATATATATAGCTAATATTCAAGCAAATATAACTAATAGAATGTTAGGAGAGACAAATGATACCAATTATATTGTGAAGGAGAAATTAGAAAAGTTGATACCACTATATGGGGCAATTGGTTTTACATATCCAGATACAAAATAAGATGAGTAGCATACCATAATTTCAAAAAAAAAAGATGATGATGATTATACTACAGAAGATTTATATGGTTACAATAATACAGGGCCTACACAAAGGCATCGTGTTTATGATATTCTAACCTTATAATAGTATCATCCCTTGTACATAAAATCTTTCCTTATCATAATATATATTCAAAAATATAACAAAAATAGAATATTTCACAAAAAATTAAAAATTAAGACATGTGCATGATGTGTAGTTCATTTTCATCAGTTAATTTGTTCTCATTATACTCAGTAATTATATATATATTTATATATATATATATATATATATATATAGTATATATCAAGATGATTCACAAGTATACATGAGTGAATGAAGAACATATAGGTATCCATTTCCATATAGTTGTAGGTCATGACACTATCTCAGACATAGAAATGTTACTCAGAGAAAATTGCTTTGCCTAGATAGTAACACATTGCATTGTTGGCTAAATCTGTTGGACTCATCTTAGTGAACATAGGCTATGAATTATCATATCCAAAAAATTCAATGCATCCTACAACTTGTTTATATTATATAAAGTTCATTGGTGGAATCCTTTTACATGGGTTTTATCATTCTTTGATATCCCTTATTTTTAATACCTCAATTCCTTACGTTGCACAAAATCTATCGATATTACTCGGTTACTTCCATATTGATATCTTAATATCTACCTAAATTTTTGAATATAATGACATTATGAATCGCTTCTGATAATAAATTACATTTATTCTTGCATGCTTTGTGTGTTTACTTCATGTCTTGTATGTATTCACTGCTTGTATTTTGGACATTTGAACATGTCCTTGTACGTGGCTCTAAGATTTACTATATACTTCTATGCATGTGAGTGACATTTGAATATGTATTTTTTATGTGGCCCATTGGTATTCTATTATGTGTTTTGTGTGATTTTCATGTACTCTTTGTTTGTGTGTGTCATGGCCATAAAATGTTTGTTCGTGTTTGCTCAGTTTCCAATGCCATGATGGACATCATTAATCTTCCCAATTTATGATGTCATGATCAACACCACACATCCCTCCTTGAGTTATTCTAATCAGTTTTAGTTACCTTCAGTGTATAACCACTTATTTATGTGTCTAATTGCTAACATATATCTTGACAATGTCACTATGTATGTTTATTTCCACATGCATCTTATATCACTATTTTGTTTAGTTTATCTATGATGATGCCATGATCTTACAATTTTATTGATCCTACTCAAATTTACATATTTTTATAACATTTATTACAAAAAAATTATTTTGAGTTATTGTGTAGGCTTCACAACTCACTTCGAAAGAGGGGGCTTACACATTAACTTGTCTTATATACGAAGTTGTAGTAGTATGCAAAATAATCATAAATCAACGAATTTACATAGTTGATCACAATCCATACCCAAAATCACCAAAAAAGTAGTTTTGGATAATAATGCTCTGTTTAGACAAGGGCACAGGTTAGTCATATCCAAAGCATCATGTTGGAATCCCAATAGGGAGAAAACACTAATTTTAAACATTCTAAGAATCACATTCAGTACAAAATAGTTTGCAATATGTATACATAATCATTTTTTAAAATATTCAAGTTTATCATAGATTTTCTTAGAATGGGGGAATCATGTGTGGCATATGTTCCAAGATGATTTACACAAGTTGGCTCAAAAAATTACATGATATTATTCAATTTAAGTATCTATATACACATGTAGTATTGTATTTGGGGTAGGTGCATGGCACATGACCACATTTTTACTCAATTTTTGCATTAGTTTCATAGATGGAGTGGCAATACTTGATGTTACCTACATTGTATACACCAAACTCATATAAGACTATCTTTTTCACCAATTTTACACTATTTTTATGCTAGTTTTGTACCAAAAATGAACCTTATTTTCTCTACAGTGGTTGATTCACCTTTTTCACCAATTTTTACACTAAAATAACCTATTGGAATTCATATAGGGATTCCTAAATACTCCACCTACCTTAAGTTATGCAATGATGAAGTCAAGGCCAACTGGAGTTTTTAATCATAGTCAATACAAAATAATTTGTAATAGGTATACATAATCATTTTAGAAAAATACTCAAGTTTTTCATAGATTTACTTAGAATGGGGGCATCATATGTGACATGTGTTCCAAGATGATTTACACAAGTTATCTCAAAAAATTAAATGATATTATTCAATTTAATAATCTAGATATGCCTATAATATCACATTTGGGTCATGTGCATGGCACATTACCACATTATTACTCATTTTTTATAGTAGTTTCATAGGAGTGGTAATACTTGTCATTACTTACATTATATACACTAGACTCATATCATACTTTATTTTTCACCATTTTTTCACTAGTTTTATTATAGTTTTGCATTATAAATGAACCTTATTGATGCAGAGCCCTTTTTCATACTCTGCCTAACCTCACTTTGATACCTACACATAAAGGTGCTTGCATTGATTCTTCACTATCTGATTTATTTTTTTAACTCTCTCATAGGGTCTGGTGTCATTCTCTTAATGTTATTTTTCAACTCAATGCTTCTTGAATACTCTCACTATGCCATTCACCTCATTTTACTCAGTCTTTCACTCTCTTTCATTCACTTACTCAAATACTAGTTTTCACTATGCCACAAGCTTCTCTAGGCCAAATCTCCTCAATATCTATCAAGGTCCTATGTATATAATTTATTAAATTGGATGGCCTCACAAGGTATTAAAAAACTTTTTTCAATCTCACTTACACCCTCTTTCAAACTCAAGTCTCTTCTACACTATTCAACCCTTCATCCTCAAGCTCAATGTTACTAGCCTTTTTTTTAACAAATTTGCATAGTAAGGAATAGTAAAAATGCATATTAAGAAACTAATAATGGATTCAAATACAATATATCATTTTATAGGTTTTCACAAAGTTTTAGGGTCTAGATATTTTATCTTCACCCTTTTCTAGCCTCATATTCCTTGCAATTAGATCTTTTTAGGCCTTCCTAGCTCTATCAACAACATAGTCTTCAAAATATGGTTTGTATGGGTCCGTACTAAACTAAAACCTTCAATATATATTTCTTCCTACCAAAAACCATCAGACTAAAAATTTTCACCAATTTCTATCAGTGAAATCACAAGATATCTCATTTTTTGTCCATATGCCTAAGCTAGGGTTTTTGCTTATTGTAACAACCTGAGAAGGTTCTAAATAAATTTTTTGACTCTATATAGGGTTAAATCCTCCCAAATACCATATTAAGGTTTTCAATACCTATCTACTCCTTTTCTAGACTTTAGATCCTTTGTTCAATCTCTCACATCGTTCCAACCAAGAATTGCATAGCATATTGTGAACTTTGGATGACTGTATACAAATAGAACAAGGTAAAATACATTGTCTTACCAAAAATTCTTTAAAACTCTTCTCTAAAATTATATACTATCAAATTTTCATTTATCCCATCTACATATCTCAATAAACTCTCAATTATTCATTATTCCAACATATAAGCTGGATTGTGTTAGTCAAATAAGACATTCAGGGTCTGTTAAGCTGAAATATTATCTTGTTGAAAACAAGTAGGGTTTATGAGTAATATTGATGAATCACATTATTATCTTGATAATAAAATTTTTTAATCCACTTTCTAATGCTCAACATACTATTTTTTAAATTCCTCACTATATTAGACTTTAGACTTAAATGAACATAAACAGGGTTTGATTACAGAACTTTACTATGCCAACTTACACATAAGAATAGAATATTCTAAAAAGTCTTCAAGATTCAAAATAAATAATTGCATTCATAAAATAATTTTAACACATAAAACACATATACATCAACTTAAACCTTTCATTTATTTTAATGATTAAACATATGTACATGGGCATCATTATTCCTGTGAACAGGGTAGAAAAGTTCTTTCTCTTCATTTACTCCTCTCCTTTGTACCTTTGCATTTCAAAACTCTAATTTACTTATACCCTCCTAATAATTTCCTCTACCTCTGGACTAACATCCTTATTCAATCCAAAAACTTGTTTCATATATAAGAAAACTACCTCCTTGTAACTAACTTCCTTAGTAACTGCCTTCTAAAAGGCTTAACATTTACATTTCTTTCTTATGCCACTTTATGTACATAAAACACTTTATTACATACTCGTAGACTCACTATATGACCTAAAAACAACATTTGGCAATTTGACACACACCAAAAATGCTTAAAAACACACTTACATAATTCAAATTTTCAAATGCCCAATTTAGTGGGAAAATGCCAAAGGGCCACCTAGACACTTTTTAAGATTCTTCCAAAATCTCAAATTACTTATAAGGAATGTTATAATATTAAAGACACTCTTGAACAACTTAACATAATTAGTTTATAGCCCCTCATCATACTCCTGGGGAAGAAATAAATGGAACTCCAATGCTTCTTCATGTCTTCCAATTCATGTTCTTGTAATCATCTCTTGCTTCAGTTGCTCCTTCATGCTTCAGTTGCTCTTTTTCTTTGTTTTTTTACTTGCCTCAATCATAAAACAACTTTCCTCCTTGTTTATACTACTTTATTTCACTATCTTGCACTTTATGTACACTATTTCTTTCATTTTTGCCTTTATCATATGAGATGTATATGCCCCAATACACTGCTACAACACTTGTACTCATACCTGTACTTATTATCACCTTCATGTTTGTTATAAAATAATGAAATTTCCATGCCCAAGTACTTCAATCTGATCTTTCTCTTCATTCACCATTTAATACCTTCTCTAAGGCTGCTAGTTTTATCTCCAACTACTAAGCAATCTCATAAACAAATTGAGAATTAGATTCTAAACCTTTATCCATCAACTGTACCTCTCCTTCCAAGCCTTAAAATATGCCTTCAAACTGATCATCTTCTTCTTTATCTTTCTCAACACCTATATGGATGCAAGTATCTTCTTGTTCTACACACAAACTCACCTCATTCACCTAAAAGTGTTGTTCAACCTCTTACTTACCTGGTTGCTCTCTCAACATAGCAACATTTCTACTTCCTTTCCTCTTCCTTGGATTTCATCTTCCTTCTCTTTATCTATTGTTTGATTGGCCACTTGAGTGGGTTCTTCCTCATGACCCATCCAAGATGTGGGTTCTCACTTTCTCTCAGTTGCTCTATCTTGACTAGCAAATCATCTAGCTTCTACCTCATCTCTTGCATCTCTTTTTCCATCTCTATTCTCTTCTTCTCTTTATGGTAGATCTTCTCTCTTATGTCATGTATTATCTTTTCTCTCTCTTTCCTCATCTTAACTAGGATTTTTATCAACTCTTTGGTCTCATTTAGACCTACTCTCTTTGACAAGTCTTCTCTCACTTACCACATATTGACCTCTCACTTGGGTCTCTTTTTCACCCTCTCATGACCTCTCACCTGGGTCTATCTTCTCTCTCTTATCCTTTCACTAGGACAACTCTTCTCTATCTTAAATCTCAATTTTGATCTCTATTTTTTTATATTTCCACTAGCTCTATCTCTTCTCAACTAACCTTCACTCGCTTTAGGGCTGACTACCAATCTAATCTGCACACTGATCTATAAACTTAAGCAATATTATGCTTGCATAATATAACTATGATTTTACAATAACTTATAAAATAAAAATATATTTGACTTACTAATTAAATTGTAATAATAATTTATCAAAAGAAATCAAAAAATTTAACACCCAATTGATAACAGAGTTCGGCACTATGGCCTACATCTTTAGATCCTGTATCGGTTGATATATATTATGAAAAACATTTGAAAAGTACTTACAAAAAATTTTCAAATGATAAGTGAACAATTACAAAGTTGTTCTTTAGGCAAAATTACTACTAGTCTCTTTTTGAACTTTTTCTTGATCTTACTTTTAACTTGCTCTGCAACTCATCCAAGTTTTTAGCTCTTAGCTTTTACAGTGGCTACTTAGCTTCTTCATTGTATTTCAAATATAGCATCACTCATTTCATATTACTTATATCCTACATTGTATAGTGGTTAGGCACTTTAACTTTTACTCAAACATTAAAGGTTTGAATCCCTTAATTCCATGCTTTGAAATCCTTCACACTTATGTATTCAAATACCATATCGAGCACTTTATATAGTGTTAGGGTGCACAAGTGTATTAGTGGGGTCATTTATCTTTTACCTTATTAAGCATGGTTCGACTCCCATGGATAATTATGCAAATCCTTTTATCCCACATTCGTGGGTTCTCAAAATTACAAAGGCTTTATTTAGCCTTATCCTTCACAATATGCTTATGGCTTTGGCCACATTTTTCACCACTTATCTTTGGAAACTTTGACTTGGGTGATAGCTTGTCCATGTGGTAATTTGGTTATGTCATCACGTCTAAACCTGGAATTAATATGGAAATTTATTGAGGCATATGGAATTTTCAGTAAAACCTATGGATATCATGTGGTAGTCATACTTTGGTTTCATGTTTAGGCTCCATTAATCCAGATAACCATATGGCTTGAGTTCATTTGGGGTAATTCTTGAACATGGTCTATGTTTACTTGGATCCCATTCAAGTTGGTTGGCTTAGGCTCAAGCTTATCTATCCCAACTGGGGTGTCCATCCCAACTTGCCTCCACTGGGACTAGCATCTCAACTCGATCATTATCCCAACTTGATCCTGGTTGGAAGTTGGGCTCTCTATCCTGACTCAAGTCTACATTACAACTTGACTTACTAACTAACTCAGGTTTGTATTCCAACTTGGACTCAGGTTGACAAAAAAAATTTAGCTTATGGAGGAATAATGTGGTGGCAAGCCACATGGTGGCTTGAGGACCCACCATGTGGTCCACTCACCATTTGCCACTTATCATTATCCTACTGGAGGTTCTATCCAAATCATGTTTTTGCCTTATTCAATCTTCAACATGTGATATTTAGTGCATAAGGACTCCATTTTGTAAACTATTAAATGCACCAAAAAATTTTTGATAATCTTGCCATTATGATAATGATAATCTATAATTAATAACTTTAAAATATAGATCCTTCTAGATCAATCCTCCCCACTAAGAAAGCTTTTTGTCCTCAAAAAGCTAGTACTAGACTTGGTACTTCATATGAGGATCTTTTCATGGCTCTGGATTTTAGCTTCAGTTTGGATGATCTTCTGAATGTTTGTCAATTCTAGATGTACTTTAATAGGTCTTTAGATCTAAAACTATTGCTTTTCACCTAGTGTTATAACAATCACCATTTCACAATTGCCCTTTTAGGGTTTTACCTAGCAACATAGTTTACAAACATTGCCCTTCTTGGGTCTTTGACAAACACTATAATAGTTACAAACATAAGAAAAATTTATATGCATGTTTGCACACATTAAAACATATAAATTAAAATATACAATCTATTTTTTGGGCTTACCTGATACTTCTCATAAAGACATCTTTATATTACCCTGTAGTGTTCCTATCTACAACATAGATAAGTTAAACAACACTAGAGGTACCATTTTACTTGTAATAGTTACTATCAATGTGCTCGTACGAGATACTTTATCCCATCTTTTACAATGCTATACTAATTTTCCTTCTTGGAAAATGTTACCTTTCTTAGAGACAAATATGGTTTACCCAAGATAATGCCACTAAACTATAGTGGAACCACATCTAATTCAACTTCATCTACAAAGTGGAAGGTAATCACAAACCCTAATTTATAGGTTTTACTTACATATACATCATTACCCTCATTTATCTCATTTAATGAATATGGTTTGAAATGTGGCCTAGTTTTCAAACCTAGGGATTCTACAACATCTTCAAATATCAAATTCTTTTGATAAGTTAAATAAAAAATAGCATCTATTTTAGAATGCTTAGAAATTATTCTTTTAAAGAAGTGTTGCTTACCTTTCCAAGGTGACAAACTCTGAACTGTCAGCTTCTCATTGACTACCATCTCCCTTGTTGATGTTGTCTCAAGTTTTGATTGACTAGATTTTGTTTGAGGAGGCTCTGTATTTTTCTTGACGTAAGATGAAGTTATAACCTTTGATTGAGGTTCTAGATGATTATGCTTATCTTTCTTCAACATTTTCCCTTTAGCATTGAAGTAAAAGCCTAACTTCATTTCTTCCTTAGGCAACCTCGTTTTGATAGTTTTCTTAAATTTCCTTTTAGGACTCTCTTGTGCATAATCAAAAAATACATTCAAGTATTTCTTCTTTGCATACCTTGATGAATCATTTGAAGATTATTTGTCCAATGTAATTGTCATGTCTTCAGAGAGTACTTCTTCCAGCTCTTCAGAATGTTTTGGCTTGTTGCTTGAGTAATCCTTCAACTTAGCTTCTTGGGATATTTGTCTTTTGCCTTCATATCTTAATCCTGCATGGAGTGGTCTCTTTTCCACTTGGATAGGCTGGACAATTCCTTTACCATTAATGCCAAGGCCTTATCCTTTGAATCCCATGTTTGTTGATAACTTAGAACATATTCCCTTCACATGTTTTTCAAATGTACCATCACATGGACTTGATAAATGTTTAGGGTTAGTATATTTAGTATCCCTAACATTGTCAATATAACTAAAAGATTGATTTCATTATTTTCTTCCTCATAATTTACATTAGAAGATACATCAATAATCAGATCACTATTTAATTTTGGATTTACAATACCTTTTTTAATGATAGCACTAGCAAGAGTATATGAATTAGAAGAATCACTACTATAACTAGAATGTACCTTTGTAGTCTGACTTGTCCCAAACTAAATCTCATAGGAATGATTGGTTGTCAGTTAGATTCCTTCTCTTGATGCAGTGTTTCTAACATGTCGAGATGTGAGCTAATAATGACCCAATGTTATCTCCTCAGCTTCTCCTAGAACTATATCAAGAGCTACTTGATCAAAAAATAACCCTCTAATGCCAAAATGTAAAATGACATAATGAGTTGCATGTCTTTGTACTATGCCATCAGCTCCTCCAACTATCTTAGTGTGAGGTAATGGAAGATATAGCTACAAATGTCGTACAAGGCCTTCAGTAATATAACTAGCTCCAGAACTCTAATTAAAATAGATCTACATGAACTTTTCCTCAACTATAGTAGTACAGTTCTGCCTTTGACTTTCCTTAAAGCATAGCTTAATATTTGGTACTTCTATCAGAAACAACTATCATATTAGAGACTCTAGAGTTGCTTGATGAGGTACTATTGGTTAGATAGATTGACCACTATTGGACATGATTGTTTCTTTTCCTCTTTCCTCGTTCTACCTTCTAAACCATTTTAGAGCCTGACTGGGATGTAAAATCTAGTATTACTTGGCAATATGACATTGCCAGGCACAATGTCCACAAATCTTTAAATCTCTATGCATCCTCGTATTTTGTCAATGTTCCTATTGCGGTTTTGATCATAGTGCATCAATGATCTATTGGAGTCTCTTGATCTATTGCTCCTATCATTGGTGAGTCACTTGTTAATTTTGCTCTTGGGCTTATAGGAATTACATTATCATAGTGATAATGAAATTTGGTAACAACTAAATCTGAGCTAGCATTAGATCCATCATTCTACAATAACTAATTTTGGTTAAATCATAAATTCATTCATAATTTTAGTTCTGATATCAAAATTTGATGTTTCAAAATAATGTTCACACAAAGGTTAGCCCAGCATACTAACTGCTCTGATACCAACCTGATCCATAAACTTAAGCAATATTATGCTTTCATAATATAATTATGCTTTTACAATAACTTACAAAATAAAAAGATATTTGAATTACTAATTAAATTATAATAACAATTTATCAAAGGAAATCAAAAAAATCAACACCCAATTGATAATGGATTTTAGCACTATGGCCTACATCTTTGGGTCTCGTATCGATCGATATTTATTAGGTAAAATGTTCTAAAAGTACTTTAAAATGTTTTTGAAATGATAAGTGAACAATTATAAAGTTTTTCTTCAGGCAAAAATATTTCTAGTCTCTTTTTGGACTTTTTCTTGATCTAACTTCTGACTCACTTTGCATCTCATCCAAGTTTTTAGCTCTTAGCTTTTATAATGGCTACTTAGCTTCTTCATTGTATTCAAATACAACATCACTCATTTCATATTACTTATATCCTGCATATTATATCAGTTAGGCACTTTAAATTTTCCTCAAACATCAAAGGTTTGAATCCCTTAAATCTACGCTTCAAAATCCTTCACACTTATGTCTTCAAATACCATATTGAGCAATTTATATAGTGTTGGGGTAGACGGGTTTATCGGTGGGGTCATTTATATTTTACCATATTAAGCATGGTTTGACTCCTATGAATGTTTATACAAATCCTTTTGTCCCACATTCATGGGTTCTCAAAATTACAAAGGCTTTATTTAGCCTTATCCTTCATGATACACTTGTGTCTTTGGCCACGTTTTTCATCGCTTGTCTTTAAAAACTTCAACTTGGGTGATAGCTTGTCCATGTGGTGAGTTGGTTATGCCATCACATCCAAACATGGCATTAATGTGGAAATTTATGGAGGCATATATAAGTTTCGATAGAACCTATGGAAATCATGTGGAAGTCATGCTCGAGTTTCGTGCTTGGGCTCCATCAATCCAGATTACCATCTGACTCGAGTTCATCTAGGGTAAATATTGAACCCAATCCATGTTAACTTGGATTCCATTTGAGTTGGTTGGCTTAGTCTTGGGCTTATCCATCCCAACTCACCTCCACTTGGACTAGCATCTCAACTTGATCATCATCCCAACTCGATCTTGATTGAAAGTTGGTCTCTCTATCTTGACTCAATTCTGCATTACAACATAACTTGCTAACTAACTCAGGTTTATATTCCAACTTAGACTCAGGTTGACAAAAAAAAATTAGCTTGCAGAGGAATAATGTGGTAGCAAGCCACATGGTGGCTTGAGGACCCACCATGTGGTCCACTCATCATTCACCACTTGTCATTATCCTACTGGGGGTTCTATCCAAATCATGTTTCTACCTTGTTCAATATTCAACATACAATATGTAGCATATGTAGACTCCATTTTTCAAACTATGAAATGCACCAAAAAACTTTTTATGAGATTGTTGTCATGACAATGATCATCCTGTAATTTAATGATGTCAAAATATAGATCTTTCTGGATCACACACACAACTTCAACATGTCTCAAGAACAAATCAAAACATAACATGAAAACAAAATTAATAATTACCTTGTTATGATTGTTTTTTATCCTTCACTACTACCAAATTAACTTTGTATCTCTGATGCCAAATGATGCAGAGCCTTTTTTCATACTCTACCTAACCTTACTTTGATACCTGCACATAAAGTTGCTTGCATTGAGTCTTCACTATCTCCTTTGTTTTGTCAACTCTCTCATAGGGTCTGGTGTCATTCTCTTAGTATGATATTTAACCTCAATTATTATTTAATAATCTCACTATGCCATTCATCTCATTCTACTCAGTCTCTCACTCTCTTTCATTCACTTACTCATATACTAGTTTGCATTGTGTCATAAGCTTCTCTAGGCCAAATCTCCTCAATCTCTATCAGGGTCTTAGGTATACAATTTAACAACTTGTATGCGCTCATAGGGTCTTAAAAAACTTGTTTCAATCTCACTAACACCCTCTTTAAACCTCAAGTCTCTTCTACACTATTCATCCCTTCATCTTCAAGCTCAATGTTACTAGCCTTTTTTTAACAAACTCTCATTGTACAAAATAGTAAAAGTGCATATTGAGAAAATAATAATGGATTCAAATACCCTTTATTATTTTCTAGGTTTCCACAAAGTTTCATGGTCTATCTCTTTTAGCTTCACCCTTTTATAGCCTCCTATTCCTTGTAATTAGCCCTTTTTAGGCTTTCCTAACTCTGTCAACAACACAGTCTTCAAAATATGGTTTTTACTAAATTGAAACATTCAAAATCTCTTTCCTCCTACCAAAAATCATCATACTATAAAGTTTCACTAATGTCTCTCAGTGAAATAGATATCTCATTTTTTGTTCATATGCCCTAAACCAGGATGTTTGCTTATTGTAGCAACCCAAGAGGGTTATAAATGAATTTGTTGACTTACAAGGTTTCAATCCTCCCAAAGACTAGATTAAGGTTTACACTACCTCTTTACTCCTTTTCCAAGATTTATATCCTTTGTTCAATCTCTCACATCATTCCATCCAAGAATTACATAGCATACTATGAACTTTGGATGACTATATACAAAGAAAATAGGGTAAAATGCATTTGTCTTACCAACAGTGCTTTGAAACACTTATCTAAAACTCTCTACTATCATATTTTCATTTATCCCATCTTCTTATCTCAATAAACTCTCAACCATTCATTATTCTAACATATAATCCTGATTGTGTTAGTCAAACAAGACATTCAGGGGATGTTAAGTTGAAACATTATCTTGTAGAAAACAAGTAGGGTTTATTACTAATAAGGATAACACACATTGTTATCCTGACAATCCACTATTTGAATCCACTTTCTAATGCTCAACATACTATTTTGTAAAGAACTCTCTCCATTAGACTGTAAACTTAAATAAACATAAATAGGGTTTGATTACAAAACTTTACTATGCCAACTTACACATAAGAACATACTATTCTAAAAACTCTTTAGGCATCAAAACAAATAATTCTTCTCATAAGACAATGTTAACACATAAAACACATAGACATCACCTTAAACCTTTCACTGATTTTAATGATTCAACATATGTACATGGGCATCATTGTCCCTATGATAAGGGTACAAAATTTCTTTATCTTCATTTACTCCATTCCTCTATACCTCTAAATTTCAAAACTCTAACTGCCTCCTACCCTCCTGTTGACCATTTTTTGCCCAAAAGGCCAAAAAATCAGTCCCTTTATGTCCCTGCTATTCTAGGCCATTTCATTTTTCAATTTTGCATGAATCTGTTCATTTCTATGGACTCTACAAAATTTCTATAGACTCTACAGAATTTCTACAGACTCTGCAGGTCTAAATCTATGGACTCTGTAGGTTTTGGATTTCTACAGACTCTATAGGTTAGTCCTTGAGTGCATGAAGGATCAATTCAGAGAGTGTTGGGTTTTACAAGGCTTCTTCTTGCTCTTGTCTGAAGAAAATCATGAAGAAGGTTGGCATCGTTGAACCATTGAACCTGATTCAATGCCTTGGTTCAATCGGCTATGGTTCAATGCCTGGTTCAATCAGTTGTTCAATCACTCCATTTCAAACCCTGGTTTATCACTTCAAGTCCATCACTTTAATTTCTAGGCTTGGTTCATCACTTGCTTCACGGATTTTGGTTCAAACAAAAGAGTTCACTGGGCTTATTTCAACAGTCGCTTGAAGCGTTGAACCATTGAACCGATTCAATGCATTGGTTCAATGCCTTTGGTTCAAGCCTTGGTTCAACTCATTTGGTTCAACACATCAGGCTTAGTTCAAACATAGGATCCACCACTCAGTTCAATTTAGTCAGTTTAAGTGGCTTCCAGTTTAATCAGATGGTTCAAATGCTAAAGTTCAACGGGCTCGGCGTGCTTCGTTGAAATGTTGAACCGGTTCAACAAATTGGTTCAATCATTTGGTTCATTGGCAAGTTTAAAGGCTTGGTTCACTTGGCATCAGCACACAGCATTGAACCATTAAACTAGTTTAATGCTTTGGTACAATTTCTTCGGTTCAACAAGGAGGTTTAATGAATCGATTCAAAGGCTTGGTTCAATGGGTTCAGCACGCAGTGGTTGAACCATTGAACTGATTGAATCGTTGAACCAATTTTGGTTCAATGGGTTGATTCAATGACTTGGTTCAAGGGTGTGCCCTATAGCTGGAGGGCAGTTCAAGATCCAAAAGCCCTTGCGGAGGGTAGAGAATGTTTCAAAGGGTAGTCTGAAGATAGAAGGGACAAAAGACTTAAGCGATAGGCTGAATTCTTTCAGACTTTTTGTCTGTAGGAAAAGGCCTAAAACAAAAAACCCGCTAAGTAAAAAAAAGTCACAGAAAAGACCTAATGACTTTTGTTGAGGACGGTGACGTCCCAAAATCTATCATTTTCAAGCAGACAAACTAGTCGTTGGGTGATGGCCACATGAACGTCAAATTTAACACAGTGAAATATCCCTTTGTTTTGAACTTTATGAGCGCCAAATCATGGGAAAAGCCCAAGGAATGTAGCAACCCACCAAAAGATCACCCCTGAGGGCTGAAAGAGTAGGAAGAAGACAAGGAGTAGAAATGACAAAGCATTCAAGTGGTGGAGGGAAGGTGAGTTATTGCAAATGAGTGGTACGACCTATTTTTCTATAGTTGGCATTGATGAGGGGACAAACTACAGCCTGTTTATAGGAAAGAGGTGCGGCCATGTCCTTGCATTAATGTTTGAATGCCAAAGTCAATTTTGGAGATTATACAGCATGGTTCCAGTAGGCCTTTTCTAAGAAATGACATCAGTAGCAGTGATCTTCCTCTTCCCGATGTGTTCAGCACACATGGGCCACTTACAAAAATGAGTGCCAAAATATTTCCCAGGAAGCACCAAGTTTCTCTTCCTCTTTCTATAAATTTTAAACTTCTCATTTGAGAAAAGAAATCCACTCTCAGCCTTAAGGCAAAACTCTGCCCAAAAATCTCACAGGCTTGTAAGGCAGAGCTCTGCCAGAATTTTACCTTGAATCAGAACTTAGCTATTTTTACCTCCATTCTGAGTTTTGCATCTTTAGTATGTGTCTATGCCTTGATTCTGTGTTAAGTCACTTTCTTAAATGCTTTTACAGAATGATTTCAACATGTCTGGTGCATTTTTGAGTTTCCTTTCATAGGTCTGTCAGAAGTGTCCCTAGAGGAGTGTAGGTGAAGTGGATAGGCTGCTGCAGTGTGTCCCAGAATGCCTCTAGTAGTTATTTCTTCCTTGTATCTCCATGGACCCCTGACCCACTGATGGAGAAGGTTTTCTCACTTCAGATGAAGTGTATAGGTACTTCCTTTTGGTGAAAAGTGTATATTCAGGTTGGGTGGATCACATTTTTTGGTGTATCACCTTTTCTTTTTTAGGCTCAGGCTTTGTTTTCAGCATATCTCTCTCCCTTTTCATCCCCCCCTTTTTACATTTTTTGTTAGCGGTAGGAGAAACCAGGGCCTAAAGGATACATCAGAGGGAGCTAGCCCTCATCTAGAGACTCTCCCCTCTAGCTTCGTCAGTCCCATAGGCGAGAGGGGAGTTTCCATTATTGCGTGAAGAAGGCAGGAGCTCAGCCTCCTGCCAAGGGTGCAATATTTTGTGTCATCAATTTTTGGCACACCTGGTGGGACCAACTAGGACAAGTTGTGTCCAAAGAGTTGAAGAATTTTTGATGTGTTCTTCAACCGACCAGCCTTTGGAGGCTTTTGCATTAACACCAATGGCGACTATGAGTTGAATCAGCTGGTTAAGCAGCCTGGTGCCATCAAAAATCACTTTTGTATGTATAATCCCTCTGCACAAAATCATGGGCCTTGTATTCCTTCATATTACCATGATCAAGCTCAAAATATTCATGCAATCCCCTCAAGCAGCCCTCCTAGTTGCCCTTCAACCAAAAGGGCAAATTCCAATTCTGAGATCTTTCACCATGATGGCAACCTCCTGACCTGGGGGGAAATAGTGGAATCATGGGGCAGGAAAGAGGAGAAGAAAGGATTTGCTCAAGACCTTATAAAAGATAAAGGTGCTCCTACCCATGATTCCTATAATCTCTAAGAAAGGCTCTTCCAAGAAGATCTAGCTAGGAGAAATGCAAAGTTGGAATCCAGAGAGAGATTCCTCTACCAGTGTGTGATGGACAGTTCAGACCCAACGGCACATTCCATGTCTGAACACACCCCACCTACACATTTCCAAGAGAGATATCAGGCTGCACCTAATATTGATGAAGTGTTGGCCAAGTGGAAGGAGGAGAATCATTTGATTCTAGCTCAAAGACTGCCTCCTCTTCCACATGGTTTTCCCACTTCACCCCTTCTCAAGGAGGAACCTATTTTGCAAGAGGCAAGTGAGGAGCATAAAATCCAATCTATAGTTTCCCAAGAGGCAATCATGAGTGGCAACAAAGGTAGAATCATCATGGAGGCTCCTTGTGAAGACCTCATCAATAATGGAGAAGACACAGGTCTTGCATATATGTAGATGTTCCAGCCATGTGAGGAGGAACAAAAGCATGGTGAGCTCTCTTCCCCCTTGTTCAAAGAACTTCCTTGTTGTTTCGATGAGGAGGATGACTACGCTGAGGAGCCTGAGTTGGAGGAAGGTTAAGAGGATATCTTTGAACATCCAGAGATCCTAATCTTTGAGGAGGAAAAGGAGAGGTCTGTCTTCCTAGAGGAATGCCTTAAAGAAGAAAGCTTTGAACAAAGAGGTGATGTTCTATGGGATGAACTTTCATTTTGTGAGTCCATTTCAGACATCACCACAGTCACCCTTCTTCAAGAAGGCCAAGAGGGAGCATAGGATGAGTCTGATAGAGCTTACAACGAAGTAGAAGGAAACAGGTCCGACCATGATGCACTGCAAGGGAGCTATACATGTTAAAGGGCTAACAGTGATGAGCAAGTAGCCATTAATTTCTTGGTGATATGCACCAGTATGAGGGACCAGCATTCAACAAGCTTTCAAGGACAAGTAGAGTACATATATGTCGGAAGCATGTTCAATTCTGATCCACTCAGATATAAGCCAAGCAACGTGACAGGCAAGAGGAGCAGGTCACCAAACCTCTTTTTCATTCAGCTACTTGCATGGCACCATAAGTATTCTTGCCAAGAAGGAGACTTAAGAAATTTTCCCTTTGATCAAAGAGGGGGGCAAACATTCCTGGTTAGTTGTATATAGTAGTTTGATTTTAGCTTCTTTCCTGCTTTCCCTAAGTGTAGTTGCACAAGTAGTGTTTTTAGCCTTGTGTGTTTCCCTTTGTGTGTGGGGTAAAAGGCTTCATGTTTGATTCTTGGATCTTTGGGGCTGTTGCTAACCTTTATTCATAGTTGCATCTGACTCCGTGCCCAATGGACTGTAAGGCAACTAGTCTTTAAGCATAACAGGCATGCTTCCCCTGGGAGTCACCAATTTATTGACAATTTTTTGCCCAACAGGCCAAAAAATTGGTCCCCTTCTGTCCCTATTGTTTTAGGCCATTTCATTTTTCAATTTTGCATGAATCTATTCATTTTTACAGACTATACAGAATTTATACAGACTCTACAGAATTTATACGGACTCTATAGGTTAGTCCTTGAGTGCATGAAGGATCAATTCAAAAAGTGTTGGGTTTTACAAGGCTTCTTCGGGCTCTTGTCTAAAGAAAATCATGAAGAAGTTTGGCATCATTGAACCATTGAACCCAGTTTAATGCCTTGGTTCAATGCCTGGTTTAATCGATAGTTCAATCACTCCATTTCAAAGCCTAGTTCATTGCTTCAAGTCCATCGCTTCAATTTCCAGACTTGGTTCATCGCTTGCTTCATGGCTTTTGGTTCAAACAAAAGAGTTCACCAGGCTTGTTTCAACAGTCGCTTGAAGCATTGAACCGGTTCAATTCATTGGTTCAAGCCTTGGTTCAACTCAGTTAATTCAACACATCAGGCTTAGTTCAAATGTAGGATCCATCACTTGGTTCAATTCAGTCAATTCAAGTGGCTTCCAGTTCAATCAGACAGTTCAAATTCCAAAGTTCAATGGGCTTGGCGTGCTTCGTTGAACCATTGAACTAGTTCAACAAATTAGTTTAATCATTTGGTTCATCAGAAAGTTCAAAGGCTTGGTTCACTAGGCATTGGCACGCAGTGTTGAACCATTGAACCGATTCAACTCTTTGGTTCAATCACTTCGGTTTAACAAGGAGGTTCAACAAATCAGTTTAAAGGCTTGGTTCAACGAGCTTGGCATGTAGTGGTTGAACCATTGAACCGATTGATTTGTTGAACCAATTTTGGTTCAATGGGTTGGTTCAACAGCTTGGTTCAAGGGTGTGCCCTACAGTCAGAGGGTAGTTTAAGATCCAAAAGCCCTTGTGGAGGGCAGAGAACATTTCAAAGGGTAGCTCGAAGATAAAAGGGACAAAAGACTTAAGCGATAGGCCGAATTCTTTCAGACTTTTTGTTCGAAGGAATTCCTTCAGACAAAAGGCCCAAAGGAATTCAGGGAAAAGATTTTCAAAGGGCCTGAAGCTGCAGAAAAGTCAAAGAGCCCACAGAAAAGTCAAAGCAACCAATTCCTGTGGACTTTTTGTCTGCGGGAAAAGACCTAAAATAGAAAACCCGCTAAGCAAAAAAAAGCTGCAAAAAAGACCCGATGACTTTTGCCAAGGATGGTGACATCCTGAAAGCCATCATTTTCAAGTAGACGAACTAGCCATTAGGTGACAGCCGTGTGAACGTCAAATTTAACACAATGAAATATCTATTTGTTTTAAACTGTCTGAGTGCTAAATCATGGGAAAATCCCAAGGAACGTAGCAACCCACTAGAAGATCACCCTCGAGGGCTGAAAGAGCAAGAAGAAGACAAGGAGAAGAAACGACAAAGCATTCAAGTGATAGAGGGAAGGTGAGTTATTACAGATGAGCAACGTGACCTATTTTTTTGTAGTTGGCATTGATGAGGGGACAAACTGCAGTCTGTTTGCAGAAAAGAGGCACAGCTATGTCCTTACATTAATGTTTGAATGCCAAAGTCAATTTTGGTGATTGAATAGCATGGTTCTAGCAGGCCTTTTTTGAGAAATGACATCAGTAGTAGTGATCTTCCTCTTGTCAATGTGTTCAGCACACATGGGCCACTTGCAGAAATGAGTGCCAAAATCTTTCCCAGGAAGCACCAAGTTTCTCTTCCTTTTTCTATAAATTGTAAACTTC
This sequence comes from Torreya grandis, assembly GCA_037957365.1. Lineage (NCBI taxonomy): Eukaryota > Viridiplantae > Streptophyta > Pinopsida > Cupressales > Taxaceae > Torreya > Torreya grandis. The sequence continues at coordinate 2,286,285 of JARHVA010002242.1, forward strand.
TCATTCAAGGAAAGAAATCCGCTCTCAGCCTTAAGGCAAAACTCTGCCCAAAAATCTCTCGAGCTTGTAAGGCAGAGCTCTACCAAAATTTTACCGTGAATCAGAACTTAGCTATTTTTACCTCCATTCTAAGTTTTGCATCTTTAGTATGTGTCTATGCCTTGATTTTGTGTTAAGTCACTTTCTTAAATGCTTTTGCAGAATGATTTTAGCATGTCTAGTGCATTTTTGAGTTTCCTTTTATAGGTCTGTCAAGTGTCCCTAGAGGAGTGTAGGTGAAGTGGATAGGCTGCTATAGTGTGTCCCAGAATGACTCTAGTAGTTATTTCCTCCCTGTATCTCCACGGACCCCTGACCCACTGATGCAGAAGGTTTTCTCACTTCAGATGAAGTGTATAGGTGCTTCCTTTTGGTGAAAAGTGTATATTTGGGCTGGGTGGATCACATTTTTTGGTGTATTACCTTTTCTTTTTTAGGCTTAGGCTTTGTTTTTAGCATCTCTCTCTCCCTTTTCATCCCCCCCTTTTTACATTTTTTGTTAGCAGTAGGATAAACTAGGGCCTAAATGATACATCAGAGGGAGCTAGCCCTCATCTAGAGACTCTCCCCTCTAGCTTCGTCAGTCCCATAGGTGAGAGGGGAGTTTCCATTATTGGATTAAGAAGGCAGGAGCTCAGCCTCCTACCAAGGGTGCAATCTTCTGTGTCAACACCTCCTACTAACTACCTTTACCTATGATACTAATATCCTTATTCAATCCATAAACTTGTTTCATATACAAGAAAATTACCTCTTGTAATTAACTTCCTTGGCAACTGCCTTCCAAAAGGCTTAACATTTACATTTCTTGTTTGTTCCACTTTATGTATGTAAAACACTTTATTACATACACCTATACTCTTTATATGACCTAAAAACAACATTTGACAACTTGACACACACCAAAAATGCTTCAAAACACACTTACATAATTCAAATTTTCAAATGCCCAATTTGGCAAGAAAATGCCAAAGGGCTACCTAGACACTCTCTAAGGCTCTTCCAATATCTAAAATTCCTTCTAATGCATGTTATAATATTAAATACACATAATCTTGACCAAATTGACATGAATTATTGATTCCCCTACATCACTTATTCTATCTACAATGGTTGATTCACCTTTTTCAATAATTTTTGCACTAGAACAATCTATTAGAATTCATATAGGGATTCCTAGATACTCCACCTACCTCAAGTTGTGAATTGATGAAGTTAAGACCAAATTGAGTTTTTAATCACACTCTCTTTTCAATGAGTATTGGGGCACACAAATTCCAATTCAAGTTCATTAATGAAGAAATAAATATCCAAGGGTCCTACCCCCTCTAATCGCCAGTTTTGCACTAGAAAACATAATGGTTCATGTACCCAATTAGGTATATTCATTCCTTATTATTAGATATATAATTTTTATTGTCTTTACTTTATTATTTTTTTCTTAAGTTCTAACTTTATACATGTTTCATTTTAGGTTCTATGTGATGTGCAATTCAGCATTGTGGCCTACATTCAATATGATTTTTCATAGGTAAGTTTAGGTATGCACTTTTTATTTTAATCTAGTACTTTAATATTTTTTACATTATTAGAATAAAAATTGGGAATTTAGACACATTTATTAAATTTATTGCTAAAATAATGTACTTGTGACCACTCTTTATACATACTTAGCTCATACCTCATCCCATAGTCCTTGACCGCCATTCCATCACTTTTATGTGGATAACCCTTTTCTCCAAGAAACTAAGGATCTCAAACTATCCTATTCCACATTAAAAATAACATAAACTCACTTTCAAACTAATCTACACTTCTATTTTTGTTGTCTCTAATCTATATGCAAGGTCACTCCATTTGGAATATCTTGCTCCCAAGTTCTATCTAATTATGTTAGCCACATCCTCCCACCAAATATCATATCTTTGATCAAACTAAAACTCATGTAATGTGTCATCCCACATGTTTATCAAGACCAATCTAAAGGAATTCCTAATCGATCACTATAAAGCCACATTTTCAATCCATTTCACACCAAGAGGCTCATATGACAAAAAATCACTAGAACATCTAACTATACATTGAGATAAAAACACCTATTTTTTTTATTATAGAGTCCACACATCCCTAGTATGCCTTAGTTAAGTTTATATGCACCTCCAAGTTCATAGATTATCATTGAAGCATTTAACCACACTAGGATTGTACCACATTTAGCATTTTTCTATCAATCTTTCACACACACCACTGTAGTGTGGTTTAACTACATGGAGATTGATCGCTCTTCATATTATTTGTATGTAGGCAATGCTCAACACAAGGGGTGTTGAGGTATAGCTCAACTTCAACCACTGACCCCTTTTTTATTTTATATGTTTCTCATTCATGATTAATTTAGCTAGGGTTACAAGTGAAGAAGAAGGTACGTAGTGATTTTAACAATAAATCAAGATATAATGCATAGTCAAATATAACATACAAGTGAGGTAAATTATCATATCAATTATAGATATTAAAACCTCATAGGATGTTGGTATGCCCTAAAAACACCAGTGTAAGTTGTCCATGTCTAATTGTAGTAATTTTATACCAGATCTAAGTGAGACATTATTTTTAATTCACAGTGTCATTATACATTCACATAATTGATTTCATAGTTTCACTTACAGTCTTGCATTCATGTTTTCTAACTAAGTTGTTTCCTTCTAAAATATTATCCTTTTGGCATATTTCTAAATTTATCGTGTTAAAAATCAATTTATGTCATTTATTAAATATATGTATCATTCTAATTTTATGTAGCAGTATGTCTAATTAGGAGTTAATATCTCTTAATTCCCTCAGAAGGCCTTGGATCTACATGATGAAGGCAATCCCTTTTACCCTAATTCAAGAAATTAGGTTTTAACACCTATGAAAGGTTTTCATTGCTCAAGGTGATCTGAATCCCTTTGACACTCTTTGATCTAATATTAAATAAAGACAAGGGATTCACATTGATTATCACTTTCCCAATAATGGTGTAGTGAATCCCCCTCCCTTGACCAATGATAAAGAACCCATAACAACCACAACATTTACCTTGAAATTAATTTTTGAAATCCCCAAAGCCTCACCAAGTGAAGACCTTGAGGAAAGGGGTGTTAACATAATGGAGAAAGTGGGTGAACAAAAACTTTCAAGAAAACCAATTATCTTGACTAAATATATGACTAAGATTTTTAGCATCATAGAGAAGGATGAACCCATTAGGTTCTCATTTGACCCTTATGGGGTTGGCACTTATAGTCCTCATAGACCTCTTGGTTTAGAGGCTCTTGACTCTATTATTTAAGCCTATCACATTGGCATGGTATAAGTCTTGGGGAGTGAAGATAAACCTCTTGAAGAGCCTAATGATCTTCCCCTTCACACCATTATTTAATGCCTCATTATAAAGAGGCAAAACATTATTTAGACATTAGAATAGATAGCAAAACCACTGACCTTTTTCCTACCCCTCAAGAACTTGAATAAGGGAGTTACACTTTGACCCAATACATTGTGGATATTAACATTAGTTCTAAATAAAAACCAAAGGTCCTCAAGCTTGGATGTTCTCTCTTTTCTGATGAAGTAAAAGACCATAATAAGCTTCTCATTGATTTTGAAGAAGGTTTTAATTTTCCTCACTTGGATATGACATGAAATACAAAAATGATTATGGCTTATGAATAATACTATCAATACCATAAAAAATTTCAAGAAAACCCAATTCAAGTAGGAGATCTTTTTTTTAGGCTTAATAGTATAATAGATAATAAAAAGAGAGAATCTTAGACATCCAGGCCTAATTGGTTAGACCTATGTTTAGTGATGAAAGATGTTAATAATGGAGTTTTATGGTTATATACCTTATAGGGCAAGGAGTTTGGTGAATCTATGAATTCATTTCATCTAAAATGTTTCTTCATAAAAAATCTTGCATTTCATGTTTCCCTCTTTTCATTAAATAAAAAATTCCATTGTTGTTGTATTGTTTTGTATTTTTGTTATCTTGTTTAGTGATTATCTAGTTACAAGTTTGTGTGATAAAAGCTTTCAAATGCAGCATGTCATCTCAATTTTCTCTTTCAAATCACCCTAATCCCCTTTATAAAACTCTCTCAAAATCAACATAACATAGGAGTTTTATCTTATTTCTTACAAGCACTATGTACATTATCCCCATGCACCTTCTTGAGGACTTAGAAACTATAGCCTACAACATAATTTAGAATCTTGCCCATGACATGATCCCATTTTAAGATTATCTATAATCAAACACACTAGCATGCTCAAAGTGGGTAAACTTGTTTTTCTATCTTCATATTTGGCAGTGAGTTATTGCATCTTTTTACTCGCACAAAGCTAAGATTTGGGGACAAGATCCCTCCTAAAAAAAGGAAAAAAAGAAGAGAGACACTATGCAAGCTCAAGCTTACGTAAATCAAAATCAATCACATGTCTCTCACCCTTTGTTAATCCTTGGTATTGATCTCTCACATTTTAAAACCTATGTGGGGTTAGCATTGCGGGGGAAATTACCTTATTAGCCTACATCTAACCTTCGATGATGAGCCCATGCATCTTTCTAGTTGCATGAGACTAAGTGTCAGGAGTCATGAAAGTAAAGCAATCTAAAATGTGTTCAAAAGGAAATAAATTCCTCAAAAATAATTACCTAGATGTCTAATGCCAAAAGGAGAATCTCATCCCTCTAAACAATTTTATCAAAAGAAGTATATAAACTTGTTAAGGGATTCTTTAATGTCTAAGAGATATGGTATAAATGGACTGTTAAACCCTACTACAAATCTAAAAACTAGTATACTAGGTATAATTGTTTATAACTTGTGTGTAATTGAACATTACCTATACGAATCAGTTTTAGGGATGTTTGGATTATTATACAGGTTGTGTGTGTGTGTGTGTGTGTGTGTGTGTGTGTGTGTGTGTGTGTGTGTGTGTGTGTGTGTACTTGTGTTTAAGAGTTCAATGAATTTTATTGATGTTTATGTGATTACAAACTTGATATGATTCATGCCCGGATGGTATGATCTTTGAATATAAATAAGATATATTCATTATATCATTATGTGAGAGATTTATTTAATGTATTTGATGGAATAAATGGTTAGTTATGATTATTTCATGTACTTAGCATGTTTTCATATCTATTAATAGGAATAATCTATTTGAATCATTGGTTTATATACTATGGTTTATTTAACCGGTCTTGAATTGATAATGCCAAACAAGTAGTGAGACAAACTTCACTAGCTTAGTTGACATCATGAATGTAAGGAGGTAATCTGATCAAGTGGTGTGTATGAAATTAAATGATCCTAAAGATCAATTATTATTTGAAAACTTTGGCCAAAGTAATATTAGGTGGACATTTTCATTTCATATGTTTGATTTACATGTTTGTGCAATATCATGTTAGAATGTATTTTCTTTATAGTACACATCATGTAGAAAAAATCATATAGCACATGGGTACTGGCATGTCTCTCTAGAATCCTATATCATCATTATCTACCTATCTATGAAGGGAGGGACATTCCATGATAGGATATAATGCCAAGGATCAATGGTCCATGTTTGGTATGGAAAAGCACTTAGATTATGCTCTCCCTCCCCATTGTAGTACTTACTTGGAGACTACACTTGAGATTATCAGAGATACATGAGTTAGTTTGATGATTCAAGATCCATGGATCATAGTATCTATTTATTGTATTAAGGTAAAATTCCTAATGAAAATTTAATTTTACCATGTATTATACTTCAACAACATTAGCTGAATTATTGGACCAGGCATGGCTAGAGTTTAAGGTGATTACTTTTCTTACAATTATGTTATGTTAGATGAAATGCTAGTGATTAGAACTTATTGTTATAAGTTTGATTTAATATAATATGATTTTTTAGTATGTTAATAATCACTAATTATATTATTTTGGTGTAGTCTAATGAAAGAATAAATGTTGAGTAAAAAATTTTAAAAAAAATTCATTATTCTAGTACAATTCATGAGGGGTTGTTACATGTGGTATTAGAGTCAAGGCTCAAACTCTAGGACTTAATGATTTTGATAACATTTTTGTATTCTTCTATTTAGAGAGAAAGAAGAATGGTGCAAACAAGATCATCAGGTAAGGGCCCTTCAAATTTTAATGACAATAACCCTCTAATTGATCTTAACCAATTTGTCACTGAACAAACAACAAAGTTGGATCAGATTCTTGTAACCATAAATAATACCAAGGATTGAATCACAGCCCTAGAATAGGAATTTCATGCCATGGAGAGGAATAACATCAGGAAGAACCTAATAAACATCCCATTGAGCATGAATACTAGTAGGATGTGAGAGCTCATGCAACTATAAAGTTGTCTAGGGATATGAAAAAGGTGAGTCCACCTAAGTTCAATGGAACTATCTAAGGTGATGGAACTGAAGCATGGTTGATAGAGATAGATAATTATTTTGATATTCAAAACTACTCCAAGGTTACCCAAGTAGCTTGGGGAGCATACCAATTGGTTGGTGAGGCATCTATGTGATGGGCTAAATAGAAGTTGGAAATGAACTTTAATTTGATGACCACTACTTGGGAGTAATTTGTAACATTGTTTAGATCAAAGTAGATTTCACAACTTTATTTTGATCAAAAGCTCATAGATTTATAGAATCTAAAGAAGATAGATTTATCAGTAAATGAGTATTGGGATCAGTTCACCAAACTTCTAAAGTACATACTTTAGTACCAAGTATATGAGAGGTTTAGGATCAAGAGGTTTATCGTGGGATTAAAACCCTAGATCGATGATGAGGTATATGTTCATGGACCAAGTCTTTGAGAAGGCAGTCAAGTAGGAGCAAAATTTGAAGTCTCTTACACAAACTAGGGACAAGTTCAAGAAAAAGTTTGGAAGTTCTAAGACAACTTTTAAGAAAATGAATTGGAAATAGAGGAGTAGAGACTCCAAGGGTCCATTCAAGAATAAAAATTCCAAATTTAACATTGGATCAAGTAATAAGAAACTAGGCAATGGTTTCAAAGGTCATTTCAATAGAAACCCATAGATTGATAGGAAAGGACCACTTAGAGGTTGTTTCATTTATGGAGGAGACCATTATGCTCATGAAATTACTCATGAAAAGTCAAAGAACAAAGGTCCTAATCCTTAGCAAGGTAATTTTTAACAATGTATTCATGCAAAAATTGATAACTGATAAGCTAAATTTCAAGCATCACCCATAGAGATGTCAGGTATTTTGTTTGAATACCTAATTTTTATTTTGATAGATATAGGGGTTGTTGACTGTTTTATATCTCCTATAATGCTTAGTGAAATTCCTAGAAGAGTTGGAGTTATGGTAAATTCATGGTCAGTATAGTATGGGAATGACTCAAAAGTCATGGTTGATAAGCATTTAGTTGAAGCAAAGATTAGGTTTCCCAAATTCATAATAGTAGTGGATCTATTTGTAGCAACACTAGGCCATATGATGTGATCTTAGAGTCAAATGGATTGAAAAACATAATATCAAGATTGACTACTACTTAAAAAATATTGAGTGTCTAGATGATTTTGGAAATTAGACACAAATTTAGGGTGAGAAAAGAGAGTTGAGGCTCAAGTAGATTTATGCAATGCAACTCAAGAGGGCTCAGGGAAAAGGGTGCCAAGCATTTTTTGTCAAGATAAATGAAATGAAAGAACCTAAAGAACCATCTCTTGAAGACTACCCATTTCTTAAATATTTTTATGATGTGTTTCTAGAAGAATTACTAGGATTACCCCCTAAACATGAGTTTGATTTCTCTATCGATATCACACCTGGATCGAAACCATAGTCTAAGGTACCATATAGGATGACAACCATTGAGTTGGTTAAATTGAAGGCTCAAAATTAGGAATTATTATCAAAGTGGTTGATCAAGCCTAATATGTCACCATAGGGTGCCCCAGTTGTCTTTGTTAATGAAAAGGGTGGTACTCTTCAACTTTGCAATCATTATAGGATGTTAAACAAGGAAATTATCAAAAATAGGTATTTGTTATCTTGTATAGATGATATTTTTGATCAAATGGAATAATGGTACCTTCTAATATTGATCTTAGAGTCAGATACCATCAATTGAGGATTTGAGATGAGGATATTCTAAAGACAACTTCAAAATTCATTATGAACATTATGAGTTCACAGTGTTATCTTTTGGTCTTTTTGGATGACATGCTTATATATTCTAAGAATGAAGAGGAACACCTTCATCATTTTCAAATGATTCTATAATGGTTGTGGAAGCACAAGTTGTAAGGTAATTTGTCTAAGTGTGCATTTTTTTAGGAGAAAGTGCAATATCTTAGACATATTATTTATACAGATGGTATTTTATAGATTTAGCTAATATAAGATCCATTATGGAGTGGTCAGTGTCAAGGCATGTGTATAAGGTAAGAATTTTCATGGGATTATTAGGCTATTATAGGAAGTTCATTCTAAATATTTCCAATATGACTAATCTAATTACCTCCTTATAATGAAAGAAACAAAGATTTGTTTGGTTAGAAAAGTGTGAAGTATATTTTTAGGAATTGAAAAGAAGGCTTACTTTATCACCAGTATTGAGAGTTCCTAATCCCAATGATCAATTTTCAAAAATCACAAATGCATTAGGAAATGGACTAGGAGTCCTTATGTAGGATGGTGCAGTAGTGGTTTATGAATTAAGGAAGCTGAAAATTTATGAGGTGAATTATGCCCCTCATGACCTAGAACTTGCAACAATTGTGCATTCTTGGCCAATATGGTGATATTATTTGTTGGGAAAACCATTTGAGCTCGAGACTGATAAATTGGGACTCAAATACATTTTCACCCAACCAAATTTGAATGCTCATTGGATATTTTGGTCAGAGATTCTATCTAACTATGACTTTGATATCAATTACATCAAAGGTAAATAGAATAGAGTAGCTGACACCTTGAGTCATAAAAGGTACATATCAGTCATGGCTACTATCAAGAGTACTTTCAAGGATCATGTGATTGAGTTCTCACCAAGAGATGAATTATATAATCAAGTTAGAAAAGCATTGTCTAAGAATGCTCAAAATCTTTGCTATAAAGGATTCAGTTTTGAGAGTGGTCTTTTGTGTTACAACAGAATGATGTGTGTGCCAAATCAAGATAATATGTGGAGCATAATGCTAAAAAAATTACATAATGCCCCATATTTATCACATATAGGTGAAACCAAACTCATGGCAGAGCTTAAACCTTTGTATTTCTGAAAGGGAATCAAGAAAGATGTGGTGGACTATGTGTCACACTGTCTAAAATGTCAACAAGTGAAAGTTAAGCACGTGCACCCAGTTAGATTGTTATATCTACATGATAGACAAGAGTGGAAGTGGAAAGTGATCAGTATGGACTTTTTTCAAGGTTTATTGATGTCATAGAGTAGGGTAGATATAATCTTTATAGTTGTTGACAAACTAATTAAGGTGGCTCATTTTATACCATACAATTTGGTAGATGATGCACCTACCCTTGCGAAGAGGTTCATAAAGGAAGTCTATAGATTTCATGGATTTTTAAAGAAGATCATTTCAAATCATGATCTGAATATGAATTATAGGTTTTGGTTAACTCTTAACTTAACTTTGGGTATGTAACTAAATTTTAACACTAAATATCACCCTGAGACTAATGGTCAAACTAATTGAGTTAATTAGGTGTTAGAGGATCTTCTTCATATGTATTACATAGATCAGCAATATAAATGGGAATATTATATTATATTGGTTGAGTTTGCATATAACAACTCATACCAATCAGCTTTGAAGATGGCACCATTTGAGGCACTATATAGAAGAAGGTGCAGGACACCAATCAGTTAGGACAGGATAGAGGATAGGGTAGTCTTTGGGCCTGACATGCTTTCAAAAATGAAAGAACAAGTTAGATTAATCAAGTAGAGATTCGATGAGGCTACTGATAGATAGAAGAGTTATATTGATCTGAAGAGGATAGACAAGCAGTTTTCTATAGGTGATAAAGTTTTCTTATGAGTTAAGCCACAGAAAAGTTTGATTAAATTTGGGAAGTCGGCAAAACTATCACCAAGATTTGTGGGACCCTTCAAGGTTTTAGAAGTGGTCAACCCTGTAACATATAGACTTACTTTTCCACCAACCCTAACTCTATTACATAATGTTTTATATGTATCTTAATCCTAATAAGTATAAATTTGATCCTTCACATGTACTAAATTAGAATGCTTTACACATTTTGGATCTCGAGGTGTTCATGGTAGATACAATCAGAGTAATTGACACTTACAAACTTCATTTGTGTAACAGAGAAGTGTCATAATGCAAGGTCTTATGGGACTAATACTCTGAGAATAGTTGGGAGGACTATGATGAGTTCTAAAGAATATTTTCACATTTTTTTGCATGATTTGATACTAGATAATATGTTTTTATTCTGTTAAACTCTATTTGTTATTCAAAACTATTGTTTGAATAAGTGTCATTGGGTGACGACCAATTCTAGGGGGAAGGATGTTATATCTTGATTTCATCCCAAGTATCATAGCCTTTAAATTTGTAGGTTATTATGGTTGTCATTTGATTATTATTGCTTTGACTTGAGCTTTATGACATATATTGGTTATGGAATAGTTATATGCTGATTAATTTACATGATGGATTAATTATGTGGCAATTGTACTTTCTTATTCTATACATTATGGATACATATTTGTTAGTTATGCATCATTAGTTTGATATGTATGATGACTCGAACTAACTACCTACTTGTCACAAGGTGGATGTAGGATTGATTCTTCCTTTTGATTATGACTAAGAGAGTATCATCAAAGAGGATGGAGTAGATGGGATGATTGGGGGATGACAGATGAACTGCTAGTAACCCAACACACACCATAGTAGAATAACTTGTTTAACTTTCTATTTGATTTAGATAGTTTGTCTATTTTGAGTGATAATATACTTATGTTATTATCATGTTTTCAATGCTTACACTAATATGGTTATCTAACACAGTGACCGATTTAAATGATATTTGGTAAATATCATTATCTTGATTTGATATCTTTATGTATAAGAAATAGTCAAGGCATTAGTATAAATCTATGATTAGATAATGAGAATGCTAGAATTATTAAAACATATATATGTGTGATTAAAGACTATAATGTTTAATAAGATTCTCTTTGTGGTTGAATTTTTTTTATTGATTTCTCTGTAGTTGCAGTGTTATCCTATGAAATTAACCTTAACTAGAGGATTAAAATGCAAGTGCCATTAGTCTTTTATATAATTGTGATTTATAGATATCATTATTAATGATAATATTTAAAGACATGTTATTAATTAACTTAGCATACAAATCATTAAATTTAATTTATATTTTGCAAAGATAATGTATGGGGTCAACGAGCATGTATGTTTGAATAAGAGTTTTTGAAAATTATGTTAATGTTAACTGTAAAATACTCAGATATTACAGTTTGATTTGGCCATGACTCGAGTGATAAAATATGGAAAATTACTTTAGAAAATTTGGGGATTTTATGCATGATTTTTATTATGAAGGTTTAAAATTATCATATAAGAGTAATGACTTAAGTGGAGATAAGCTAATAACTAACTAGGCTTTAAACACAAATTTTAACATGCATGATTTATGAAAACAAATAAAACTCAAGATAAGTATAGGTTAATTGATTTTAAACAAAATATAAAAGTGGAAATTTATGCATGATTAAAGAAAATAAATGAAACTCAAAGTTAATTCAATGGTATGGAATTGAAAACCAAAGAGAAAAGAATGAGAATTTACACATGGAGATAGAATTTTTAAGAAGGGATTATAATAAAAGAAAGGGTACAACAAAAGGGAGGATAGGGAGAGGAATTTATAAGAAGAAAGAGGAGAATGATGATAGAGAAAGAGAGTATGATGATAAAGCTCAGAGGAGAAAAGGAAGAATTTTGTTTCAATTTTGTATCACATGGGAAGCGTGGAAAGGTTAGTAATGTATTTATGATCCTTTAAATATATAGAATGTTGGAAATGAATCGATCAAGTAAGTTAATAAATTAAATTGTTTTATTATTAAAAAATATAGACTTAGATAAGTTTATAAATTATTTTTGAGCTAAAGAACTTGAAATTGTAGCTAGAGTAAATCTTTAAGAATTCGGGTTATATTCTAAAAGACTACCATGTATAGGGACTTGGTATGTAGTAGACGTTGTTTTAGAAAACTAAATTCTTCCCTTATTCACACATGTATATATATATGCATGAAAATATAAAAAATAGATTATGTGGTTACATGGCCTAGGTTTATAGAAATGGAGTAAATACATATATAAGTTAGAACAACAATCTGCATCCCTATATGTGTTAATGTCTATATAATTTAAAATACAAAATATATTTATACCAAGTCATTATTAGACTTCATATACTCCAAAAATATGGATGGTATAAATATGAAATACAAAATTAGTTTATGAAATATAATAGAAAAACTTGAGTAATAGATAAGGTGCTAAGATTAAATGCTTCAGGTAGAGGCATAGCCTTTTGTTTTAAATTTAGAAACTAACTATGCATATTAAGAAGAATTTCATACACACATATTTGTGCAAGATCTGCATATACATAAGTGTAAAATCTAGTGTATTTGAAATACAAGTCAAAATTTAATTATGAGAATTCATTTTCCAAAATATATTTATGCCAAGACATTTTAAAATTATATTTATACCAAGTTGTATTAGGCTATGTCAATCTCCTAACTATGTATAAACCATTAAAGGCAATTATTTTTGTTTGTTATATATATATATATATATATATATATATATATATATATATATATATATATATATATATATATATATATATATATATATATATATATATATATATATATATATATATATATATATATCCTCGATGGTTAATAGCCCATGATTTGGGAAGCTTCGTATCCTTCGTTGGGAAAGAAATAATAAATATATGAAGGAAACTATGCTTCTTCTTTAATGCAAAACGTATTTTGGGTGGAACTATATTTTTTCCTTGGATTTTTATATTGTGGTTTGAACTCACCTTTATATTTGTGTAAACACATCTTCAGCATATTCTATTTATTATAACTAGTTGATGATGGAACTAAAGTTGAGCATGTGTCATATATTAGAGGTCTACATTATAGAATGATGTAGCATGCATATTATTGGGTCAATGATGAAGTATGATAATTGTGAATTGATTTATTATTACTCGTGTTAGACTGTTTACAAGTTATTTACTTGAAAACGAGTTGGGAATAATCTAGGTGAGTTAACTACTTATGAAGTCAATTTTAGAAATTGACTAGATTTATATATCTATTATTATATGATACTTTTAAAACTTAAGTGTTTAAAATAGTATACATTGATAGGTTTTTTGTATGTAAACTTGTAAAGGTATTCTTTAATGTACAAGAGATACGGTATAAATGGACTATGAAACCCTACTACAAATTTGGAAACTAGTATATTATGTATAGTTGTTTATAACTTGTTGTGTGTAATTGAACATTACGTATATGAATCGGTTTTAGGGATGCTTGGATTATTGTAAAAGTTATGGTATATATATATACTTGTGTTTAACATTTCAATGAATTATTATGATGTTTATGTGATTATAAACTTGATATGATTCATGCCCAGATGGTATGATCTTTGAATAAAAATATGATATATTCATTATATCAGTATGTGAGAGATTCATTTAATGTATTTGATGGAATAAATGCATAGTTATGGTTATTTCTTATATTTAACATGTTTTCATATATATTAATAGGAATAATCTATTTGAATCATTTTTTTATATACTATGTCATATTTAAATAGACTTGCATTGATAATTCCAAACAAGTAGTGAGACAGACTTCACTAACTTAGTTGGCATCATGAATGCAAGGAGGTAATCTGATCAAGTGGTGTGTATGAAATTGAATAATCTTAGAGATCAATTGCTATTTGAAAAAGTTAGCCAAATTAATGTTAGATATACATTGTCATTTCATATGTTTGATTTACGTGTTTGTGCAATATCATGTTAGAACATTTTTTCTTTATGGTACACATCATGTAGTAAAAATCATATAGCACATGGGTACTGCAATGTCTCTCTGGATTCCCATACCATCACTATCTACCTATCCATGAAGGGAGGGTCATTCCCTGATGGGAGATTGTGTGGATGATCAATGGTCCATGGTTCGTGTGGAAAAGCACTCGGATGATGCTCTCCCTCCCCACTATAATACTTATTTGGAGACTACACTTGAGATTATCAGAGATACATGAGTTAGTTTGATGACTTGAGCTCTGTGGAGCATAGTATCTATTTATTGTATTAAGGCAAAATGCTTAATGGAAATGTAATTGTACTATTTGTTATATTTTAATATCAGTAGCTAAATTATTATACTAGTTATGGTTGGATTTTAAAGTGATTACTTTCCTTGCAATTACATTATGTTACATGAAATGCTAGTGATTAGAACTTATTATTATGAGTTTTTGTTACTCTAATGTGCTTTGTTAGTATGTTAAAAATCATTAATTACATTCTCATGGTGTAATATAATGAAATAATAAATTTGAATAACTAATTTAAAAAATAATAAATAATAAAAATAAAATTTACTACATTATTCTATTACAATTTATGAGGGGTTGTTACACCCAACCCATATGTCTCTAATATATCACTCCCCCATGAGGAGCACCTGGGAAATGGGTAGATTGACTACATATTATAGCCAAGAGTGCTATGACACTCTATTAATGGGATGCACCTCTACATGTAATCTTTTATCTCACATCAAGGATGCACTCTCATAGGTTATAAGAGTGACTACCTCATCTGCCCACTGCCTAACCATCCCTTGATAAGTTATGGCCACCAAATTTTTAACTATTGGAGTCCCCATACATCATGGTGTGTTCCTAAAGAGCATCATACATATCCACCTAGAATCCCAAATGGACCCTCCAACTCTGATTGCCACCACTCATTAGTAGGGTATCATGTCCTCATATACCCAACATATGATAAGGCTCAGGTGGTTGATCAATAGATTCCCTGACTAAGAAAAACTATAGAGATCCTAATAAGTGTGGGACAACATTTCTAGTGCTCAGGCAAATTGTTGAATCCTCTCTTATATATGCTCTTGACTATGGGAGCTTAGCTGTATAAAAAGATATTGATCCCCTTTTCTCCCACTAGCTGGGAGGCAAGCATCACTATGATGCCTTATAGAGGTTTCATATTCATACTCATTCAACCCCCTACTTATCACCTATGTTGGGTGTGTTATTTCTTATAAAATACACCCTAATTTCATAAAAATACATGGTACCCCTTTTTGTTTTTATTTTGGTCTTTCCTAAGTCAACATTCAAGTTATTTTTTGCTTGTAAAGTTATCATTTTAACCTCCCTTAGTTTGTGTGAAGAATCAAATCTTAAAAATTCCATCACTACATCAACCATGTCCGAATGATAAATTTTCATATTTTCACTTCTCTCAAAATTGCCTCCAAGAGGAAGTTTGGTCTTTGTGAAGGAATCGACCTCGAATTCAAAATTAGTCTAAATGGGACTGAAATTCATTTTAATGCCAATCGAGATCAAAATATTGACTAAATCTTGGGGGATAAAATAAATGATTTTTAATTATAATTGATCTAAAAAACTCAATTACATCTGAGAGGCCTTTCGAAAATCCTTATAGTGCAAATCGAGTGAAATTTAGGGTTAAGAAGTTGACTAAGTTAGCGAGATTCATGTTATTCATTGGTAGTTTGAATTTTTTGTTGGCCATACTTTTAATCCCAACTAGGTCATTATGGGGCTTGAATCCCCCATCTCACAGTGGTTGGCATTTAAACCCCAACCAAGCCTATAAGGCTTACCAGCCCCTGTGTCTTTGGCCATTGGCCTCTGAAAGCTCGATGAGCCCTGCAGGGTGGACATTTGTCCCCCCCATTTTTAAAATCTTTTTGAATCAAATTTTAATCTATTTATTTTATTTTGTTTAATTTATTTTTTAATCAATTTAATTTTAATTAATTTAATTTTGTAAAAAATAACTTAATTATAATTAGTTAAATTTTGTAAAAAATAATTTAATTATAATTAATTGAGTTTTTTTAAATTTAATTAATTATTTATTTTTTTATAAAAGTAATATATTAATTCTAATTTATTGCTCAACACTAAACCTACTTGAAGACATTCTTTTGCTCATAATTTTTGATCTAGAGGTGTAATTTACATGTCATCTATAGCATCGAGAAGTTGGTTTTGTCCTAATTGTCAAGTTGTAGATGTTTTGTAAGAGGAGTGTTTGGTTCAAGACATGTTAGTGTTATAGTAGTTAGCTTTGTGATTTATCTATTTTATTTATTTCAAAGTTATTAATTTAATACCTTTTTGATTTTCCAGTGAAATATCAAGTTTATTTGTTGCTTTGGAAGGTGTGGGAAAAGGGATAAAGTACTTGAAGCTTGGAAAAGAGAGGGAAAAGTGTAAAATTCAAATGAAGCTCATTTGGAGGGAAAGTGTTTTCCCTCCTTGGATTGAATTTATATTTAAACCCAGCCAAAACCCATTGTAAGGGTTGATCCATTATGTATTTAAAGAGACATTAGAGGACCAAACAATTTATTCTTGTGTTTCTTGCTTTCCTAGTTAGGTTTTCCATATGGGCAATATTGTACTAAGCATTAATCTATATTTTAACTTATTTTAATTGATCCAAACATTTTTTTTTTAATCAAACATCTATTAATCAAAGTTATGGATTTTTTTTTTTCACTTCTTGTGCATGTATATGGCAATTGTGCTCTTCTTCCTCCTTGTTGTTTTATCCTTAGACTTGTGCACTATCTTTGTTTATGGTTATGTGAATACTAGTCGAGTGGGAAATTGGTTTTATGGATTCCATCTAATCACACAAATCATATCTTTTTTCATTTTAAAACAATCTCACTTCTTCCTCTTTTCCCTTTTTTTTTCTCTTTTTAATAGATATGTTAACTTTGGGTTTAGTTTATATTTGATATTACAATTTGTATTTACAAGTTTTATCTTAATTAAAAACACTTTTCATTTTTTGTTTATGCATTATCGAATGTATGCAATACAATGAATATGTTTTAAATCAACAATATTTTCTTTGATTTTCAAGTCATTTTTTCATCCCTATTATTCTTTATTGTGCATCCAAAACCCACAATAATAAAATAACAAAATCACATTACCCCTCTCATTCATTTAAAATTATATTTCAATTTAGTAAAGGCCCCTTGAAATGGAATAGTTTCACATCGATCGACTAGATTATCCGATATGCCATGCTCTAGGGATATATAGACCTTAGGGAGATTTTCATCTCCTTTCAAGAGAGGTTAGATAGTTCCTATCCTACCTAAATTGGTGTGCCAAATAACCCATCAATAGATTGACATAAGGAGGGCATGAACTATAATAGTTTTTTAGATCTATCATTGGTTGTGGTCTTGTGACCATACTTTACACTTTACATGCCATGTTGAGTGCTTAATCAACACATCAACAAACTAGCACTAGAAGGAGGGTTGAACTTAAATTTAAACTTCAAACATTTTAGATGTGTTGTCCAAACTAAGACATTCCAAGTTTTAAAACTAAAAACTAGAAATTATAAATCCACCAATGGTTGTTGCTTTGCTTGGTGGAGGTGATTATCCTATTAACATTTCAAGGTTTCCCCGTGATTTTCTTGATAACCTTGAAAAATTATGCCCAAAATATGTTTATGGTGGGATTCAAACCATAAATGAACACATTATTTTACCCAAAATAGTTGACCCTTTGATGAAAAGTATGGTTGAAAAACAAATAGGGATCAAAAAATTAGATAGTGCACCACGAGTGTGCTAGGCACAACTTTTTTGGTTGGCCATATCTTTCACATTCAAAACTTGTTTTGGCTCCCATTTTATGTGTTGGAAAGGTCTTGAAACAAACTATCCAATTATATAAGCATTTTATCCTTAGATACTTTTTGATGTGTTCAATTCTTAATTTTTTTACCCAATGCCACTTTGTAAGACCTAATTGCATATGTTAGGGTGTGGCACATACTATTTTTAGACTCTATTGTAATTTCTTTGAGTCACTTTATTAAAAATTGAAAAAAAATGTAAAATAGAATAGGAAAAAAAATGAGAATACAAAAGGTCAAAGTGAGAATACGAAAGGTCATTTCATCCTCTTAAGTCTTATAAATATGAGAGATGACAATTGTAAATTGGTTCTCCTTTCTTTCAAGCTGTTGGGAAAGAGTTGTCTACCACTATGTGTGTGGGATACGTATTTTTCCTATTTGAGTAATAAAATACAAGAAAATGAGTTATATCAATCTTTGGATTTATGGGTTTTGATGTGTTTTGTTTATGAATTATGTATTTCCATTTTTAGATAAAGAATCCATTAAAATTTTACACCTTTCTTGGTTGTGTGCAACTGACAGTGTTTCTTGACTTTGTGTTTTAAACCCCGTGTATGGGCTTTGTTCCAAGTGTACCCAATCTGAGTCATGACGAGACTTTCTGCTTCTAATCAAGGCTTTCATTCACATTACATATTTTGATTGTATGTCCATTTTTGTGTGAGAGGAAGAATTTCCAGCCATTTCATTTACTTCCAAGTTATTTTTTCAATTATTTGTATTTAGTGTGTTGTGTGTTTCTCACCTCCATCCTCCTTTCTACTTCCACCATTTCCCAATTTTATTTTATTTATGTGCTTTCTAGTTTAAAATACACAAAAAAATAAAAAATACACATATCATATGAGGGAATTGCATGTCTCAAACATAGAATAAAATCACCATCTCGATGGTGATTTCTCCAATTTTCGGTGAATTTATATCATTTATCATTAGGTGAATCCCAAAACTAAGAAATACATAAGTGATCTAAATTTAAACTAACAATTTTTGGTGACTATGTTGGGGATCAAAAGGTGCCTTTGATCTCTATAATTTGAAGGAAATCTTTTCCTTGTAAAAGAAGATTGGCGACTATGTTGAAATTATACTTGGAAATTATGGAATGGAACCCATGCTTCCAATTTTCTGAGCTTTGCTACTGTAACCACGGTTTGCTTTTTGGTTGCAAGCATGAAAAAATTATAGATGAAATCAAAATATGCGTACCTTGGAAATATTGGGTAGCAAAATAAGAAAAATAAATAAGACAAATATTTTGAAAGAGCCTTAATTGGGGGTTGATTGGATTTTTGTAAATGATGATATACTGAGAAATGTTTTCCTCTTCATATCATCCTTAAAAGAAAACCCAACTTATAAAATTGTTGATGATAAGAAAAGATTACTTGTTTTTAAATATGTCTTTGGGGTTGTACAAATCAAGTAAAAATATGTTTTCCTAGTTCAAAAATTATCCATGATGAAGAAAATACAAAAAGAGAGAGTTATTGGTGTTGGAGATGAAAATGATGGTTCAAAGTACACTATGGTGAGCAATCCAATAAGGGAATTTACTTCTTTCATTTGATGCTCTAAAGAAAATCTTGAAAATTTAGCCCAAGAGAAAGAAGTCACAAGAGAACATAATAAAAATTCAAATTCAACTTCCTTTAAAAAAATGAGATAAGTCATGAAAATAATGAGCTTCACATTAAAGAGAAAGAGGTATGTGATGATTTTGTGCAAAAGCACAAAGAAGATTTTGAAGAAGAGATAAGAAACAATCAACAAGAAGTTTAAAGTAATTTTGAATGTCATGAGGTTTTGGTCCTAAGCTCACCTTTAGGGATGCCTAAATGTGATTCGGTTCAACCATCCATGGATAAAGATCCATAAGAGCAAACACAAAGTGAAGACTTAAATGGTAAGATTTATGTTAGTATTTTAAACATCAATTTGAGTCAGATTCCTTATATTCATGAGAAAATTATGTGGTCAAGTGTTTGATTCCATATTTGTTTTATCATTTGTGCCTCATGTTTATCCTATAAATGCAGTTAAAATCATATTATTATGGTTTCTCATGGTCTTGTCAAATTTGTCCTCATCTTCTCAAAACTTACTTCATAAGGGCTCATATTTTCCCAACCCATGAATGGTCATGTATAATCTTGTTGTCCCACCTTCTCCCTTGTAAATAGCTTACTTTTTTTGCGTAATTTTGTCTTGTGTTTTTCCCTTACATTTTTATGTTGTGTGTTTGTATTCAATAAATGGATCTTGCATGTTGTGGTATTCCCCTTCCTCATGTTGGAGATGATTTCAAGACATAAACCCTTAATTTGACATGTCTAAGATGATCATAGATATAATGAGCTCTACCAAGATTTGTTCTAGGTAACATTATTTCTAAAGGTATTCAAATAAATCATCTTATGTTTTTAAACACTAAAGACATTTGTTCTCATATATCCTTCCTAGCATATAAATGTCCTAGAATTTCAAATCAAACAATTAGATGAAGTTTTTTAGATGATGATATGGCCTAAAGCCACATGTTAATTTCCCATGTGATTAGAATAGGTGAACTAGCTACTAGTTGGTTAGATCAGGACATAGTGCATTCTACGTATCATCTACTAAAAATTCTAGCATGAAAATACATGGAGCTTGCAAGGCAATGATCTAGCCTAACAATGTGTGTTCATTCCCATACGATTGGGATAGGTGAACTAGTTTATAGTTATCTATATCTAGATATGCATTGCACCACACATTACTCACAAGGTGCATAAGGCACTGGTCACCAAAGAATTTAGAGTTCTCATGCATTCTTTCAAGGAATGTAGTCTCATAGTCAATGCCACTATTTTACCCAAAAATTCAAAATTATGAAATTTTTAAATTTTTGATTCCCATGTGAAGCAATCAAAAGTTTGGCACTATATCAGTTAGGTCTCATGGGCATACTAGGTATTCTACATGTTTCACTTGAATAAATTTCATTTGGGAGAAATCATAGAAATCAAGTACTATTTGTACCTCAAGTGTGTAGTTAATGCAAATTCTTCATTTTATCATATATTTTGCAACCAGACTCAATTTTGGTTCTAATTGAATGATTTGAAAATATTTTGTGATAAATATCATCTTTGATTCAAACATTATAGGCCCAAACTTCATATATTTTTTATACCACAGATCTAGAACTTTAAAGGTCATTAAGACCAAGGGCCAACCATGTGAAAAATCTTTGTTTTAGCATATCTTTCACATTCAAAATCCATTTTTGTTATTTTTTAATAAATTATAAATATATTATCATAAGTATCATATTTTATTGAGACATTAGGGGCCTAAACTTTATATATTTTTCATATCAAGAATCTAAAACTTTAGAGCTCAGTAGGGTCAAGGGCCAACCAGGTGAAAATTATTATTTTTGGCACATCTATCACATATGGATTCTATTTTGGTTCTTGTTTCATTTTTTAAAAATATATTATATATGAAGTCATATTTGATTCAAAATTAAGAGTCCCAAAGTGCATATATTTTTCATACTAGAGATCTGGAACTTCGGAGCCCAGCAAGTCCAAGGGCCAGCTAGGTTCAAATTATTTGTTTTGACATATATTTCACATATAGACTCTATTTTGGTTATTTTTTATGAATTATAAAAATATTTATTGTAAGGATCATCATTGATTCATATATTAGAGGCCCAAACTTCATATATTTTTCATACCAGAGATCTAGAATTTGGGAGCCAACACAAACCAAGGGCCAATGAGGTGCAAATTCTCTAATTCAAAATATCTTTCACATCCAAAATCCATTTTGTTTCATGTTTAATGAATTATAAGGATATTTTCCTAAGTTTCATCTTTATTTTAGACATCATATGCCAAAACTTCATAGCTTTTACACACCAGAGATCCGAAACTTTGGAGGTGTTTCGACCCAATATGAATAAAGGGTGACCTAGGTGAAAATTATTTATTTTGTCATATATTTAAAATTTAGACTCTATTTTGGTTTTAATTTGATTTTATATAAATTTATTGTCTCAAAGATCTTTTTTTTTTCAAAAATCAATGGCCCAAACTTCATACATTTTGTATAAAATTCAATTAGAGATCTAAAACTTCCAAGGTTGTCTAACCCGACCTTATGGGGACACCTCTGACCTGACATTATGGGGGTTCCAGATGCATGAACACACCAATTGAATCCATCCCAATTTATTGGGCACATTGGACATGTAAAATAAAAATTTAGCATCTTATTTTGCTCGTAATGTTTGCACCCATACTTCATTTTGACTCTCGATTGAAGCATTAGAAAGGTATTGAAATGATTTATCCAATGATGTAAAATATTTGCTAATTTTATTTAAAAATGGGTATAAAACAAATATGTGTAAATTTTGTTCTAACAATACATCATAGGCATGTTAATCATGAACTCTCTGATTGGCTATATATTTCACATCCACAATCTGTTTTGGCTCTCATTTGAAGTGTTGGAAATGTCTTAAAACAAGTGATCCAATGATGTAAAGAATTTTATCCTTGGATACTTTTTGATTTGTTCAATTCTCAATTTTTTTATAAATTCCCCTTTGTAGAACCTGATTTCATATGTTAAGGTTAGACACATACTATTTCCAGACTATATCACCTAATAGACAAGGCTAAGTGGGCCCGATTTGTGATTTATTTGAGTCACTTTATTAAAATTGAAAAATAAATGTAAATTAGAAAAGGACAAAAATTAAAGCATAAAAGGTCCAAGTTAGAATACAAAAGGTCATATCATCCTCCTATGTGTTATAAATAGGAGAGATGATAATTGTAATTGGGTTCTTATTTCTTTCAAGCTCTTGGGGAAGAGTTGCCTACAAATTTGTGTGTGGGTATGTAATTTTCTCGATATAAGCAATGGAATACAAACAAGCAAATGATATTAATCTTCAAATTTATGGGTATTTATTTTCTTTATTTATGAATTTTTTATTTCCAGTTATAGATAGAGAATCCATTGAACTCTTGCACCTTTCTTATGTGACATTCATGGTGTTCAATACTTTGTGTTATAAACCTCATGTATGGGCTTTGTACCAAGTGTACCCAAACCAAGTTGTGAAGATATTGTGCTTCCAAGAAATCCTTTCATTCCCATTACATATGTTTATCATATGTCTATTTTTGTGTGAAAGGAAGAATTTCCAACCCTTTCATTTACTTCTAAGTTATTTTGGTGGTTATTTGCATTCATTCTGATATGAGTTTCTCACCTCTATCCTCCTCCTTTATCCTTCAACCATTTCCAAAATTTGTTTCATTTTTTTAAAGCTAAAATTATACAAAATCCCCCAAAATACACATATCTTACAAGGGAGTTTCCCCTCTCAAGCGCAAAGGAAAATCACCATCTCAATAGTGATTTCTCTTATTATTGGTGAATTTCTATTGCTTCTCATTAGACAAGTCACAAAAATAAGAACTACAAAAGTGATCTAAACTTTCACCAACACACAAAATATTTTAAATACACCATTATAAGAAATCAAATCTAACATGAAGAGGTGGCTTCCTGCATGGCTAATAATTGGTATCTTGATTTGTTGGATGGATATATAACCTCTTAGAATGACTTTGAAACTACATTCATTAATCATTTCAGAGCACCTATTGATCCTAAAATATTATATCATTAGTTTTCTACAACCCTTAGAGAGCTTAATGAAGCCATGAACATGTTTAACACCCACTTCTATCTGTTATACAAGAGGTTGAAAGACCCATATACTCAAACTGAATTTGTTGTTAATCAAATATACCTACGAACTTTGGACCCATTGACTTCCATGTCCATCAAAAGAACTCCATAATTACTCACATATTTGTCTTTGACATATCATGAATCCATAACTATTGAATAACAAATGATAATATAGGGATGTGGTGTTGATCTATTATCTTCATTAGGATAATTGAGTGTACGCAATCAAGCTCTAATGTTTAACAAAGCACTCATGCACAACACCCCGCTAATGAACCAAATCCTAGCTACCATATATCAGCTTATAATCAACATTATAATCCAACACCTTTGAGTTGCATGCTTATGAATCAACTTGATCCTTCAAATCAAATTTTATCTTAAGCATACAATCAATAAATCCTCCATGTATCCTTTAATAACACCTTGTTGCACTTAATGCAATTGATTATGTTAGTTTAGTGGTAATAAGCAAGTTGTCTCAGCTTTTTTAAACAATGAAATATATTTTGATGTTGTTTTTATCTAAATGACATTTGCCACAACACCTAAAACTAAATTGACTCTATTATATGGAAATGATCAAGATTTAAATCTGAGTTTAGCAGCATAAAATATATAACATATGGTATAGGGGCTGACCAATAGGACTTTGTTTGAAAAATTAAAACTTGGGTCTATGAGATCGGAATTGATACAAGAGCTAAAGAGGTTATGTTTGCTTAAATGACTTTATTTGATAGGTGAGTGATAGTGTAAGAGAATGATGATGACTCTAAATATGATATTGATAGCATAGTATCCATTGTAGATGTGTTAATGGCTAAAAATCTTAGTGTCAATATGTTGTGCATGAAAGAGGAAACCAATAATCCAAATGATCAACATGAGGATGGGGTTCAAGAGATGGAGCCAAAGGAGGAAGAGGATGCCTCCCATGCATCCAAAATAGTCACATCATATTTTTTTACTCCTGCATCTTAATGTCAAAGGTATGATGAGTGAGTGGATTATAATGACTCAGTGTTCTTCTCAATAGTGGATGTGGCAAAAGTGAAATTAAGTAATTTTGAACATGGTGGTATAAGAAAGGAAGACAAGTCAACAAATTTTGAACCTGAAGTTACATCAATTCAAGACAACTTTTCTCATAATTTAACTGGTGTATACCTAATAGACATGACCAAAGGGTCACTCCCAAGAGAAGAACAAGGTCAGTACACACTTGATGTCAAGAGGAAGGAGAATACATATGATATTTATGTGAAACTCATCTCAAAATCAACAACTAGCAATTGAAATTGTGATTGTTTGCCTCAAAAAACACACCTTTACAAAGTTGGAGATACCATTTACTCTAGTATGTGATAGCACCCTTGCTTATCTCTCTTCATAATTTACTGTATGAGTAGAGGTAATTTTAAAACCTTCTTTTGATTATTATTCACAAATTAATAATAATGATGTTGTTGAATTTATAAATTAAAAGTTACTAGATTTGATTGAGAAAATCATGGATAAAACTCTTTTGGATAAGGCACATGAGAGAAATAGACAACATCATCACAAATATGAGTTGCCCTAGTGAGGCTTTGTACATAGTTTTCCTACTTTCGGTGTGTATGTTATTTTGATTTGGTGTGTTGTTTTAATCTAGGTGGTTGTTTTCATTTTTTTTGTCATTGATTTATCCTCATTCGTTACCTATCTTTTATCTATTCCTTTTTTTTAATTGTGTATGTACTTGTTGATCATATAAAAAAAAATGGGTGTGCTGGTAAGTAGTGTTGATGGGATTTTGGTTTTTAATACTTTGAGTATTTTGTGATGGAATATTTTTCTCACAAGTTTGCTTCAAAGGTTTGGGACTATTGTGTGTGTTCTGAATTTGTTCATGTTTGGATGAGTTTGGGTAAGTTACTTGACTTCTAAATATATTCTCTTGAAACCACACATGGAAACACATTTTAATGATTTATAGGTTTGATTGGGTAAAACTATTACAATCAAAATTTAATGTGAAAAATATAAAATTCTACCTCTCATTTGCCATAGTGGTTCCCATCCCAAAATTGAGATGTTAAAAAAAATAATTAAAAAAACATGATTTTTGGGTGTTTTCAATGGCCTCTACTGGGGCTATGGATTCCCAACTAGTATTAGATCAAAGCCTTAATTGGAATCAAAGTCATATTCATCAATGCTATGGAAACTTGGTTGGTAGTGAAGCAACATCCAAGTAATCATTTCAATGTAGAATTTATTATTTTAATGATTTCAATTATAGTAGCTAGTCTTTATAAATTCCATGAAAAGGAACGAATCCATTCGCACACATAGGTCAACATGAATATCAAATTTTGTCTTATATCCATTCCCTTCTTATACCTTCAATAATTTGTTCATGTGCCATGTGTTGTCTTAACTAGAGATTTTGGGTTTGTAGATACATCTTTTTTGTTTTAAAATACTTAAGAGTATTTTCCAACAGAGCCACCTTTTTTTGTTGCTTACACAACATGCCTTAATTTCAATAGAATCATGGTACCCCATTTTTATTTTGGTTTTAGTCTTGCATGCATCTATAGTCTAATTGGTTTCTATTTTCTAAATCATCATTTTTTACCTCTCTTAGTTTATGTGCATAATCGGGTCTTGAAAGTCACATCATTACTTTGACCATGTTTGAAGCATGCATCTATAGTCTAATTGGTTTCTATTTTCTAAATCATCATTTTTGACCTCTCTTAGTTTATGTGCATAATCGGGTCTTGAAAGTCACATCATTACTTTGACCATGTTTGAATGACAATTTTTCATATATTACAATTCTCCCAAAAATGCACCACAAAGCCAAGTTCATTTTAATACTAATCAGACTAAAAAGTCTAATTAGGTATTAAGGAGTGAAATAAATTTATATTAAGTTTTAATCGGGCTAAAAAGCCTTTTAAGGTCTGTGAGGCCTTTTGAAAATCCCCGTAGTGCAAATCGAGTAAAAATTCTCAAATGGGTCTAAAGAGCCTTTCTAAAATTCATTAAATTAAAATTAGGTTCATCAACCTGAATGGGTCTAAAAGGGCCATTTAAAACATTTTTAGTGCAAATTACAATTAAAATATCGAATAAGTCAAGGGGCAAGTGAAAATTGGGGTTAAGAAGTTGACTAGGTTAGTGGGTTTCATGTTATTCGTTGGCAGTTTGACTTGTTTGTTGGTCAAAATTTTAAGCCCAACTAGGTCATTGAGTGTCCTAAGGCCCCCTCTCCTGTGGTGGTCAAGCTTTAAACCCCAACTAGCCCTGTGGAGGCCTATCGACCCTCATGTCTTTAGTCGTCAAGATTTGAAATCCCAACGAGACCTATGAGGGGGGACATCTCCCAATTTTTTAATTTCTATTTTAATCAAAATTTAATTAATTTATTTTATTTTATTTTAATCAAAATTTAATTAATTTATTTTATTTTATTTTAATCAAAATTTAATTTATTTTGATTAATGTTTTTTTTAATTTAGTTTTTAATCATTTTTTTTCATTAATTTAATTAAGTTTTTTCCAATGAGATGTGGGTGAGTTGGTTAAGTGGCTTAGTTGTCTCAAGCCCCACCCAGGTTCAAATCTCTGGAAAGGGATATGAGGTTAGTTGTGGTCATTAGTTGTTTTCTCAGGACTGTTATTGGTTATTTTTAAGGTCAGTGGTCGTTGTTGTTGGTAATTATTGGAATGTATTTAGGTACACATGTGGTATTACATGGGGATATGGGCCCCTAATTATGTCTCAGACTGGGTCATGCTCCAATCAAAAGTCGTTACCTAGCAAAAAAATAATTTTTTTTTAATAATTTAATTAATTCATTATTTTTTTTTGAGAAATTAATATATTAATTTGAATTCCCTACTCAACACTAAACTTGCATGGGGATGGTATTTTGATCATAACTTTTAATCTGGAGGTTCATTTTCTATGTCATTTGTGTCATCAGGAAATTGGTTCTGACTCAATCATCATGGTGTAGGTGTTTTGTAGGAGAAGTGCATGGTTCAAGAGTTGTCACCATTCTAGTATACAACTTTGAGATTTCTCTATTTTATTCATTTTAAAGTTATGATTTTAATACCTTTTTGCATCACTAATGAAATAAAATATTCCAAATCATCCTTTGGAAGGTGTATAAAAAGGGATAAAGTTTTTGGAGCTTGGAAAAGAGAGGGAAAAGTGCAAAATACAAATGGAGCTCATTCGACTTTTTTAGGGAAAGTGTTTTCCCTCCTTGGACTAAATTTATATTTAAACCTAGCCAAAAGCCATTGTAAACATTGGTTCATTTTATATTCAAGGAGACATTAGAGGACCATACATTTTATTCTTGCATTTATTTCTTTCCTAACAATTTATTCCATGTGGACAATGTTGTATTAAGCATTTATTTATATTTCTAGTGATTGTTATTGATCTAAACACTTTATTTTCAAGCAAACATCTATTAATCAAAGTTGTGGAGATTTTTGTTCACTTCCTGCAAATGTTGGTTGTGTTATTCTTCTTCTTTGTTGCTTTATTCTTAGACTCATGTACTATCATTTATGGTTGTGTGAATACTAGCTAGATGGAAAATTGGTTTTATGGGTTTTATCTAATTAGACAAATCATATATTTGTTAATTACAAAACATGCTCAATTTTCCCCCTTTTCCCTTAATTTTTATTCTTTTTTATTGATCTTTTAGCTTAGGTTTAGTATAGATCTGGGATTGCAACATTCATTTATAAGTTTTATCTCGATTGTAAACTCTCTTCATTGTCATTTACGCACTATTAAATGTATGTAATGCAATGAATATGTTTTAAAATCAAGTGTATTTCCTTTGTTAAATAGGAAACTATAGATTTTATGGGCATTTTATTCATACTTGTTGTTCTTCATTATGTGTTTAAAACCCACATTAACAAAACAAAAAATTGCATTATCCCTCTCATTTGTTTAAGCTTAGATTTCAAACCAACAAAGGTGTTGGAACAATTAACGGTTAAGTGGTGTTATTCATATACACTTATATATTAAATTACATCAGTTAAATAATAGTATATTTTATTATTTAACATGAATTAATCCTTATATCAAAAAATAATAAAATATATTAATTCTACCCTTGTGCCTCACATAGAGTTTGGATATGTTGGTTACAATAGTCCAACTCATTTATATAACAAAATTCTACATTGTAAAATGATAATGTGAACATAAGATTTCAAGTGAGTGTTTTAATCGAAGAGCTTTCGAACTATTAAAGGTTTTGTAAAGAATTTGTGAGAAGAAGTGAGGAGAGAAAGAATCGTATTGGGTCAATTTAAGTTTCTCAATATATGAATAATTTACGTGGTTTTTTTTACCTCCATATGATTTTTTTCCACTCACATCTGGTGTCATATTTTTGTGTATCTTTGCTATCAATTAGATGTCTAGTCTAGCACATATGCATTATTCTATGATTTTGACATGGTGTCAGATCTATAGTGACCTAATAATTTTTGGCAAGACCAGTTGAGTGTTTTTTATTAGCTTGGAAGATCTCTATTCATCGTGTACGGCCTATGGTACAACTATGGTAGGTATATGACCTATTTTATTTTATTTTAAATCATTCTTTGGCTCATAGAGCCTAGTACAGATAAAATTGATCAAACAAATATTAATTTCAAACATCAAATAAATTACTAGCAATTAAAACTTCACCTAGGCATCATAGTATGGCCTCAAAAGACTAAAAACTCAACAAATTTCTTTTCATTACTTATACATCATGTCTATCAGTTTTTTAGAGGTTAAATCTCTTAGTTATGCCTTGTAACACCCATACAAAACCTATAAATATTCAAAATCAATTTCTATAATTTTATCATCCACTTGTGGTATCCCTGTATGATTGGTTGAGCTTGAAAAATCTAAAAAATCAATTTTAAGCATAAACAATCAGGGTGAAAAGATTTGAATGCATAAATAGCTAGTTTGAAGGTTATTTGCACTATTTCAAGACTTATGTTGGCCTCCTCCACATCACCTATCGTGCCCATCTTCCTCCTCTATGCCATTTTCAACATGAAAGTGCTTTCAAAAGGTTAGTAATGTTTGAAAAGTATATTTATTAAATATTTTTTAATAAAAAATAAAATTCCATGCAAAGAGAACCAATGGCCCCATGTTAGAAATTATTTTTTTAACCAAAAAAAGTGAAAAATCAGGTTAAATTATTTTATATGCGACGTATATTCATTTATTTTAACAAATAAATTGGATTAAATAATTTTTAAAACATCTTACATATAAATACTAGCAAAATGTCAAAGGGAAATTGGTTGGTGTGATTTTGTAAGGCATTTGTAAAATCGAGGTCAAGAGTTCAAAACACACCAAACCTTTTTTTTGGTCAAACTTTATGTGGTCAAAACCAAATTTTAAAAACAATATTAATTATTTAAAAAGATTTTGTAATATTTTTGCAATAATCCATTTTCGACACTAACCCACTTATGACACTTTTGACATATTTTCTAATCATTTTTTTGTTGAAAATGGTCATGTGACCAATCGATTTCTAGTTTTTTACATGTTATTAACACTTTAGAATGGTACATTTTTTTATTTAAACCTTTTTAATAGAGTTTTTGCAACAAAATTGAAAAGTAATTTTACATAGTTTGTTTTACGATATTTGTGACTCTTACTCTAGATGCAATTATTTGTAATATTCTCAATTATTTTACATATAATCAAAAAATTAATATTTTTCATACATTGAAATACTTGTTTTATTATAAAATAATGTATAAAATCACATTAAAAATTTCATTTTAAAACTTTTTAGTGTCTTCTTAGTATAAAACATAATTAGTAAGTGTTGAACTTGAAAGGGAAGTTATGGCTTCTTAAAAATTTATGTTAGATAAGTCACAAATGTTAAATGAGTATAACTATAATATTTGAAAAATACATATTAAATCCAAATTTATGTCTCATAAACTGTAGAGTATTGTTGTTGAAAGTGAAAATCTCTCATCATGGATATATATCATGACTTAATAATGCATTTCAATAGAAATCATAAGAAGCCATGTCGAATATTTTAAGGAGTATAAAGGATGATTCCATACTCCATATCGAAAATCATGAGTCACCAATGATACCTGAAAACTCCTTAGATCTATGCATTAGGGCACTTATCTTTTTAAAATCATTAATCTTATACTTGAATCACTTACACTACCATGGAAAGTGACGAAAAAGTAGTTAATTTTCTTACAAAAATAAAAAACATTAAATATCAGTTAGATGGTTATGATTATAATATTATTCAATATAAGCTTTTACTTTTCATTTTTAGTTAAATATTCATGAATTTTTTTATAATTTCATTTCTTTTCTTAATTCTAAGTATCAAATAGAAAGAGACATTTCTAACCTTGCTATACTTTCGACTATTCTTGTTCAAGAAGAACAAGTGATGTCAAATTTTAATTTTAAATATAATGCTACTCATGCACTTATTACACTACATAGTGCTACTAATAAATATAGAAAACTAGAAAACTAAACTTAAACATGCCAATGGCAAACATGAGAATAAAAATTCTAGGAATAAGAATCATAAAGTTAAAATTAATAGAAATTACAATCTATGTGGTAAATTTGGACATATAAAGGAATAATGTTACAAAAATAAAAACATATATAATAAGAAAACCTATAAAAATAACAAAGGAAAGAAAGGTTCTAATCAAAATCAACAAAAAAATCAAAACAATAATCAAGAATAAAATTTTAATATTATTGCACTAAATGCTACCTTATTTGCTTCTAATGAAAATGAATAGATTTTAGATAGTAATGAGTTGTCTCACATGAAATATTTTATCTGACATTAAAGATATATTTGAAAGGATTTATTTTAGGTGATAATTCATTTCTATAAACTACTAAACAAAGAAAAATTAAATTGGTAAATATAGTCATAAATGATGTTTTCTATATTTCTAAACTTAAAAAAAAAATGTTATCATTTCTTAGCGTACAAATGATAATTTCATAATAAATTTTATTAAGGATGAATTGTCCATTAAGAATCAATTTGGCTTTCCAATAATTGAAGGAATTCAACATGATGGTTTATACATGTTTTATGTTTCTTCTTCGTATTGCCTTTCATCGCAAAGTAGAAATGAATCTCAATTGTGACATGAAATATTAGGCAATATTAATTTTATAAGCTTTTATGATATGTCTTGTAATAATATTGTGGTTGGTCTTTTTTCTATTTCTTCTCATCATGAAACTTGTGAAGGTAGATTATGTGGTAAGCAACATACTAAACATTTTTACAAAAATCATGATGTTAACTCATCTCATCCCGTAAAGCCTATTCATAGTGATGTTAGAAGACCTCGAGAAGTTGCTTCTATTAATGATTATTTATATGTTGTTACTTTTATTGATGATTACACTATGATGATTTGGCCTTATTATATTAAAAATAAATATGAAGTGTTATCTAAATTGAAATAATTTAAAACTTTAGTTGAAAATTCGTCTACCTTTTCTATTAAAAGATTAAGAATTGATAATGGTGAAAAATACATTAGTAAAGAATTTTATTTGTTTTGCATTAATTGTGGTATATAAATACAATTAACAACTCCTTATTCCCCATAACAAAATGAAAAGGATGAAAAGAAAAATTGAACCATCCTTGAAATGGCTAGAACAATGTTGCATTCTGAAAATGTTCTTAGATTTTTATGCGCTGAAGCCATGAATATTATTGTGTATATTCTAACTAGATTTCTTACTTGTTTTAGATTGAGGTAAAAATAGGTTTTGAAGGGGCCCCAAAACCCTGTACAGATTCAGAAAGATAGACATTACAAAATGCCATAAGAGGCAAACGCACCAAAAAAATGGTAACAAAACCAGGTTTTACTTGGACCTAAAACCAACAAGAAAACCATTAAAAGCTTCTCAGGTTTTACAAGGACCTGAAACCTAGACAGAACCAGGCATACAACCTGAAAGCGCTAAAACAGCGAAGGCAGAACCGCAAACCCATCAATATAATGAGCAGGGCTCTTCCACGGCTTAGGATTCTCCATTTTCCCTAAGCAGGGTGCCGTGGCATAAACACCAACCTCCGAGGAAATAGAATTTCCCCCAAGCAACCACAAGGACTTCGCAAACCAGAACAGGATGGCCATCCAACCCGGGTAAGAGAACCCACCCAAATTCCATACTCAATCTGGCAGAATGAAGCAAAGTGAAAAAAACACGCAGAAAAATAGATCTACATTAAGTGTCGCGTACCAACATACTGCCCAAAGCAGACAGCACCACCAACAAAGACCCTACCTCCGGACCCGTCGCCACCGCCGCCCAACCCATTCACCCAAGCATCTGTAAAGATCTCCCCCACTCCCAAGGGAAATGCCGCCATGGCTATCCAGATATTTCCAAAAAGAAACAATGACCCGCTCAGATCTGGGTAATGGTCGGCACGACAGCCATTAGACAAAAAATAGAGGTAGAAGCGCTGAACTGCGTAGAATATAAAGCTTATAAATCTATGCCACAAAAAATAGGCTCTACAAAGCCTCGCATCCACACACACAGCAGGTTATACAGAGCGTAAAACCACCATGTCAAAAACAAAACAACTCGGGCTGGAAACCAGACCGTAGTCCATCCGCTATACAAAGCCCCGAGTCAAAAATAAAGTTCCACGCAGAAATAGATCTTGCAATATAGGCATCTGCTCTCAGGTACAAAGGGTTTGGGGGTCGCACAGATGCCAGCAGAAGTAAGGGTACGGTCACGGTCGTGGTTGTGCACCCTCATCTCGCTCCCGCTTCCCTTGAGGATACATCACATTTTACAATGCCGCGTAAACACAGGGACAAGATGCCTAAAAATAATGGCCAGCACCTGGCCCTATACCCTACGACGGCCTCCATCAGACACTCCCTCGCAGGTTTCAAAACACCCCTCAGCAGCCTCCATCAGACCCCGAATGTCTCCCCCGTAAGGGATTTCCCCCATCCGATCACTGTTACCTTCGCAATCCAGCACTGGATGGCCGTTCGACTTCGGGCTGGAAATCAATCAGCATTCCACCCACAATACAGAAAACCACAGTAAAAAATCAGATCCACGCAGTAATAGAAGTATTCTGCGTTTAGACGCTTAGGGTATGGGGGGCCGCTCAGACGCGAGCCCCCCAAACCCATTCTAGTGTCTTGATATTTTTAGATTTCTTACTTGTTAATATTAAAATAAAATATAAGTATTTAAAACTAACCTTATATTACTATTAAAGGGGTATATATAAATATAATGACACAATGATGATAATTAGATCTATAACAGGCCAAGTAAATGCTAAACTAAAATATAAGCATACATTGAATTTATTATGTTGAAATAATCTAAATATGGAAAGTACAACAATGTTAGATATGTAAATGATAAATAAATAGTATACTTACCTTGTTTTGATGCTAATACAATTTTAAATCTAGAATACATGGAAAATAGGTTGAAAAGAGATTTTAGATTTAACACTTATGGCTCTTTATATAGTAACATCACCCTGAGACGGTTATATCGATGTTATTATTTAGGTTTGACACTAGTGTTGTGTATGAAATATATGCTAGAATATGATGCAACCACTTGGATGCTTCTGGGTTTTGATTCATCTTCATTTCGGTGTATTCAAATCTAGGTCATGCACTACAACTCCTTGTGAAATGGCAAAACCCTAGTTCTCCATCTTCATAGTGGCCTTGGGTAAAAATAGGTTAGTGGTCCATATGGTGTTGAGTTAACCCCAAAGGCCCTATTTTCAGAGGGCACTATCTATATAGACAATACTCTAGAAGAAGGCCTTAGACTCGTGTATTTTTACCTTACATGTTGGCTTGGATGTGAATCATACGCTATGTGCAAAGCAAGTAAATAATGACCTAGCTTAGAACATGCCAAACCGGGTTAATAGGTTGTTCATTTAGTAATTTAGACAAGTAGATGTGTTGTACCTATGATTGTTATAGAAATAGGGAAGATTTATTCAATTAAATGCTTGATAGAGTGCTTTTGATAAGTTATTTTGGTCTCTTTAGTCTTTTTCTAGGTGTTGCTAGGTGAAGAACGAATGAAGGTCGATCTCTTATCTATATAAATCCATTTAGATAAGTAACTCACATTAAATCACTTACGCTGACCGTTAGGTATGTTTTATTTACAAATTGGATGATTTTAGATCATTGGACACTTATGTCAGGATAGAATAATAGTGTTGACACTACTGTCTATCTTGGACATTAGTGTTATGGGAGCAAAAAAGCAAATACAAGTTTAAAACTTGTAGAGATGGAAGATAAATACATTTTAAGCATTTTGAAAAAGATAGAAAGTTTGGGCTATCAATATAAGACTATTTAAAATAAGAGATATATTACAAGGGGCACACAAATAGAGCATGTGTGAGACTTATAGAAGCAAAAGAGGTAAAAAACTAAGAGGAATAGCCAAGGTCTGAGTTTTCCAAGTGTACAAGACTAAGGTGTTATATAATAATAAAATAATGTCTACACTACCAAAGCATTACATCTTTCTATACCCTTTAAAATGTGGTCTAATAACAAATCGAGTGTTGTTCACCTTAAGATATTTGGTAGTCATACTTCCATCTTTATTCTTAAAGCAAAAAGAAAGAAACTTAATCCTACCTCCTATTATTGCATTTTTATAGGTTATGGAGGAAAAACTAAAGGATTGAAAGTTTATAATCCATCTAAAAGATAAATATTTGAGAATAATAATGTCTAAATCCTTGAGATGTCTTTTTATGAGCCTTTTGTAGAACCCCCTAAAAGTGTTTCTTTGATGAACCCAACTCTTTTTTTACTCCTTGTGAAGAACCATATGTCTTAAAGGAATCCAATCTAATTTTGGATAACTTAGAGTCTGAGTGGGAGCCTTCTCCATTTCATGTTCAAACTAAAAGACATAAATGGGTTAAATCTCTGAGTCAATCATTTAATCTTGATAATCTCAATAAACTAACTTGGATTTAACATATTATCATTCTTTGGTGACTCTATATGAATGTGAACCTCAATCTTTTAAGGAAACTATTCAAGATGATAGATGGAAAGTTGTTATACAGTCTAAATATAAAGACCTAATTAAAAACTAAACTTGAGATCTTGTCCCGCCTCTGCTTAAAAGGTTTATTGTTAGTTCTAAGTGGATTTAAAAAATCAAATATAATTTAATTGGTAAAAATGATAAATTCAAAGCTAGATTAGTTGTTCATGGTTTTACTTTAAAACCTAAGATTGATTATATTGATATATTTACACTTGTAGTAAAAATGAGTATTGTTAGATTGATTATTACCCTTGTAGCTCAAAATAGTTAGATAATACACCAAATAGATGTTAAAAATGGCTTCCTAAATGGTGATCTAGAAAAATAAATCTACATGACTTAGCCTAAAGGTTTCACTAAACCTAACAAAGAACATTATGTTTATAAGTTAAAGAAATATCTTTATGGTTTAAAATAAACTCTTTAAGCTTGATATTCTAAAATCAATAATTATTTTAAACAATTAGGCTTCTTTAACTATTATTCTAATAATGATCTATTTTTAAAAATTTAAAACGGGTCATATTATCTTAATTGTATTATGTGTTGATAATCTTCTTATTACTGATAATTAAATTGATTTAATTCTTAAATATAAAGATAAACTAAATTAATCTTTTGAAATGATTTATCTAGGCATTCTTCATCATTTTTTAAGAATGGTTGTACTTCAAGATAAAAATTCAATCGTTGTATCTCAATCTTAGTATGCACATAACCTTCTTATTTAATTTAATGTGTTTAACTATAAGCCGACATCTACCCTTATTGAAGTTAGTGTTAAACTTGATACAAAACCTACTTGTGATAAAGCTAACCCCACTTTTTATAGATAACTTATCAGTAGTTTGATTTATCTAACTATTACTAGGACAAATATTTCATTTTTTGTAGGTGTTGCTTCCATATCCATGTAGGATCCATAATTGGATCATTAGAAATTAGCAAAATGGATACCTCGATATATCAAAAGAACTATAAATTTTGGTTTATATTATTTTTTCATTGATAATGCTAATTTATATGGTTATTGTGATCCTAATCATTATGATGATATTATAGATCATAAATATATTATGGATATGTTTTTAATTTTGGTGT
Source organism: Torreya grandis (assembly GCA_037957365.1). Taxonomy (NCBI): domain Eukaryota; kingdom Viridiplantae; phylum Streptophyta; class Pinopsida; order Cupressales; family Taxaceae; genus Torreya; species Torreya grandis. The sequence continues at coordinate 2,323,535 of JARHVA010002242.1, forward strand.
AGGTGCTATCACTTAGAGCAATAAAAAGCAACCTATTATTTTCATCTCTTCTATAGAAGCTGAGTATAAAAGTGTTATAGAAGTTGTTAAAGAATACATGTGGTTGTGAAGGTTGTTAGAAGAACTCCATTTAGATGTTTCTCATAGTATCACCCTTCTTTGTGATAATTAAAATTATATAGTCTAGAATCAAATATAGTGTAACACTAGATAAATAAGCATATTAAAGTTCATGTGCATTTTATTTGATAGAAAGTTCTCAATTATGATATTGATCTCTAGTTTTATTCTATGGATGAACAAATGATAGATATCTTCACAATACCACTTGGTGATAAATTTTTTACAATAATGGGCCTCTTAGAGTTATCATTGAAGAGGAACATGCATGATAATATTGCTTCCTAACGACCATGTGTTTTCTTTCTTTTTCTCTATACATCTTATCATTGTAAAACATAGTAATAAGTCACTTAATGTGATTTTGGTAAACTTCACTAGATGTAAATTTATAATATACCCAATACTTAAAATTATATATTGTAATGGAGGTCCTTATGTTATAAAAGGTTTTAAAATGTTTGGTTGATTATTCATGAGAAACTATGAGATTTATTATCATAATTTTGCTAGCATAAACTTACATTAAATAATTTATGGATTATAATTCCTTTTGTTTCAAAAGATGATATTGGGATGATGAATGTTTTTAAATCTTTCAAATGTTACATGCCTCTTAAACTCATTATAGATGGCTTACTAAGTATAGTTTTTTTAGTATAAAAGTGACTGTGGCTTGTATCCCCACTTAATATTAAGGAGGAATGTTGAAATAATTAATGGTTAAGTGGTGTTATTCATGTACCCTTGATATATTAAATTACATCGATTAAATAATAATATAATGTATTATTTAACATGAGTTAATTCTCATGTAAATAAATAATGCAATATGTTATTTTTATCGTTGTGCCTCAGATAGAGGTTGGACCCATTAGTTACAACAATCTACCTCACTTATATAACAAGATTTTATATTGTAAAATTATATCGTGAACATAAGGTTTCCTTTGATTATTCTAATTGAAGAGCTTTCAAACTATTTAAGGTTTTGTGAATAATTTGTCAGAAAAAATGAGGAGAGAAAGAATTGTATTGGGTCAATTTAAGTTTTTCAATATATGAATAATCTATGTGGGTTTTTTTACCTTTGCATAAGGTTTTCCCACTCACATCTAGTGTCATATTTATGTGCATCTTTATTATCAATTACATGTTAATATCCAACACATATTCATTATTATATGATTCTGCCAAAAGGCACCTTGAAATGGAATAGTTTCACATCAATCAGCCAGGTTATCCGGTATGTCATGCCTCATTGATATAAACCTTGAAGATATTTTAATCTCAAGTTTTAGGAGAGGTTGGACAGTTCTCATCTTGTCTAACTTGGTGTGCCAAATAACCCATCAATATGGTATATTTATGTCCCCAAAGAACTTGGCCCAACTCAAGGCCTAAACTATATCAATGGCCTCTCTCAATGTCATCACCTTACATGTATCTGATAGTCCCAAATTCATATAAATGTCAATGAAAGTGGTAGTCCACTTTCTTAGGGATTATGGGAACTATAAAGTATTTTGCTCCATATCAGAGTATGTGAACATGTCATAGACAAACTTGCTCATCGGGGAAACAATCCCCACCCACATGATACTCATAATCCCTATTCTATCCAAAGTGGCCAACTCATTGGTTGTCATAAGTCTTGGTACTATCAAAAGTCACTCCTATTCCCTGGCCTTACTCTAACAAATGTGAGCACCCTAAAAAAATGAGAAATGACTTTAATCAATATTTTAGCCTCTAAATTTAACTAAAACCTTTAGACTTCATCTTGTGGAAAAACCACTACTTAATATAAGCATCGATTATAGAATCACTAATTTTTTTAAAACCTATATGTGGATGATAAAAATTACAATTATTTCAATGATTACATAACCATCAGTGTTGAAGGCATAACCACTAGTTTGTGAAGATTAGCAGTTTCACCACGATACTAACAGTTCTACCAGCTAACAATGCCTAGCCTAAAACCCTCCCAAACTCACATAAAATAATAAAATTATAACATTTTCCTATTCTAAACACCACCACAAACCCATCAATGTAAAAAAAAAAGATTTAACAGATCTAAAACATGTTTTCATCAAAATTTCAAATCTAGGGCTATGACAAAAAAATAGCTCACCTGTGCCTGCACGATGCCTACTATCATTAGTACACCCACCATCCTTTGATCATCCTCTTTGATTTGACTACTCTCTCACTTAATTATGTCACAAGGATATCAAATCTCAAATTCTTAAATGCACAAATGATTTCTATTTTTTGAAAGTTTTCAAATATATAATTCATTTTACTAGCCATTGCATTTTTAAAACTTTCCATTTTTGGTAATTTTATTCTAAAATTACATTTTCTCACATATTATGATGTATTTATGAGTTTTATTCCTAAACTAACATTAAATGTCAAACACTAAAGATTCTAACATTTCATTTCCAATAATTTCATTACAAAGTATGTCATTTTTTTTTTAGTCTAACAAGTTGACATCACTTAACACTGAGCTCAATCCCCCAATGGGACTCTTCAGGTATTATTCCCCCCATTCATGTATAGGGTAACACTTGTCAATGATTTAGTTAATAAGTATATTTTATATTTTTTTGTAAAATTACACTTGATTCTTGTTTGTTGCATACAAGCCATAAGGGTATCTTGGCTAGCCTCGTTGCATGACACAAGTGAGGTAAGTTTCCCAACCCTCATATTCCTTTAAATGTTCCATTATTCAAGAAACCACCCTCACCAACTCATGATAAGGTGTATCCTCAAGGGATAAATATTTACACACCCAAATTTTACATAGTGCAACATTTTGTGAAAAAATTGATGATGATGAAATGATATCCACTAGACTATTTTCATACTTGGTCCCCTTCCTCTTGATAGTATTTTTCCTCTTTTATGACCTTTGTATAATTTGAAATTGTCATTTGTGAGTCTTTATCCCTTCATTTATACAAGACTTCTAAACTATGGTGAAATTGTTATAGCATCTTATGCAACTATTACAGTGATAATCTAACCATTGTGATAATTTTGCAAATCACCCTGGTGGTTAGTAGAAACACTATGATAATTTCATCACCATTGAAATGTTTTTAAATTTTATTCTTGAGACTTGAGTTTTCATGCACTTTTTATGATTTTAGTTATATTTTTTATTGGTTTCTCTTGAGTTTGTCTTCTCGATTACCTAGTACACTTTTAGTCTTGATTATGTCAATCTCCAGCACCTCCAAGTTAACTCAAACAAGCTCCCAGTCAATCTTCAATTAACTTTAAGTCATAACTTTTTCTTCTTCCTTACAAGTATTTCACTTTTCTTGGAATTTTAGATCTAAAAATGGCATTAGAGATTGAAGTTTACAAGTTTTCACAGACCCACAATCAACATTCTATTATTTTGAATAACTTAATCTCAATTTGTATTAATATTTTAGTCATTTTCACAAGTATGATAAAGGATCTCATGAGTTTGTAACCATTACTTTGTTGTTCATGATCAACCAACCACAATTCAACTATTTTTCTTCCTCTAGATTATGTTTTTACCTCCACTTTCTTTGCATTTTCTCGTATTGGATATTTCCAAAATCACCATTGAGTAATATATTAAGGAGCTAGCTACCTTAATATTCAACATTTTCATCAACTACTTCTCTTTCACACATTTTAATCAACTACTTCTCTTTCACTTGATCTCATATTTGGTCAAGTTGGAGGATTCATTTTCCTTTGTATTTAATTCATTAGTTTTTATTTCTTACTCGTTAATATAGTTTTTATTTGAAAATATTTTTTTAGAAAAACTCCAAAAAAATAAATTGTTCCTTCTCTTTCCTTTTGCATTTGGAAAAGTAGTTATATCATCCTAGTTGCATTTACATGTTACAAAATCTTAAAGAAAAATAGTCTTCACATTAGTTCTATGATATATAGGTGAATTTTAAAATGAGTTACAACCAACCAACAACATTTTATTTTCAGTTTTCATAGCACACATTCACATACATAAATAACACCAACAAACTTGCATACACAAAAACTTAAAAAACAAAATAAAATTTTGCATTTAGAATTAGTTTGCTTTCTTGCATAGTAAATAAATTAATTTATATAAATTATAATTTTAGACTTTCATCCATTCAAATACATATAATTCTAGGTGCATATAAAGTTAACAAAACAATTGAAAGCCCAAAAAACTTGTATACTAGCTTGCACACATGGACTAGATCTTGAAAGATTAGAAGTTTCATTTTGTATACATAAAATCTAAATTTTAGATCTAGTTTCACATTTTCATAGTTGAAATTCAAAGCATTATTGTCTTTTCACTTCATTTGCATTGAAAAGATAAAAGCAAAAGCATTCATTTAGTGCATATAGGTAAAATTATGCATTCATAAAATAAATGAAAATTTTATAAATCAGTAATTGCATTGTTAGTTAAATTTTCAGTTTTAACTTATATTTCATTCATAAAATATCAAGAAAAGAATAAAAAATAAAAATAAATTAAGTTTCCTTCATTTCCAATCATTTTTATTTCAACAAATATCATAGTTTTCTTTTCATTTGTAAAGCCTTGTCAAAAATTCAAAACAAGCCCAAATAAAAAAACTTGAAAAAATAAGCATAAGTGAAAACCTTGCTAGAACATATACTCAATATTTAAAAATAGTAAGTACATATCTCACCAATCAAATCAAAATGCCCAAACAAGCTTCAACCTCCAAATAACATTACCTCATTCTTGGATAATACTTCCTAAACAAGCCAATCTCCATAGAATAAGAACTTTCTCTAAAATGTATACCTTGGTACCAATGAACAACATTCAATTTGAGTTTAACTCAAAAATTAGAACAGAATTTTTCCATTCCACTCCACTCCTAAACCTTATCATTGACCAACTTAATTCTTTTGATGAGTAAAACCACCCAATATAACCCCTAATTATAAGACCCATCTACATCCTAGCACACCAAACCAATAACCTTCAAATCTAAGTCTCCTCGTTTCCTTTCTTTATCCTTAGGTATAGCCTTGTATTATCTCATTCATTTTTTAGATGACATTGAGATGCCATAGCCAACCTGATACATTTGACTAAATCCCAAAGGTCCTTCAACCCAAATTAACCAAGTTTTTCGAGCCTGGGTTCAATTAAGAACTTCCTTACCTTGCCCTTATCCATTTTGATGGTTCTTAGAACTCCATCTCTTCATCATTCATTGCTTTAAATGAGTAGTACAATGCAAGTGAGCTCTTTTGATATCCCCATGAGCACCCTTTTTCACATGTCACTCAAAACCTTATTCCCATACCTCAACCTAATCAACAATCTCTTCCAGCCATTTCCATTTAAATTCTTCAACTACATTAACCCAATGAATCGAATCACTAGGCCACTCATCCCATTATCCTATCATTGATTGTCTCATCCAGATAATGAGAAATTGAGCAGAAGAAGATTAGCATATTATTTTTTCATGTGTATAGTAAGTGTGGGTTTCATCTTATACGTTGTGCAAGATCAGGTTTACACAGTTCCTTGGATTATTTAGAAAAAAACACAACATTATGGTTATGTTGCTAAGATCTTATTAGAATCAAGAATTGAAACTATCCTTGTGAATGGTGAGATGCATCTCTCTAGAGTGTGTGGAGGCTTAGTTTGAGGTGAAGTATTTATAGTTTGGGAAATATATAATCAAAATCAAGGGTTTAAAGCCAAAAACGTAGATATAAATCAATATTCAAAGCAATTTATATGAGATATTCTTCTTTGAGTTTTCATAGCATATCCATGCATGGTTAGCAGTGTATGTGGTTGGGAGAAGTTTTAAATTTTGGGATAGATCATGTTTGGATTGAAGAAAGAGTGAAATAACTTAAGGATTTAGATGAATGATGGATAAGACTTGTGGATATATGGTGGAGACATGCATTCAATAGTTTCTTGTTAGAGTTTTTGGGTTTGACATATCCATTTTCAAAAGAGATAGAATTTTAGCTTTTATGGGACCCTACATGGTCTTTTATTATGAAAATCGTGGTCTAGATCAAGATCATTATGGTTAATTGGGAAGTACAAACATGAATATGAATGGATAAATCCACTTACGCAGAATAGGCATGGTGTGAAGAAGTGTAAAGTAGAAGTTGTACAAAGTGTAGTGAGAAGATAACTTCCAATAAGATGGAGTCTCCTAATGAAATGAAAGTAAGGATGCACAAATATAATGATATTGATGAAAAGTTAATGTCTACTAAGGATCCCTAAATGAAGGGAGAGCCTAGTCAAGGAAATGTCATTCAGACCCATAATAAATGTAGAAGGCATATGATTGGCATATGTAAAGGTGAGAAACATTCTTGTGATTTTGGTGATGTACACATGAAAGGTTCCATAATTGAGTAATATTTGTCGAAATAAGATGGATGAATCTCCTAAGATGATGTGGATGAAGTTTTAGGATGCACAAATGGTGAATGAAACTCTAACTCTCATTCATTGGATGTCAAAGCCCCTATACATTTGGATTTAGAATAAGAAATAAATCAATAACTATACAAAGTGAAAACATTTAATTTAGAAGATAGTGAGAACATTTTTTTGGAATAAATTATGTTCAAGAGTCTGGTAGAGAAAAGGAAGGCACCAATAGGGAAAAAGTCATGCAAGCTTGTGGAAGAATGAATGTGGCATTGTCAACATAAGTGGTTGGTGTGCAAGGCCCATTGGAAAAAATGAGTAATACAATAGTAAACCCCACAATTTCAAGTTATGTGGGTGTCATACAAGGGATCATTGGGTTGATTATAGCTATAAGAGGATTGGAAACTAGTCGATTAGGGGAAGCATTGCATTATGGAGCAATACTCGATAAAAACCACAATTAATAACTCATTCAATAATTAAGATGTTGATGAAGCTTAAAAAATATAAAGGATTCCAAGATGTCATGAACCACATTCACAAATTTGAGATCATGTCATGCACAAAAGGAGTAAATGTGATGAAAAGAAAAGCAAACTAGTTTTCCACAACATTGTTTAATCATGCACACACTTTATATCACAAGTATGACCCCAATTAGACATTGGTCAACTTTGATGAGTTCAGTAAATATTTTCTAAGGAAATTTTATATCCTAGAGCTTGAGCAATAGATCATATTTACATTTAAATAAATCAAGTAGGATTCAGGTTAAAGCATATCCACATATGATGTGTGTTTTAAGACATTGTTGTCAAAGTTGTCTTATGAGATCCACTCATTAAAACATGCACAATGGTTTATTTGTGGATTATTTATAGTGTTCAAAATGAAACTAAAAATGAATTTTCTTTTTATGTGCATGAATCACTAGATGTTAGGTTCATAATTGAAGTGCTAGGAACTTTGATACAAGCATGAGCCCATTTTTTGAGGTTTAAATTCTAAAGATGGTGACACATATGTAAACTTTTTCAACAAGTTCTGCACATGAAGAGTCAAAATTAGCATGGTGTACCAATTTTGGGGTGGATGGACATGTCAAGGAAATTTGTGTCAATAAAAAGGTTCAAGTAGTGATATTACATAGTGAAATCTACAAGGAGGATCAACAAATGTGTAAATTTTTGTCATTAAAACATGAAAAGCATATTAATGTCACATGTTCTAATAAGATTTGTGACTCAAATACACATGAAATAGAAAACTGTAGAGTTATAGATGAGATCAAGTTTGTAAGAGAAATAGAACTGCACCAAACTCCCTTCTTATTGTAACCACAATATCATGGTGATTACCAAATACAAGGAGGTTGAAACCAACCTCAGGGTGGAAAGTTTAACCAAAACCAAGGTGGCAGAAGTAAGTATAACCATGAGGGAGGTTATAATAGAGGTAAGAGATATTTGGGGTTTAAAATAGGAGGTAGAGGTAGGGAACATGATTCCATAACTTGTTTCAAGTGTGGAGAGTGCCATTATCAAACGGATTGTACCAAATAACCAACTTGTATAAATTATAGAGGGGACCAAAAAACTAAGGATTATGTTGAATTGTGCTGGAAGTTCATATCAAAGGATCAAGTGTGTAAGGCTACATGCACGATTAAAATGTTCAAAAAATAACTTAGGTACAAAATCAAACATATATGTGGGATGGTGAAAGTCCCAAGGTAAATATTAATAAGAGAAGTTGGATGGAAACAAGAGGTTTAAGTGTGACCAACCCATTAATCTAGAGAGAAACTCTACATTGTAACCAACATAAGGTGAAGAATATATTTATATATTTATGCACATGTGCAAAAATACATCTTGCAATAAATGTCAAAAAGGATTAAAAAAAATATAGGGAGAAGTACAAATAATGCATGAGATGAGAGATAAAGTATAGGAAAACATTAAGAAAACTCCTCATTTGGAGATGTTCGGACCCGAAAGCACAACTGATTACCAACTACAAGCAACTTAACATGCGGAATTAAACCAGAAGTAACAAGTAACTAGAATTCAGAAACAACACAGAATATGAGAGACAATACCCAATTGTATTAATACTCTTCCAGAAGGAAATACAACAAAGAAGATGCCACAATCTTCTTCCTTACACACCTCTAGGGCTCCCACACCTCTAGGGCATAAACAGTAAATCTCTTCAAGAGCTCACTCTCTCAATTATGGTCCCAACACACAACTCAAACACAGAGTTGGTGTTCACCTCCAACTAGTCAATATCACTACTGCCAGTACCACTAGTCAGTATCACTACTGCCAGTACACAAGTACTCCACGTACTTCAAGTAGATATCCCATGAACTTGCAACAACCTGCAACTCAAATGATCTTACTTTAGAAGGATCTACCTTGCCTTCCTCTATAGCTCTTCGATCGAGTACACACCGTACTCCAAGTAGATCTCCCCTGATCTTGCTACCTGTTGTGTTGCTGACCTCCCTGATCTTGCACACCTGCAAATCAACTTGGTTTTGCACACCTACAAACCTAAACCTCGCACACACATACACCTGCAAATCAATGATCTTACTTACCATGTAGATCTCCAAATGTGGCCTTGCACACTTGCTGACCAAGATCATACATACATGAAGAATCCTTCTGATTCTCCAAACTAGCACCCACACTTGGCACTGTGGCACTAGGAGGAACACACCATGCTCTCTTCACTTTGAAGGAGCTAACTTTGGTCTCTTACTCTCTAGCACACTTTACAATACAACTCATGAGTCTATTATATAGATCTCATGCAAACAATAATTAGACATCCAATTACAATAATTAGATCCATAGCTCAAGTCTAAAATTGGCCTTCTACATGCAAACAACCAGTTCGTTAACTAATTATTTGTGTAACCGACAGTTTTGAAACCGCACAGGTGATCGACGTCGGTCCCTGTCTGCCTGGGGATGACCGACATCGGCCGATCCATGAACGATGTCAGTTTTCTCTGCACTATATATGATCGACTTCGGTTGCGCCTACCGACATCAGTTTTTGTAACACTGAGCAATCCTCCTCCATGTTTGCAATAGTGAAGCCTTTAGCTCCACAACCTAACAATCTCCCACTTGGAGATAAATAACTACACTGTACCTGTACCTGTACACTATCTAATCTGTTCCCTGGCTTGTATCCCTCTTTAAGATCAATCTTGAAGACCAACCACCACAAAACCTATGGTGAACCCCTTGTCATCCAAGTAACCTGCCACATCCGCATCTACAAACCCATGTAGAAAAGAACTTGACCCTGCATCGCATGTTAACCTGCTACTAGTCCCTCTCAGATACCTGAGAATCCACTGAACTACCCTCCAGTGCTTCTTTCCCAGATTGGCTCCAAACTTGCTGACAGTTCCCACTGCGTGGGCAACCCTAGGTCTAGTACGCATGTACTTAACCTCATCATGTGAATCAGGACACTGTTCATAGAACTGTCCAACCCATCGGCGTGCTAATCGGTTTCACACAATCATCCAGAGACAAAATCAACCTGTGATCTTTCATGTCTCTAGAACACACTTATGCCAAAGAATTTTGCTCCTTTAAATTCTTCATGACACACCTCTGAACTAACTTTACCTTTAGCTCAAAAAAACCCTGTATGTGTAACCCTACATACAAGCAAACACATAACATACAGTAACAGGATGATGTTGCAATCATCACCCACCTGGTAAAGAAACCACAGTAGTTACAATGACATTGACTAAATCCATGCTTTGTCATCCACCTGTCAAACCTATACCACTGTCCTGGAGCTTCCTCAAGACCATATGACCTGGCCTTCTGTCTCACGTGTCCATTCTCTCTATTCTTTAACTAAGGTATCCATTCATCTTTTAGTGCTTTCATACCGGCTGGCAACCCTACCAAATCTCCCATTTGGTTCTGCATCCTATTCATGCCATGCTCCCACTGTTTCCTGGATCCTTCCTGCTCTGCAGTGAGCAACTAGTATAAAAAAGAGGAACAATGAATTTGAGGCTTACTTACCCTTTCAGTCCTCCATATGGGTGTTTAAGACTCCTTGACAACTTGTTGTCCACCTAAAATCTGTTACAGTGACCGACCTCAGTCACCACACAATCTGCATTTGATCGACATCGGTTCCATGTGACTATCCTTTCTGTCGATGCCAGTTTCTTGACCGACATCAGTATTACCTGGTCACTGACATTGGTTCCCTAACTGACACCAATAGCCACCCTGCCCAACACCATCGGCTTTGGTCTACACATGATCGACATCAGCATCTGTTTGTTCGATGCCAGTTCCTCCTGACCGACGTTGGTAACTGTGTTCTCTTGTGAGTGATGACTTTTTACCTACGAGCTCTCCATGGATCAAAACCCTATCCAAATCACCCTGCTCAGAGATGTCCAGCCTTTTCCACTGATCTTTTTCCATCATCTCCTCCAAAAACACCAAGGCTTTCCAGTTCTTAAGTCTATCAAAGACATCTGACTTCCTCTTAAGAACATGCATCTCCTTCTTGCTCATGTGACCAAGCCTACAAAGCCACGTCTTTGCAACAAAAGAAGAATCAGTAATATAAGTAGATAGATAAAGGATACCTACTTTCTTACCACTAGCTAATTCAAGTGCATCCATTGTGAGAGTTCTTGTGCATCTCTCATCACCCAACTTTCCTGAAGAAATTAGCCACATCTTCAAGACCGGGACCTGCATGACCTCCTTCAACACCCATGTGTTGGCTGCCTGCAATTTCAGCTTCACTTCCCCTTTGCCAATACTTTCACAAGGCACACCAACCCCTAAATAAATCTTTCCAAAGTCTCCAAGGACCTTAACATGGAAAAATACTCTATTTCGGGCTGCATGGAAAGAGGCAATAAAATCTATAAAACAAGATTCTACTTTATTCAAGGAACATCCTAGAGCAACCTGTGGAACAACACCTACAACATCTGCTTCTTCAGTTCCTTCATGCTGATCTTCTACCAACCAACAATCTTTCTTTACCTGCTCTTTCTTTCCATCACACCGTAATTGACCATTGTGCTTTTCAATTCCTCCATTCTTAGTGTACTTTCTTCTGCCATTGCTATACTCCCACTCAATCAAAAACCCTTGAGAGTGACCTGTAATCAAACACAAACCTGCTCCCTACAACCTTAACTCTGATACCAACTGTTAGGACCTGGAAGCACAACTGATTACCAACTACAAGCAACTTAACATGTGGAATTAAACTAGAAGTAACAAGTAACTAGAATTTGGAAACAACACATAATATGAGAGACAATACCCAATTGTATTAATACTCTTCTATAAGGAAATACAACAAAGAAGATGCCACATTCTTCTTCCTTACACACCTCTAGGGCTCCCACACCTCTAGGGCATAAATAGTAAATCTCTTCAAGAGCTCACTCTCTCAATTACGGTCCCAACACACAACTCAAACACAGAGTTGGTGTTCACCTCCAACCAGTCAGTATCACTACTGTCAGTACCACTAGTCAGTATCACTACTGCCAGTACACAAGTACTCCACGTACTTCAAGTAGATCTCCCATGAACTTGCAACAACTTGCAACTCAAATGATCTTACTTTGGAAGGATCTACCTTGCCTTCCTCTATATCTCTCCGATCGAGTACACACCGTACTCCAAGTAGATCTCCCCTGATCTTGCTACCTGTTGTGTTGCTGACTTCCCTGATCTTGCACACCTGCAAATCAACTTGATCCTACACACCTGCAAACCTAGACCTTGGACACACATACACCTGCAAATCAATGATCTTACTTACCATGTAGGTCTCCAAACGTGGCCTTGCACACTTGCTGACCAAGATCATACATACATGAAGAACCCTTCTGATTCTCCAAACTAGCACCCACACTTGGCACTGTGGCACTAAGAGGAACACACCATGCTCTCTTCACTTTGAAGGAGCTAACTTTGCTCTCTTACTCTCTAGCACACTTTACAATACAACCCATGAGTCTATATATAGATCTCATGCAAACAATAATTAGACATCCAATTACAATTATTAGATCCGCAGCTCAAATCTAAAATTGGCCTTCTACATGCAAACAACCAGTTTGTTAACTAACTATTCATGCAACTGACAGTTCTGGAACCACACAGGTGACCGACGTCAGTCCCTGTCTGACTGGGGATGACCGACGTCATCTGATCCATGACCGATGTCAGTTTGCTCTGCACTATATATGACCGACGTCAGTTGCGCCTGTCGATTTCAGTTTCTGTAACACTGAACAATCCTCCTCCATGTTTGCAACAGTGAAGCTTTTAGCTCCACAACCTAATAGGAGAGATAATAGAACTCCTTTAATTTTTGAAAACATAAGGGGTTATGCCTTTGTTGAAATCACAGCTTCAAAAAAGTGTGGGAGACAACTAATAATTAGTTTGTTAAAGACTAAGGGGAATGTGTCTTAAAAAAAATACATCATGTGATTAGGAGTCAATCAATGATGTCAAGATCAATGATTTGGAGATGAACAACATATTGATAGACACATGAATGACATTAACAAAGGAAGCATGTAAATGGATGGGAAATACAATGTTGAATTCTTCAAGCAATTTATTATTCATAATGAACAAAATGAAGTCAAGACCTATCAATGTCTTGTGCAACACAAACTTGAAGATAATGGGAATGTCTTTTCCTTTAAAATTTGAAGTTATAAATATGGGTGAAGAAGATAATTATCTTACATTTTTTGGATGACCGTGGTGCTATACATTCAAGTAGATATGTTCTTCAAACAATGTTCTATGAGCTTTGAAAATGGGGAGTACAGAGTCATTATTCCCCTTAATGATGAACATGATGTAGCATACATGGAAGGGGTAGATTCTAGTGAGGAAGAGAGAAATATCTTCATTATTGTTGTGTAGACAAGGCACATGGGGAATCTACGGCAATAATAAGCCTTAAGCTAATCAATTGGGGGAGAAGTTTCTAACACTTCCAACCAAACATGTTATAGTTGGGTGCGAGACATATTGAAAGTAACTGGACTAAAATGAGAAAAGGTGAATAGGGATGGTTCATTTTCAGTGACAAGTAGACTAATACAAATCCACAAAGTGAAATATGATAAAAAGAAGGGGCTAAATATGGTTTAGTGTTATTTCCCCTTCATCCTAACTATTATAGTGTGTATTAGGTATTATTAATAAAATCTCAAACACATATGCTTTGTAATTCATCCCATTTTTTATTTATAACATGTATGGGAGGTAGTAGTTGTCTTGAGTAGAATAGTTGAAACGGGATTGTGCAAGAGGAAAGGACATCTATTAAATATTGTGTATTGAGTTGTGCTCAAAGGAGGTTTCCCCCTCAAAGAAGCCAACAATACTTTATAGAAATATTCAATCATTTTGAATATAATATTATTATTATCTTTCTATTTAATACATATTGATTATTTTATGTTGTTATATTGACTTGTTTGCAAGCATGTTCATAACATTTATTATTAGATCTCTTTCTAAGGCCATTTTTATGCAATAATTCTAGTATTTTAGGGTTCTCTACTTCCGTCCACCATATGCTCTCACCTCACCCAATCGAGATCTTGGTGATCATAAAGTGTTAACAAGGTGGTGGAATCAAGCTTCTTCCCTTTATTTATCTTTTCTCTTCTTTCTTTAGGTTATAAATTGTGTTCTGATAGTTTTAAAACTAACATATATTTGTTATTTTGGGCTAAGCAAACTTTCATTTTCCCTAGATCTATGGAGTGAGGGATCATGCCCTAATACGTAAGCCATTACACAATGATGTATATGGATTTATTATTCCACATACCTTCTGGTATATAGGAAGACCCCCTAGTTATTTTTCCCAACCTTGCCATAGGAAGCCTTTGCTTGTTTGTTTATGTGATGCACTGATAAGTGGTTAGCCCTGGGAAGTCACTTGCATTATACCTCAGAGATGGGATAGTGGGATAAAAAATAGTTATTCACCATAGTTAGTGCTCTGAACTATTGGTATGACACTATTTTATGAATGAGATTAGTATATTTACAACTTCACAAACCCTATAGTAGTTTTTCCTATAATTATGTAATTCCTGCAATGATAGATTTGATTGTGATTTCTTAAAACCTACAATAACATAGAATGTATGCCATTTGATAGTAACACAATAACTAAAATTGTCAAAAGGGTCAACATATTTTAGAATGGTTACTAAAAATCACCACGATAGCCAAAAGGGTCATATTGTTTCTAAACAGTTGCCTAAACTTTTTGCAGTAGCCAGTTGTTAGAAAAGAAAAGGCAAAAAAATGAGTACAATTTATTTTTTCTACACATTGGGGGAATACATCATTGTGATTTTATTGTTGAGACAATAATTTTAATGGGCATTTCAATTTTTTGGAAAAAAAATACCATATAAGATTGTTTTTCACCCGCACCCTCAAAATTTATTTTTTTCACTCTTGGGAAATTAATATCATTGTGATCGTCTTATTGCACCGATCATTTTAACATATAATTTCAATTATCATTTTTCATCACCCTCAGACTCCTCTAGTCAATGGTTATCACCCATGCAAGAAGCCAAGCCATGACACATAGCATTGAGGAACTCTGAGCTAAATTTGACACTTGATTCATGGAGATGAAAGAGCACCTATAGGGCATTAATGCACAAAATGCCATACTCCCCAATAAACTTAATAAACAAAATTAAGATAGTGTATTTTTATCCTGAATAACTCCACATGGCCCCAAATTAGATTTTCCAAAATTTTATGGTATAGAACTAACCAACAGGATTTATCAAGCTGAACAATATTTTAGCTTGCATAATACATTGGGGGTAGACAAGGTACCCATTACCTCATTTCACTTAGAGAGGGAAGATATAAAATGGTACCAATGGCATCAAAAATCTCATATAGAACCCACCTGAGATGATTTTGTCAAACTCTTGTTAGTTCACTTTGGTCCCAATGCTTGTGATGATTCATAAGAACCTTGACCGAACTAAGGAAAACTAGAACTATTCATGAGTATCAAGCTGGATTTGAATAACTAGCGAACCAAACTAAAGGGTTAAATGATGAATTTTTTAAGAGTTGTTTCAACAGTAGTATCAAACATATAATTTATGGAGATGTTAATATATTTATACCCAAGAACATGATGGAAGCATTAGGATTGGCCAAGCTTGTGGAATATAAGATCACCTCCCAACATTGATCTTCCAAATTTGGTTATTTCAAGACATCTACAACACCATGGCTAGTCACAAACCTTCATCCAAAATTCACCCCCATTAAATGCCTTACAAAGGTAGAAATGAATGCTCATCATGAAAAAGGTTATGTTATAATTGTGATAATAAATGGGTTAGAGGACATAAGCGAATTGAATATAAGTTGTACCTATTGGATTATGAATCACCCCTAGATGTTGAAAAATGAGAAGATGCACAAGATTCCCATGATTAAGAACCTAAAGACGAATAACCTAGCACCATAGAGTCATACCCTAAATTTCTAGTGCATGCCTTGGTTGGGTAACCACTCCTTAGACTATGAGATTAAGGGGGTATTTTAAGAAACCCACCCTCACTATTCTCATTGACTCTAGAAATACACATAAATTCATTGATCCTAGGCTATGTTAGGTTGTGGAGCTAAAAGCTTCACTGATGCAGACATTGGAGGAGGTTGCTGAAGTGTCACAGACACTGACGTCGATTAGGCCAATCGATGTCGGTTAGTATTAGACAGGAAGAGCAACTGACGTCAGTCAAGGATCGGCCGGTGTCAGTCACCTCCAGGCAGATAGGGATCGACATCAGTCGCCTGTGCAATTTAGAACTGTGAGTGTTACAGACAGTTTGTTAATGAACCAGTTGTTTGCATGTTGAAAGGCTAATTTTAGTCTTGAGTTGCAGATCTAATTATTGTAATTAGGTGTCTAATTATTGTTTGCATGAGATCTATTTAAGAGACTCATGGGTTGTATTGTAATTTGTGCTAGAGAGTAAGAGAGAAAATATTAGCTCCTTCTGTGTGTGAAGAGAGCATTGGTGTGTTCCTCCTAGTGCCACAGTGCCAAGTGTGGGTGTTGGTTTGGAGAATCAGAAGGGTTCTTCATCTATGTATGATCTTGGTCAGTAGGTGTGCATGGCTACGTTAAGAGATCTGCATGGTAAGTAAGATCATTGATCTGCAGGTGTATGTGTGTGCAGGTTTGCAGGTGTGCAGAACCAAGTTGATTTACAGGTGGCAGTAAGATCAAAGTGACAGCAACACAACAGGGAGCAAGATCAGGCAGGATCTACTTGGAGTACAGTGTGTACTCAGAAAGAGAGCAAAGAGGAAGGCAAGGAATATCCTTCCAAAGTAAGATCATTTGAGTTGTAGGTTGTTTCAGGTTCACGGGAGATATACTTGGAGTGTGTTGTGCACTCGGTTGAGTATGTGTATATACTCGGTGTACTGGCAGTAGTGGATACTGACTGGTTGGAGGTGAACACCAACTCTATGTTTGAGTTGTGTGTTGGGACCGTAAGAGAGAGAGCTTTGAAGAAAGAATTACTGTATACTTGAGGTGTGGGAAGCCTTTGAGAGGTGTGAAGAAGAAGTGGCATCTTCTTTATTGTATTCTTTTCTGGATGAGTATTAATACAAGTTGTGTATTGTCTCTCATATTCTGTGTTGTTTTTGGTTTCTAGTTACTTGTTACTTCTGGTTAATTCTGCATCTTAAGTTGCTTGTATATGGTAATCAATGGTGCTTTCGTGGGTTCCTAACAATTGGTATCAGAGCTAAGGTTGCAGGGAGTAGGGTTGTTTGATTACAGGTTACTCTCAGGGGTTTCTTATTGAGTGGGAGTACAGCAATGGCAGAAGAAAGTAAGCTTGGAATGGAGGAATTGAAAAGCACGAATGGTCAATTACGGTGTTATGGAAAGACAGAGCAGGTAAAGAAATATTATTGGTTGGTTGAAGATCAACATGAAGGAACTAAAGAAGCAGATGTTGCAGGTGTTGTTGCACAGGATGCTCTGGTATGTTTCTTGGATAAAGTAGAATCTTGTTTTATAGATTCTGTTGCCTCTTTCCATGCAGTCTGAAATAGAGTATTTTTCCATGTTAAGGTCTTTGGAGACTTTGGAAAGATTTATTTAGGGGCTGGTGTGCCTTGCCAAAGAATTGGCAAAGGGGAAGTGAAGCTGAAATTGCAGGCGGCCAACACATGGGTGTTGAAGGAGGTCATGCAGGTCCCAGTGTTGAAGATATGGCTAATTTCTTCAGGAAAGTTGGGTGATGAGAGATGCACAAGAACTCTCATAGCAGATGCACTTGAATTAGTTGGTGGTAAGAAAGCAGGTACTCTTTATCTACTTGCTTATATTACTGATTCTTCTTTTGTTGCGAAGATGTGGCTTTGTAGGCTTGGTCACATGAGTAAGAAGGAGATGCATGTTTTTAAGAGGAAGTCAGATGTTTTTGACAAACTTAAGAACTGAAAAGCCTTGGTGTTTATGGAGGAGATGGCAGACAGAGATTAGTGGAAAAGGCTGAGTAACTCTGAGCAGAGCAGTTTGGACAGAGATTTGATTCAAAAAAAGCTCACGGGTAAAAAGTCATCACTCACAGGCAAACATAGGTACCGGCGTCGGTCAGGAGGAACCGGCGTCAAACAGACAGGTGCCGATGTCGGTCATGTGCAGACTAGAGCCGGTGGTGTCAGGCAAGGTAAGATCGATGTCGGTCAGGAGGACCGAGGTCAATGACAGTAAGACTGACGTCAGTCAGGAGGACCGACGTCGGCAGCAGGTAGACACCGACGTCAGTGGGGTCGGTAGTTAGGACAAGCACATGGAACCGACATTGGTCGGATGCAGACTGTGTGGTGACCGAGGTCAATCACTATAACAGATTTTGGGCGGACCACAAGTTGTCAAGGAGTCTCAAACGCCCATATGGAGGATTGAAAGTGGTAAGTAAGCCTCAAATTTGTTGTTCCTCTTCTTTATACTTGTTGCTCACTGTAGAGCAGGAAGGATCCAAGAAACAGTGGGAGCATGGCATGGATTAAGATGCAAAACCAAACGAGAGATTTGGTAGGGTTGCCAGCTGGAAGAAAGCACTGAGAGACGAATGGATACCTTAGTTAAAGAATGGATAGAATGGATACGTGAGACGGAAGGCCAGGTCATATGGTGTTGAGGTAGCTGCAGGACAGTGGTACGGGTCTGACAGGTGGTACCAAGTGGATGACAAAACAAGGCTTTAGTCAATGTCAGTATAACCATTGTGTTTGTCTTACTAGGTGGATGATGGTCGCAACATTATCTTGTTATTGTATGTGGAGGATGAGCTTGGTGCAGGTTCAGACATACAGGGTTTTGTTGAGCTAAGGGTAAGGTTAGTTCAGTGGCATGTCATGAGGAATTTGGAGTAGCAAAATTCTTTGGCATGAGTGTGTTCTAGAGACATGGGAGATCACAGGTTGATTTTGTCTCTAGATGATTATGTGATACCGGTTAGCACGTTGATGGTTAGATAGTTCATAGAACAGGGTCCTGATTCACATGATGAGGTTAAGTACATGCGTACTGGACTTGGGTTGCCCACACAGTGGGAGTTGTCAAAAAGTTTGGAGCCGATCCAGGAAAGAAGCACTGGAGGGCAGTTCAATGGATTCTCAGGTATCTGAGAGGGACCAGCAGTAGGTTAACATGCAATGCAGGGTTAAGTTTTTTTCTACATGGGTTTGTAGATGCAGATGTAGTGGGTTACTTGGATGACAGGAGGTGCACCACAGGTTGTGTGGTGGTTGGTCTTCAAGGTTGAGCTTGAAGAGGGATACAAGCCAAGAAATAGATTAGACGAGGTACAAGTATAGGTACAGTGCAGTTGTTTATCTCCAAGTGGGAGATTGTTAGGTTGTGGAGTTAAAAGCTTCACTGATGCAGACATTAGAGGAGGTTGTTGAAGTGTCACAGACACTGGTGTCGGTTAGGCCAACCGACATCGGTCAGTATTAGACAGGAAGAGCAACCGACGTCGGTCAGGGATCGGCCGGCGTCAGTCACCTCCAGGTAGACAGGGACCGACGTCGATCGCCTGTGCGGTTCAGAACTGCGAGTGTTACGAATAGTTTGTTAACGAACCAGTTATTTGCATGTTGAAAGGCTAATTTTAGTCTTGAGCTGTGGATCTAATTATTGTAATTAGGTGTCTAATTATTATTTGCATGAGATCTATTTAAGAGACTCATGGGCTGTATTGTAATTTTTGCTAGAGACTAAGAGAGAAAATATTAGCTCCTTTTGTGTGTGAAGAGAGCATTGGTGTGTTTCTCCTAGTGCCTCAGTGCCAAGTGTGGGTGCTAGTTTGGAGAATCAGAAGGGTTCTTCATGTATGTATGATCTTGGTCAATAGGTGTGCATGGCTATGTTAGGAGATCTGCATGGTAAGTAAGATCATTGATCTGCAGGTGTATGAGTGTGCATGGTCTAGGTTTGTAGGTGTGCAGAACCAAGTTGATTTGCAGGTGGCAGCAAGATCAAAGTGACAGTAACACAACAGGGAGCAAGATCAGGCAGGATCTACTTGGAGTACAGTGTGTACTCAGAAAGAGAGCAAAGAGGAAGGCAAGGAAGATCCTTCCAAAGTAAGATCATTTGAGTTGCAGGTTGTTGCAGGTTCATGGGAGGTCTAATTGGAGTGTGTTGTGCACCTGGTTGAGTATGTGTATATACTCGGTGTACTGGCAGTAGTGGATACTGACTGGTTGGAGGTGAACACCAACTCTGTGTTTGAGTTGTGTGTTGGGACTGTAAGAGAGAGAGCTTTGAGGAAAGAATTACTGTATACTTGAGGTGTGGGAAGCCTCTAAGAGGTGTGAAGAAGAAGTGGCATCTTCTTTATTATATTCTTTTCTGGATGAGCATTAATACAAGTTGTGTATTGTCTCTCATATTCTGTGTTGTTTCTAGTTTCTAGTTACTTGTTACTTCTGGTTAATTCTGCATCTTAAGTTGCTTGTATATGGTAATCAATGGTGCTTCCGTGGGTTCCTAACAGCCTAGCTAAACTCATTGATTATTATGTTTATCCTTGTTCAAGATTTGAAGTCATGACACCAATGGAAGAACCTTACTTTGTAAGGGAAAATGTCTTAATGTCTACATCTCAAAGGGGGACTATAATTTGAAATCTGACATGTTTGTTCTACCTCTAAGAGGTTACAACAATTTTAGGAGCACAATGGCTTTAGACATGAGGATATCCTATGGGACTTTTTAGAGCTATGGATACAATTAGCTTATAAGGACCAAAAATACACATTGAGAGGCCTTGTATCAGGCTCAACAAGTATTATTATCTCTCAACACATGGAAATTTTGAAAAAAGGGGATATCATGGGATTTTTGCCTAACTTTGTGCATTTTAGTTCAATGAATCCATCAATTCCAATCTTTGCCATAATTACAATAACTCTTTCCAACTCATGCAATGTTTTTGAGGAACCTAGAATGTTACCCCAAAATGGCTTTAAGATCATGTGATTCAGTTAATTCGAAGAAGATTATCTCCAAACATCCATCCTTATAAGTACCAATTTCTCTAAAATAATGAAATAGAAAAAATGTATGAATTATTGTAGCCTGGAGTCGTCAGTCCATACTCTTCTCCTATATTGTTGGTCTAAAAAAATATGGGTCTTAGTGCCTTTGTATTGACTTTCATGTACCTAGCAAACTCATTGTCAAGCACAAGTTTCTCATTCTAGTAATTAATGAGTTATTGGACAAATTACATGTAACTCACTTCTTCTCAAAGCTCAACTCATAATTAGGGTATCACCAAATCTACATCAAGGAAGTTGATATTCCCAAGGCAACATTTCAAACTCATGATGGCCATTATGAGTTTCTCATTATGTCATTTGGACTTACTAATGCTCCATCAACCTTCTAAGGCTTAATGAGTAAAATATTCTATCCATTTCTATGCAAATTCATACTAGTGTTCTTTATTGTATTCTTATCTATAGACATACATGGGGGGGACATCTGATACATTTGGACCATACTTTCTAACTCCTTTTTGACAACTACTCAAGTGTGCAATGTCACTAATCCTGTTATGATTATGCCAAACTTCTCCAAACCATTTATCATAAAAATTGATGCATATGGTAATGGAATTGAAGTTATTCTAATGTAAGAGGGTTGGACCCTCACATTCACTAGCAAGGCACTTACATGGAAGAACTTTGCTCATTCTACATATGAGAATATGTTCACTATACTTCATGTCATCAACAAGTGTCACCCATACCTTGTAGGGAGATACTTCTACATCAAAATTGATCATCATAGCCTCAAGTACTTTTTGGAGCAAAGAGTCTCTTCACCTAAGAAATAAAAATGGATAAACAAATTAATGGGCTATGACTATGATATTACCTACAAGAAGGGCAAAGACAATATTGTTGTAGATGCAATATATTGCAAGTATGAAAAACAAAAAAAAATGCACATTATCCTTTCTCATGTCATATTGGGTGCACAAGCACAACAAGAATGGTCTTCTGACACCTAAGTTCAACAACTCATTTAGGAAGTGAACATTAACCCTACCTCTCAACCAAAATCCTCTTGGGATGGTCAATATTTAAGGCATAAAGGATGTATGGTACTGGTACCACAATCAACATTGTGCTAGAAAATTCTATTCAGGTTGCATTCTTCTCCATCCGTCAACCACTCTAGATTTTTAAAAGTCTATGAAGGGATCCACCTAGATTTTTTCTAGGAAGGCATTAAGTAGGACATCAAATAGTTTGTAATAGAATGTGAAATGCATCAACACAACAAAGGTGAAACTATTTCTACCCCATGCATGCTTCAACCCTTGCCTATCCCTACCTGAGTATGGTTAGATATTTTCATGGACTTTATTGAGAGACTACCCAAGAAAGGTTAGAAATTAATGATTCTTATAATAGTGGAATGACACTCTAAGTATGCCCATTTTTGTGCCCTCATTCATCTTTTTACTGGCTCTATTATTTCTCAAACCATTCTCAATCAGATTAACCACTTACATGAACTACCTACTTCAATTATGTGTGACCATGATTCCACTTTTACTAGTCACTTTTGGAAGGTGTTTTTCCACCACTATGGTACCCAAGTTAAAATGAGTTCTATCTACCATCCGTAAATTGATGGTCAAACAAAAACTGTCAACAAATTCTTGGAGACCTATTTATGTTGTTTTGCCTTTGATCAACAAACTCACTATGTCAAATGGTTACTACTTGTAGAATGGTGGTACAACTCTACATACCATATTGCCACCAAGAGGACCCCATATGAGGTTATTTATGGTCAACCAAAACCTTCCCTTTAGACATACCTTCCAAGCAACTTTAAGGTACAAGAATTATATGTCACACTTTGTACACGTGCCATTATCTTTCAGACTCTCAAATAAAACCTTAATCTAGCACAAAATTGCATGAAGCAATGGGCTAATCAACATCACTCAAAATGGGATTTTGTTGTTGGTGACATGGTTTGTCTCTAGCTCTAATCTTATAAGCAATCCTATTTGAAGCTAAAAGGTCATCATAAATTTCCACACAAGTTTTATGATCCTCATAAAGTACTTTCCAAGATTGGTCCCATAACATACAAGTTGGATCTTCCCTCTTCCTCCAATATCCATCTAGTTTTCCATGTATCATTTTTGAAGAAAGTCATTGGTTAACATGTTCAGACCCAAATAACACTCCCTGAGCTTGATCATGAAGTTTCTATCCTGTTGGAACTGGAATCCATCCTTGAGAGACACTCTTTCGATCTCCACAATTGTACTATCATTGACATTTTGGTCCAATGGTGTGATATGAAACTAGAATATGTGACATGGGAACCCATACGCCAATTGCAACAATAGTTTCCTCATTTCAAGATTTGAAGACACAGTTTTTTAAGTAGGAGGGAATGTTAGAACCCCTTACTCCTAACTATTCTTATTAAAAGCTCTTATGCATATGCTTTATAATTCATCCCATTTGTTGTTTGTAATCATCCCACATGTAAGGGAGGTAATAGTTGTCTTAAATAGAATAGCTTAAATAGATGGCTTTAGTAAGAGGAAAGGACATCTATTGTATAATTTCTATTGAGATATGTTTAAAGAAGTTGCCCCCTTGAAGAGGCCCATGATAATTTTTAGTGAGATTCAATCATTTTCAATATGATATTATTATTATCTTTCTATTTTTTGCATATAAGTTAAATTACATTGTTATATTAACTTGTCTACAAGCAGGTTTATAAAATTTAGAGGTGGGTCCCATGCACAAATAAGTAACCAATTCAAGATCCTTCGGAGATGAAAAATGAAGTTGAATAGCTACAAGTTCAGTAAGGTGGTTGAGATCAAGGCTAATGTGTGCAATAAAAATGAAGTGACCCATAGTGCACAAAAACCATAGGTGTCTTAAGCGTGTTGAAACCAAAATTTAAGATAACAAGAAAGGTGGAATATAAACCTAAGGAGGACATGCATGCAAAGGGTGACATACATACAATAAAGGTACGAAGGAAGAATAAACAATACATTATGGCCAAGATAAAATTATAATTTAATAATATATCTTACTCTCTAGTTTGTTTTGATTAACATGTTTCTTTGTTTTGTATTAATAAGTGCATGCAATCCTATAAATCCATTTGGGCGAGTCAAATGAGGAATACCTCAAGATTCTTATGCCAAATGTCTAAGTGTCTCTTAGAGGGGTTGTTTTTATAAGCATGTAATAAATAAGATAAAATCCCATTTATACAAAGGGTTGGTATACACAACATGTATAGTGAAGGAAGAAGTGAAATTGAAAAACTTGACAAATAAATTAGTAAAATTTGAAAGATTTGACATGGTGATTTTTTGCATAAGGTAAGAGGAATTTACATAAGATAAGTGTGGGTAAAGAAAGAGAAATGGAATATTTTTTTGGCATGAATTGGTGGGATAAGTGTGCAAATGAAATGGTTAAGAGAGGCTCGAGAGTATATGAAGTGGTGAGTAATGTTTATTTTTGGGACAATATTTGATATTTTGGTTTCGTGAAAGTGAAAAAGCACAATGGATGGTGCACAAAAACATGTTAAGTACATAAACTTAGTGCATGGGTTAAATTACTCGAGAAGGATAAGATGATGTACATAACTTAAGAATGCATATATGAAGGAATGGAAAAAAAGGGATGATGCCACTAAGAAGAGTGAGATCACACTGAGAAAATGAATGGGTGGTTGAATTAATTAATGCACGTGAAAGTATATAATAGTAACAATGCATTTAAAATGGTCATTTATAAATTGAAATATAAAAGAGATAGAGCAAGAAGAAGAAAACTCAAAGAAAATAAAAACTTATATTGTAAGAGGAGAAAGGCATTGCTAGAAAGGAGAGCTGTAGAAAATGTGTGCATGATTATGTTTATAGAGACATTGTGGGTTGCAAAGCTATATGGATATGAATAACCATGAAAGGGATAGTGAGACTAGTTAGGTGACCAAAAGTAGGGTTGGAAAAGGGTTCTACAAACACTCAACCATTATGTGCAGTGCTAAGAGGAAAGACATAAAGAGTTGTGATGGCATGGAAGAGAAGTAATGAATGCAAGGGGTGGAGAAATAATTGTATAATATAACCAAGTAGGTGTATATGATCAGAATAAAGGGAGAGTACAAATACCCAAGAGGTCATTTCTATAAAAGAAGAAGACGAAGAATAAATCTCTTTTCATGATATGACTCATGGTATTAGGGTAAATTTTAGTGGCTATTATTCTTAAATTCATGAATATTTTGGTTTTAGAAATTGGCATTTGGCTATTTTATTTGGGTGGTGAACAATGTGGATTCACCTAAATCATCTGTGTATAAGTTAGTTTTCTAGGTCGACTTACCTACTGCTTAAAATAAATTTCATCCATATAAATATAATTTACCACTTCGTCGAAAGTAAATATGAGATTATTTGCCATTATATGTAATATATAATTATTCAATGAGTGAATTTCCAAAGCATATCAGCATATATACCATTTGGAGGTGTTTGTCATTCAATGACAAAGCCCTATCATCCAAGAAAACTGCTACCATCCATATGTGAGTTTTTTGTATAGTCGCATGTCAACATACCTTCTATGACAAGTTATGTTTCACATGTCCATTTGCTTGCATGCCTAAACATCATCTGTTAACTTTCACCATACTTTTGAAACACATAATTAGAAATTCACTAAAAGAAACCCAAGTTCATTTTTATATGGGTCATAAAAATTTACCCTACATGGCATATACAAAGTCATTTATGGAAGGAGAAACATTGAACACTTATTTATGATTGTGCATGGATAAATATTTTAACCATAAAAATAACATGTAATAAACATTGCTAGGTACAAGAGAATAAATAAGTGTGATGCATTACTTAGAATCGACAAGAATGTTAGAGTTAAATGAACTACCGTACTTTAGGAAGCCATAAGAGATGATGAAGTACTTGTTGATGCACACTTAGGAGGTGTATTACTTAGAATTGATAGGAGAGTTATTGTTGAATGCATTATCATACTTTGGGAAGCCATAAGAGATGATGAATTACTTTTTTTTGCACACCCATGAAGCTAGGTTGAGCATCACAGGATGATAACTAAGGATCCTGATTGCATGGATAAATAAAATAACCACTCTCAGAAATGAAGGGGTCATTATATATGGGGAATTAAATATGGTACTAGAAAATAATAAATTGGAAAGTGCCTTAGAGATATCAAGAGGGAAAGCTAAGGCAAACAAGTTACATATAACATGTATGGGAATTATTGTGCAGCTTATTAGCTCCAAAGTTGTCATTTCAGGGCAATGGATGGTGATGTACAAGGAGGTCATCAGTTTGGCATGGCTAGTAGTAAAGAAATTAATAATTTTAAATTATGCCAAGTATGTTATAAAGGAAGTGGTGATGGTGTACAAGGATTCACACCAAACAAGAGAAGAGTTTGTTTAATGAAGTATGTTAATCTTGCGATGATTAAGGAGATTTAGAGTTCATGCCAACAGGTAGAAATTACTCACCAATAGTAAAGTACAAGAAGTATGCATGAAAACATCACGTGACATAAACTTATAGGAAGAGGATGAAAGCATGGTATGATTTCATGGAGGAAATGTTCAAATAAGAATTCAAAATACCACCAAAGACGTCAATACAATATAAATGTTTCATTGTATTATGTGTAACGAAACATTATTCATTGGCAACATTTAATGCTAAGAAATGAGAATTATCAAATTGGGAAAGGTTTCCATATATAGTCACCACATAGTATTCAAAGCATGTATTAAACATAGTTTATGAAATGTCAAGACCAATAGTGGATATTGCAGTGATTGATGCATTGAGGAATGAATTAAAGAAGAGTTATAAGCTTCTAGGAAAGTTACAAGTATCTGAATACAAGGGTTTAGAAAATGAAAACCTAAAGATCAAGCCATATTTTTTTATGAACGTGGGATAATTCCAATATAACATCACATGTGTTTAGACCATTGAAGAAAAAGGGTGGAACATTGAGGAAAACTGCAGAAGATAGACCATTGAAATGGCCAATGGTGATTGATGGAGATGTTGCACACAAGAAAGAAGTAAGGAGAATAAAACAACCACATGAATAAGTTGTGTCAGGAAAAAGAAAATGAATAGTGAAAAATACTTAGGGAAATATACCTTTAGTAAATGTGAAGAAAATCCTATTTAGAGTCAGGGTATTAGGTGCAAAACCAAGTCCTGCACAAAGAGACGCTGTTTGAAGAGAAATGCCAGTTTGAAGAGAGACATAAACAAGGGTTCCAAGTCAAGCAACTCTGGGGTGGTGATCCACTACTAATGTATGAACTACTCAAGGAACTACCAACAAACTTGGATAATCCACGCCAATTGATATAATGTGAGCCCTCAAGGTCATAGTGTAACTAGTCAAATTGACCAAGAGGTTTGTGTCCTGAGTTTTATAGTAGAAGATCAAGGCCCATTAACATATGAAGGTGTTGTACAAGAAAATATAGATACAAGTACACAGAAAAGAGTTTCACATAGAAAAATGTGGTGCAAAGAAGTGAGTGCAAACATCAAGGGAGGGGGTAAGTCCCAAGCTAAGGATGGAGGCTCAACAAGAGGAAACACAAGAAGAGATAAACATAAATGAAGAAGGTGATGCGTAAGGAAGGATGCGAAACATAAAAATTGTCATGCAAGACGAGTAATAATAATCAAATGATGTGAAAGAAATAGGAAGAACATATTTTGGAAGGGAAAGAAGTCTTGTGATTGAAATAACATCATTAGGGTTGTCCAAGAGGAAGATTTGGCATGAGAATGTAATTAGGGGAACACTTAAAAATTTGGAGGCTATTTTATATAGTATATTCAATTACCTAATTTTAAAATCCTTGTAAGGAGGTTTGTGAAGGCCAAGGGACAAGACAAGGAACTTAGTGATGACGAGGATGCCAAGGTAAAGGTGGTTTGTCCTATAAGAATGACAATATAGGTTGTTGGGTTAGTAGTATTGAAGCTATCCATTGAAATAATTAAGAGATGATTATTGGAAAATATAAGTTTGGAGGATTAGCAAAATGAAATGAAGATGGATCAAGAATACTTGAAAAGTATGAAGATGAATTTTAGAGGTTTATAGAGTTGATTGAAATAGAGTACCCACAAGTTTATGACGATGTTCATGTGTTTTGGAAATAAATCATGGAAAAGTTGTGCCTATAAATTGAATACTTGTTACGAGCAACTGCAACACCAATAAAAACACTTTACGATAAAATATTGTGTACATGACAGGTCAAGGAGCTAAAGTAAAAGTTTAAGGATCACAAATAGGCAATAAATAAGGATATCAATGAATTTCATTTGAAAGTGAAAGAGGTTGGAAATATATTTGCAATGTTCACATATGCACAAGAATATGTGGAGGCATGAGTAAGAGAATAAGACACCACATAAGGAGACATGATGAAATGCATGTATGAAGCAAATGATTAAAAAAAGGGTAAAGAGGTCTGAGGAAGCCTAAAAATTGAAGATGGAGATAAGAAATAAGCACACAAATTGGATGTTTTAGTCACAAAGCTTCATAAAAATATATTTAGAGAAGAAGTTAATATGCACGCAATGTATGAGCAACAAAGAAAATTAGTGAAGACCATATCATTGACGTATAAAAGTAGTGTGGATGATGAAGATGTTTTAAAAATATTGCAAGATGAAGTGCAATAATTAGTGCCATAAATTCAATAAACTATATATAGGTGGGATCAAATTGAGAAGGTGTTAAATGAGAAAGTGGTTGAATTGTTGGTTGCACGTGAAGGTGAGCCATCCACAACAAAGTCAAGTGATAGCTTGTTTGAGGATAAATAATAAGTATAGCATGGGGGAATGTTGACCCTAGATTTATACTTAAGGATATTATACAAAGCTTATTCAAGATTTGATGTTCAAGTGAGATGCATTAAAATTAGTCTTTATAATTGCAAAGTACATCTTCACATATCATGTACACATAAAGAAGCAGTGTGTGCATGTGCCTTAATGCACATTGCATGGTTTACAACAAGAACATATCAAATGGAAGAAATACACTTGGGGGAAGGAAACACAATAAAGGAGAAGTTGACACATGACACCCATCCAAGCAAGGAAGATAGAGATTGCATGGGATAGATCTAGGTTGGAAAGGAATATGCTAAAGGGTAAAAAAATATGTCACTATGTGGGCAGGTGGATGAATCTAGAATGGAATATTCTAAGATGTGTAGGCAATTGGTATGATAATTGGCGAAAGGCAAGAGTTGGAAATAACTATTAGGGATTTAGGAAATTATATAAATAGGGAGCTTTACCTCTTGTTTGAGGGATTGTATCTTAGATCTCTCATAGGTTGTACACTTTGGAGTTGTTGAGTCAGTTTTCTTAAGAATAAGCTTTGAGCTAGGATATGAAGGACAAGGAAGTGTAATCTTTGTGGTTCATATGTAAAGATCAACCTTTCATGATAATCAATGTGAATTATATGATGGATGTTTTGTAATGAATGTGAATATAAAGATGAATTTTAATAGTATGACAAGTCTTGTTATTTGTTTACATGGATGATCTTTGCTTCCTTTAATTTCTAGTATAAGAGGATGTGCATGTGTAGATATTTATGCTTTGTTCTCGTAATAGGGGATCTCAATATTATCTTGTTGTGACTTGAGTGAGCAATCAAGTCTTCAAGGTTAAGTGGTATATCGATGTTGTAAGTGTGAGTGTCTTTTTATCTATCGGACAAGATCAAGTTTACACAAGACCTTGGATGATCTAGAAAAATCAAAACACATCCTTTTAAACCATTGAATCAAGACCAGTCTCACTTATTTTTATTTTTAGACCATGCAACAACTTCAACACACAACATATTAAGACATTTGGTGTGGATTTGCATTTACAAATAATGTCTTCTTTATTGAAGGAAATAGTTTGGCTTTTCCCAGATTTAATAAACTATAAGTTGAGAACTAAACATATTTGCTTCTTTTCATCTGGTAGCTATTATCACATATTATGATTCAAATAACCATGTAATCACATACCAAATTATATGTGTTGGAAGTGTGTGGGTTGAACTTGACATTGTGATAATAAATTCCCACCATGATTTTTCTTAAAAGAGTGAGAAAGTACCATTGAAACAAAGAGAATGGTTGTTATCATGATGAGAAGGGAGGACACTATAAAAGAAATTATAAAGCTTTTGCTGACTTTGTGGTAATTATTAAGAGGTTTGAAGGAATTTACATGCTTAAAAATGTGAGTAGCTTCCATGGAATGAATCTCCCACTGATTGAAGTCGGTGCTGACCTTGGGCCCACCTACTTTCATTTTCATCTCATACCTATCTCCATTTTCATTTTTCCACTATCTTTTACAAAACTAATTTTCCGCATACTGCTCACAACTTATCATAGACCTTACACCTAATTATCATGCTTTTTATGTACATCAGTTTTTGTTGGCCACCCACTTCTTATATTTATTTATATCTCCTAAATGCAAAGTAATTCGTATGTAAACATGCATGATATTCTTTATCAAACGTGTGTGCATATGCATTTTATCTATAACCAAACAAAACAAGTGAGCAATAATTCATTGCAAGTGCTTAATCCTCTTATTTTGAGTCCTTGGGCACAAGTGAAAGGCATGAAAAGGTGTTAATTTAAAGTAAAAATGGGTAAAGGTGACCCCACACTAAAGAAATTGCGGTAAAGAGACTTCATGTATTAGTTTCTTCTCTACAAAATACAATGAGCATTCATTGATTACTGTCTTTTAGACAAAATTAGATAAGCATTCATTGATTAGTGTCTTTTGTACAAAATTAGATAAGCATTCTTTTTATAGAAAATCATACCGGCATTAATTAATTAGTATTGTTTTTTAAATTTTTATTTGGGATGGGCTTTTACAATGGCAGTTAGCTGTCAATTATTTTTAAAGCTTTTTATGTGTGTGAACACAACTAGCCATTTGTACTTCAAGGGTATTTTTCAAAATAACAATTTTTTTTACATTTTTTAATAGTATTTTATATTTTAATGATGTCACATAAAACTTAATTTTTTATTTTTTAGAAGGGAAAATTTCAAATTTTACTTTTGGGATGGGCTTGAATTTTTTGGAAGGGTTGAGAAGGGATCAATTTTGATCACCGTATACATACTAATGTCTAATAGTAATCATAACAAGTTTATAAGACAGCTATACAAATACATTTCAAATAAGAATTTATAAGAGGAAAAAGGAGATAAAATATAAAATATGTGTTGTTATTGAGATCTTTTTCCTCACATTCGTGATTGTTGAGTAAAACAATAAGTCTATTTATGCCTTTGAAATTGAGGTTGAAGAAAGAAGTATGAAGTTGAACCATAAAATAAAAAGTTGTGTTGACAACTCTTAAGGAGGCAAACTCTCTATTGAGTCATCTCTCTAATAAACACAACTAACATTTTTTTACCTTCCCAATGAATAAGATCTCATAGAAAAACTTAATTTCTTTTACTTACCAAAATTGTCATGATACAGTCAAGGAGATGTGTAACCACATTTAAAATCCCCATATTTTCAAGTGCTAAAGTAGAAACCTTGTGGTAATACTAATACTATCAATTGCAACGAAAGTGCAAATTACACTAAGAGGGATACAACTTTATGTTTTGACCAAATGATGTTTTTAATGCAAATAAGTGTAAAGTGGTGTACTACCATGAATGGACAAGACCAAGTATGTTAAATACTATTATTATATTTCTAGAAAAAATTTACATTGGTTGTAAATATAGTGGAAGAGGTTTTGTATTAAATTTTGCTTCAAAAGTATTTTATTTTATTTTATTTGTAAATGGGAGGTATTTTTTATATGATAAAGGATTTTGATGTAGTTATGTAATATTCTTAAGTAAATATGAAGATAATTAAATTTTTAAAAATACGTTGGTTATAATACTTATAATAATATTGTGCGGAAATGTTATGGGAATAATATCAATAGGATAACCAAATTCTAAGAGAAGTTTTAATTAAAGCTCCCATGAAAATTTACAAAGAAGGAGAATGTGGTTGACTTGTTTGGAATATTGTTTGCAGAGAGGACAATGGCGGAAGGGAGCGGGAAATAAAACTCCTCTTCTTTAAGTTATCAAATCATTTTTTTGTTGATATGCTAACTAAATAAAAAACTCTACTTTTGGTGAGCTTCTTGCTACAAACTAACGTATAGGAGCTAGAAAAAAACTTGTCAACATCTCCCCTAGTGTTATAAGTGGCCTCACACTCACATCAAACATATATTTTTATAGAGAAACATGCCATAGTCTATTGAGCATCTAAAGCATTTAGAGAAACCAAAGAATCATTAGAGCATTCATTTTATCACTTAAGTTCATGTTAGTTGGTTTGCATTGTTGACTAATTATCATAATTATATTAATATTGTAAATTGTCTAGGACCTAATAGGAATAAATATAAGTAACAGAGGGCTTAAAACACATATTGTATTCCTTAATGTTTTCATATATAACTACCCAATTAGATCAAGGAGAAGAAGTGCATTTTTTTTTAGATTGAAGTGAAGTTTTAGAAAACAGGGGGAGATTTTTGGAGCTATGTATCTAATGAGTACATTCATCAAAAACATTTTCTTATATTTAACACTTTCCAACAATGTTAATTTAAAGCCCAAAAAATGTCTAGTTGATGGATTGGACAAGGTCTTCCATTTACCATGATTTTTAGGTTCTCACTGTCTTACCACAAAACATTGATCTCCATTGTCAAAGTTTGATTTCAGTTTTTGGATCTCCTACTATTTAAGGTACATTTTGAAAGTTCCCTCATTTTTGTTTTTATTACTATGGTTTTATTTAATTTTTATCATCTAATTTGATGTTTTGTATCTATTTTAGTCTTACTTACATGTATAAATATTTATTTTGCAATTTGATTGAAATCTATTTATCTACTCTTTGAAAACTTATTTTTCAATTCACATTTGAGTTTTTATTTATTTATGCCAAAGTTCAATTTTCAATGAAGATTGTATATATATTCTTGAGAATTATCCATATGTACATTTATGCACATGTATTTACAATTAAATAACAAGTAAAAAAGTTTCATAATACTCACAAAAAACATCTCTCAATCTAGGGAAAGTTCCTTCCCCTCTACATAGATGCTTTTTTTTTGTATTTTTGAGAATTTTCCATATGTACATTTATGCACGTGTATTTACAATTAAATAACAAGTAAAAAAAATTCATAATACTCACAAAAACCATCTTTCAATTTAGGGAAAGTTCCTTCCCCTCTACATAGATGAATTTTTTTGACAATGAGAAGATGTATCTCATTTCCTTCCCCTCTACATAGAAATATTTTTTGTCAATGAGAAGAGATGAGATATGTGAGATATATGTGATTTTAGTAGTGGTGGGAGACCATAATGGTTACAACATAGCTCCCTTCCCATATGGCTTCCTTGGATATGACATAACCTTTTTCTTTTGATGGACAAATGGCAGACAACCATTTGTTGGACATGCGGCTTATTTTTTGGGGAAGAGAATGGTGATTTGCATGGGTTCCAAAATAAATGTTGTGAAGTCTTGACAAATCATAAATTAAGTGCCTTACTTTCTTGGTTTGAGTTGTCTCTCTACTTAGTCTTCTGCCATGAATCCTCTGTGAACCCTTCCATGTTCGGCACCCACTGTGCATCATTCAGGCACCATCATGCTGCAATGAATGACTTAGATTGATTCAAGTAGAGGTGAAACAAAATTTATATATGTACCCATTTAGTCCACTATCCAAAGAATTAAGAAAGCTTTGATAAAAAGAAAGTTTGCCTATGTTTTAAGCTACCCATTACCTAGTTTGGAAGTGCATGAGCGTGTAATAATGAAAACCCTTTGCATTTAATTTGAAATCAAAATAACCGGAGCTTATGGAATTCTGGCTCAGATCCTATTATACAAATGTTATCAATAAGCTTTTGAAGCCCCTTTACACGAAGGAGACCATAAGCTTTGTTTTCCTTTTTTGAAAGGTACATGAAATTATAAAATATCTATTTTTGTAGATAATTCTTTGTATGGCTTATACTAGTCTTCATTTAAGATTCCCCCTCACCTCGTGCCCCTCCCCGCCAAAAAAAGAATTATCACTTGAGTTAAAAGATTCAACAGGGTTCTATTTATGAGGAATAGATGGACAATTTTGGTGGCTTGCATTCAGATATAATGTTGTGTAGGGACATTGTATAACTTCAAAATATACTCTAAGATCCTCAAAAAACAACATCAGATATAGTCAACAACAATGGAATACCATCTTTGTCTTCAAAGATATAGGTGACTGTGTGGAAATTGTTTCAACGCTGTTATATGATTGTTTCCCTCCATGGCTCATCCCGTTGTCAGAAGTGGTCCATATTTTGGTAGGCTATATAGTCATATTGTTGTTTGTGACACAAAGACTACCATTCCTATTGTAGGGGAGATGTGTTTATTTCTCTGTGTAGCCATAAACATGTAGATGTATTATAATACAACGCCCACAATGGCGCATTAATAATTCCCTATTAATAAAGGAATTGTGATGGGATTAATGAAGGGTTGCTTAGGCTTTATCAGTATCATTTTGTCACCAGTATGGCACCTATTATTTCTAGATTTAGATAGCTCTTTATTCTTGGTGGTGACAGTCATAGTTCTTTTTACAGTCCCCTAATAATATGACTCACATAATTGTAAAAATAATATTTATGTAAATAACACTTGAAACGAATCAATTCATCGTAATGTAGAAAAACAATTATTCATTCGCTAATTAAAATTTATATATATATATATATATATATATATATATATATTTTATTTTTATTTTTATTTTTTTATAATTTTTTTTTTAAAATTTTGTTTTGTTTTGTTTGGGGACAAACTATTGTTTAAACGAAAATTAGTAGGCCTTTCTCAACGCAAGACACCTTCGGCACAAATCCAAAAACAAAATCTATAATTAACTCATGAAATTTTATCATTTATTATATATATAAAATTTTATTTTATCTTGTTTAGGGACAAACTATTGTTTAAACGAAAATTGGTAGGCCTTTCTCAACGCAAGACACCTTCGGCACAAATCCAAAAACAAAATCTATAATTAATTCCTGAGATTTTATCATTTACTATTACAATAGTCGACGACCCTTAAACCCTCATCCATAAATATTGCACGTCCACATAAATCCCTCTGTAGGGTTTTGATCTATAATAGCAGGGTTCTAATTCATTTTCTTTCTTACGTTTGAGCCAAAGCGTAGAGAAAAATGGTGTTACTAGTTCGAGCGGCCCTTTCTTTGAGGCCAGTCCTCAATCTCTGTTCATCCAACAGGATTTATCTTTTCTCAACAAGAGCTGTTGCTTTTAAGGGCTTAACCGTTTCATCATCTTCATCTGGGTTTCGTAATGGAAGGTTCCTGGGAGGGCTTTCGATCGCGCAACCTGTGGTTCGAACCCCTCTAAGGCGTTACGCGACCATACCCACAACATCGTCTGTGAACGATCCTTCACCCAACTGGAGCAATCGTCCCCCCAAGGAAACCATTCTGCTAGATGGGTGTGATTACGAGCACTGGCTCATTGTCATGGAGCCTCCGGAGGGCAATCCCACCAGAGATGAGATTATTGATAGCTACATCAAGACTCTTGCCCAAATTGTTGGAAGGTAAGGGGTCTTATTATGCTTTATTTATTTAAAATTATTCCTTTCATTTTTGTTAATAGGTGGAGCTGGGGGTTTATTTATTTTTAAACCATTGCTCTCATTCATTTTTGTTGATAGGTGCAGCTGGGGTTTTGGGTGTAGGTTCTAATGAGTTTATGAGTATTGGGATTTCGAGGCCTTGTGTGATAGGTTTTACTTGTTTTGAAATGGTTTTAGTTTTATTATAGTTTTTGCACTTGACAGCATTTATGGATATAAGGTGCAGGGGCTTAAACTTCAGGGTTTTGAGACATTCATGAACACAATGTTTTTTGGCCAGTGTTAAGATTTTGACGCCTTCTGAGGTAGATTTTACTTGAATTGAAATGGAAAGAGAAACGACAATGATGACTGCAACGTGATGAGAAATGGCAATCACAACTGTAACTTGACTAGAAATAGTGTTACAGAGTTTGCAGATAAGAAACAGATTTTTCTTATACCAAAGGATACCCGCGATTTTGTAGTCAAATAGTCGAACTTCATAGTTGATAATCTTAAAAATATGACTCGGAAGAATTCGTAGCAAATGCAAAGACCATATGTAGCTGGGATTGTTATCACAGAAGATGAGCAACATCAGATTGTTTAGTTAAATTAAAAATTGTCAATGGTAGCAGACGAATTTAATGAAAAAACAACTGAAATTTCCTAAAGAATATAGAGCTCTTGATGCTGTGTAAGATTTTATTGCCATTTCACTCACACAATAAAAGTTATTTGGTAGGAAGTTTTTAGTAATGTGACATTTCTGGCAGCTACATTTCTAATATTTTCTTTTGACTTGTGGATGACCTAGAAGAGAAATGCCATATAAACCTGCTCTACTGACTAAGAGGAAGCCAAATGCCAACAGTCAACATACCTTGGTCACTAGCAGGATTGGAAATTATCCTGTATCTTTTTGAAGCAATATGAATATTAAACAGCTCCCCTCCCCCCTGTTTTAATCTTTGTTCTTGCGCACTCTTTTGTGTCTGCTCAATCCTCCAAAATAGAATCCTGAATGATGTTGTTGCTCACCGTGTCTCAAAAACCGAGTCCTGTTAGTTATTAGTTCTATATAATATAGTGATCAACAAATGCCAAAGAATAGGATATACCCAATAAGCTGCAGTGCAACCTACAATTCCAGAAGATAGATGGATTGCATAACCACTTGAGAAATTAATAACGCCTCACTAGAAAAGGAACCCTCCTCCCCATACACTAAATGCATCTTCAATATGAAAAAGTGAGCCAGAGTGGCACAAAGCCATCCATGCTTTGATATTCATTCATCCAAGCAAAGACCAGCTAATATGATCAGTGTTATGGATGCAAAGATGAATTGAAAAAACACAAGGGTAAACATAGGTAAAAGGGACTTAAGAGGGGGCATCTCCAGAGTTCCATCCTTGTGGCCCTGCTCTGTTTCAGCCTTCAGGGACTTTGGCATGTTTGATGAGAAACTTTGGGCCAAGTGCAGGTCCTGCCTTTCCCTGGAATGAAAGGAGCTCATCATCAAATGACATTTTGTGGGCCCAAGTCAAAACAGATCAAAACAGCTGGAAATGCATAGAGGCCCATGAATGCAGAATTTACAGGCCATTTCTTCTTCACAATGTTAAATGAAACTCTGTTCTGAGTATGCGAAAATGTGTTGAATGTTCGGAGGAGCTGTGACATCCATGGGTGAGGCATCGCCGTTTGAAGAATGAAGTCAAAAGGCACATTCACATTAGGTTTACTTGTTTGTATTTTGGGATGTGAATTACACATTAGGTTTTTAGGTTTTTGTAGTTTTATCATTGTTTTTTTTTCCTAAGATTGATGTACTGTATACGTCACTGTAAGGGCCTGCAACAGTGTGGGCCATGCTGCAGAAAACTCCCAACTTTAGAGCTAACGGTCCTACAATACATTGACAACAGCTGTTGGCATTGTGAATGATTGCGGGCTGTTGAAATGCAAAACAGCCTTGTGCTATCGCATTTCGTGCAACCAGGTAGGAAGTTACAACCATTATGATTTTTGTATGGGTTTTGATTTACGAGGAGTTTATGGATTTGTTGTTCGAGGGTTAGGGTTTTGAGACATTTATAGGTACCATGATTTGTGCGGGATTTAGAATTTTGAGTTCTTCCAAGGTGGGATTTACCAGTATTGAAATATGTTATCTCTGTTCTTTGTTGTTGCCTTTGAAAATTGAGGGCATAGCTAGTTTTGCTTAGATTCATTTCTTGATTTACACTTTGTTGGTTTAGGTCTAGAGACATTTGTGAGTGTTATGGCTTCTGTACTCTTTAGGATTTGGATGAATTTTGAGTTGGGCTTTGCTTGCTTATTTGTTTTTGCAGTTGAAAGCTCTCTCTCCCTTTTGTTTTGAATCATTTATGAATTTATGGTTTCTGTGGTATTAGGATTTTTAGGCCTGCATATGGGTTTTGATTGCATTGAAATTGGTTTGTTTGGTTTTTTGATTTGGCAGTGAGGAGGAGGCTAGGATGAAGATTTACTCTGTGTCGACAAAGCACTATTTTGCTTTTGGTTGCTTGGTTTCAGAGGAACTGTCTTACAAGATCAAGCGTATGTGTAGTCCTTTGATATAAATAGCTGTAATTTTTTTCCGCATCTATTAATCAAATGATAGAGAATTTAATTGAGTTTTTTTGTAATGAAATAATGGATAACTTAGTCATCATTTAATGTCTTTGATTGCAGCACTTCCTAATGTGCGTTGGGTGTTACCTGATTCATACTTGGACCCTCGTACCAAGAACTATGGAGGTAAGAATGGTGCTTGGAACAATGTTAGGTATATCGCATGTGGATGACAACCCACGTTGTTATATAACCACTAAACCTGATTTGAGTGCAAGGATTTTTTTTAAATTATTCTCAACTCTATATATTTTAAACTTCCCAGAAGTTAAAACTAATTTAGGAGTAGTTGACTCTCTTCAAGGGTCCTATCACTTGATGATTGGACATCCTACTATGGAATAAGGGTCTTTTACTGAGTCTTAGCTAGATGTTTCCATCATTAACAATGTCCCTAAGGGTGTAGAAGACGAGAACCTGAATCTTGCAAAGTCAAGGAGGTGGAAATGTTCTTTCCCCCAATCAACTTTCCAACCTAATCTCTCGCTTGTCCATCTAAGATAATAGTGTTTACATCTCCTTAGTGCACTGAATAAGAAAGATATTAAAAAGCTTCGTGTAAAGTATCTGCTTAGCATCTTGTTGGCTAATTTTGAAAATGGATATTTTATTCCCCTTAATCAACCTCACACACTTTACATTGTTGTTGTCGGTGGCCCAAAAGAGTTCAAAATCGTTACTCTGTCTATGTTTCTAGAGGAGATTATATGCTAGTAATTTGTTTGATATTTCAACCCCGTGACAAAGTATATTGAACATTAAGAGGCTATTCTGTTCTTTGTTACCATAATGTTGAGTTTAAGTGTATGCCATCTCTTGAGGTCATTTTTTTTTCTACTTACAAGTGCCTTCTAAGAAGACACAGTTTGTGTGTTCCTAATTGAATTTAAGCTAAACCAAGTTTCAGTCAAATTCTCATGAACAATATCAATCCCTCAAGATGTACTAGGCGATAAAAGTTTACATATGTTCACTTTTGCTATAGAAGTAACAAGATATGGCCTACAACTAAATTCCTACCGTACAGTTTGGTTTGCTTTGTTACTAAGAATCTCTTAATTCATTGGAACCAAGTACATATGTGTTTAATTATGAAAAACAGAGTATGAATTAAGCACTGGACACGCCTGAATGAGTTATTTTATTTTCTATACAATTGACTTGTCAGTAGCTGACAATCAAAAGACAATTAGGTCCTTAGGCACTCTTACATAGCTGCAAGTGGCCAGACAAGACTTAAGTGATAGTTTATACGATCAAGTGAATCATTGTAAACAACAATGAATCAAGAGAGTTGTTATGCATGCAGCTGCATTTACCTTATAGCTATTTTGAGGGTTAATCCTTCCATTATCATATTTTATATTTCTGCTACAGCTACAAGCTTAATAATTTTCATACACCAACACACAGGCCACAACCATTTCTTCTATGGTACAGTCATAATGGGATTTGAGTCAACTTCATTAAGACTTTGCGAGCAATTCATTCCTTAAAGGTTACAACAGGATCCTGACTGATAAACCAGATTTGCCCAATTAATCAAGTTACAGTTCTTCAGAGGAAGTATAACCATAACCAAATCTTTCCTATACTTCCGTCATTCAAATGATCAATATCTATTTAAGTCGCGAGATCTCTGTTTTCATTATCTCAATATCATGAGTGGGTTTTGACACACTCTGATCCATCAGATATTAATTGCCTCTGAAGCAGTTGCAATACCGCAATTAGAGT
Organism: Torreya grandis; assembly: GCA_037957365.1. Lineage (NCBI taxonomy): Eukaryota > Viridiplantae > Streptophyta > Pinopsida > Cupressales > Taxaceae > Torreya > Torreya grandis. The sequence goes on from JARHVA010002242.1 coordinate 2,364,047, forward strand.
GTCAAGCCCATACTAAACGTTCAACGATAATGATGTATTATCTAGGAAGTGTCCAAGTGTTATTGTTAGTGTGATAGTCTAGTCATGGGCTATAAAATTTTGAGGTTGGATTTTTAATTTTCTTGTGTTTTGACCTGTGTTTGTTTAAGTTATCTCAAGATGACCTCAATGAGCAGTCATTTCACTAATGTCATTTTTCGTCATGTATGTTGGCAACAATCACTAGGCAAGTGGATCCCACCTAGTACACAAGCACCTTAAAGTATTTGTTAGTAGGGGGAACAGTGATTGTTATCCACCATTTTGGACTTCTCGCTCTCTAGCCTCTTTCCTCACTTGCAAAGCTTTTGGATCATTTAATGCCTTATAATGAATACATATGGAGGTCAACTTGAAATGACACACACGGGTCAAATCCACCAAAAATAAAAAATCTAACTTAAAATGTGTGTATGGAAGCCTTCAATTACTTAGACAGTGACCCTTGCTCTCAAAGGGTTTTCATCTGATAGAGGAGCTAGAGTTGACTCAACTACCTACATGGAGTTACCTTGTGCACAGGATATCAGGGGCAGAGACCTGTTTGATTGCGATCATGCTCATGGAAAAGAGGATGTGGTCAAGTTACTAGCTTAGCACATAAGCACCTTAGAAGCATTTGTTGGCAGGGGGAAGAACAATGATTGTCACTTTGTAATCCAGGTTTGGGCTTCTCATCCTCTAGCCTCTTTCCACATTGGCAAAGATTTTGGAGCATGTAATGGCTTATAGTGATTTGGTTATTTGGAAGCCTTCAATTACTTAGCAATATCAAGATTTTCAAGCAAGACTTCAATTATTAACAATAATGGGGTTGTCAAGCAGTTACACCTGCTCCCATAGGGTTTCCAATCTAAGCTCTAGTTGGCTCAACTGCCCCTGTACTACATAGGGTTCCCTTGTGCACAAGATGTGGGGGGCAGAGGCATGTTTGATAGTGATCATGCTCATGAAAAGAAGGATGTGGTTAAGTTATTAACTTAGCCCTTCGCCTCTCCTTACCATAGAGCCTTTATTTCGGCATTACATGAGTTTCTGGGACAACAAGATGGTGGGATGCGTTTCAGGGGAAGACTAAGAATTACCCAAATTTTGGGAATGTCTATTAAAAACATATAAAAATAATATTTGGAAATTAAATAACATAAATGATAAAATAAACATTGTAAACTAAACTAAATTTAAAGAAGCTGTAAGTAAAGTAAATTTTAAAATATGATACATCCATGATCCAACATTGAATGATATTGTCACATCGCTCACGAGTCACTTTACTGCTATTTGTTGTCTAGATATCATCCAATATTTTTACTATATGATTACTAAGAGTTGGTGATAATGTTTGATTGCTGTTGGTGGTAATGCTTGAATGCTGTTGACTCTTCGGTTCTAGTTACATATTTTGATGTAAGGGGAACACGAGAATCTAGCCTTTGTTTCATTGTTTCATTGCATGGCCTACATAAACTGTATTTCCATAGGTTTGTCAGTATACTCCCCATTCAATTAACTACTGTTAAAAACAGCAGCATGCAAGTTACAACATGTATTTGCACACCATGCATCAAAATTCCATCTAGATTATGTTTCCAGGAGAGAGATTATATGTTCAAGAGAACAATATTTTCTTCCTGTTAATGCATATGTCTGAGCAATATTGACGAGGCCACAGATAAAATATGTAATTCAAGGGGCGGCTGAAGGACATCCTAATGTCTTGGGGATGGCAAGTTGTGCTGGTTGCATGGTGGGGGGTGGGGGTATGTTTTTGGGATGTCTCAAAATCAGGGGACATCCCTCTTTTTCTGTGTAGAGAGCAACGGGAGGGGACCGAATTCCCCGTTCCCTCGTCCCCAAAATGTTTGGGATGTCCTGGACTCTGGAAAATTGGGGGGAACATGTTCACGGGTAACACTGCTCTTTTCCTACCAACTAGTTACTATTGGAAGGGTATATGCTTCAATAGGAAGCACTTTATCCCCTCAATTAAGGTTGTCCATACCTAAGGGTGCAAGCATGCTTGATGATTATGATATTATACGCCCACCTAATTAGTATTGTAGTAGTGGCAATCACTACATCGTGTACCTAGAAAAGCAATACAACCTCACAAACCTATAGAGGTCTCATGATAACCAAGTTTAAGAAGTCAAGACTCAAGGTTTATGTAGCCATTTTCCGCAAGGTTTGGCCACGTTTCAAATGACCCGGCCATTTGTTCAAATCCCTACAGCCCTTGTTGGCAGCCCAAGTGGCAGAATTACAGCTGGGAAGCATACACCTTCAAGGCAACATAAAATAACATCCAACAACAATAAAGAGAAGAGGTAAAGGTTACAATGAAATAATTCGAGTTTCTTCAGCTTTATAACTCAAGTAAGTAACATGAGAGCCCATTACTAGGGTATAAGTCTATACCAGCTTGTAAGAAGTATACAAAAATGACAACAAGTGTTCTATCAAGAGCACACGGCTGAGGAAGAGACGCAAATACCTACCTGTAAATCATTACAGTCGACAGGTTCTCTCTATCATATTTTCTTAGTGCCCTCTGTTTATCTCTGTTTTGTATCCCCCCTCCCTCCATTGTTTACCCGTTTTCTTCTTCCTCTCATATTTTATTTCTTCATACCCTTCCATCTTGGCTGCCTTCCCTAGGAATGTTGGTTCTTCATCAATTCCCTTCAACATCTTTGCACCACCTTCTAGGCAGTGGATGAACTTCCTCTCAAAAGATTGATATGAAACTGATTTGTTTCCTCTTGCAAAACTTTAGGGCTTTAGTTTCTTGTGTCTCCTGCTTTCCTAGTTACTTCCTTTGTCAAAACTCATAGTGGTTGGTTAATGAAGTAGTTAAACAAACCCATGGTGAATGTGAAGGATGGGAGAATTGGTAGCAACTGTGAATCACTTCTAGAAATAATGATGCATGATGCTACAATCTTAATGGCTTATTCTCCATGTGAAGGAGGTTCCTAGACATCGTACATGGTTACACCACACTAGATGCAACCACATAACACTTTTCAACACCACTCTCTCTCATTCCTCCATTGTGCTGCTTTTGATAGTGGCGATTATCGTACACAATTCATCCACTCTCTGCCTTCAAACTACATGTACAGATGCAAACAACCTATCAACAACACCTGCAAATAAAATAAATCTCTACAGAAAGAAGAACAACATTTAAATCAATGTAAGAGTTATTGTCTGGACGAATTAGCATTTAAGTCACATTTTTAAACATGAGCAACATAAACTTTAATGTTTTTTTTTCCCCCATAAAAGTACTGTAATAATTGCTTAATATCTCAAAATGAGATTAATGCAATACTTCTAAGAGTCCAAAATTTCATATTAAATTAATAGTAGCTAATGTCTTATAACCAAAATCAATCTGGGAGTGAAGAGGGGGATATGGCATCCTTCTGTCCTTAATATGCACCAGCTTGATGCTCAACCAAATAAACAAGGATGTTCTATCCTAGAGAATTCTTCATACTCCCATTTAGCACTGCGCTCATTGTAGTGATCCCACTAAACCTGCCCCTGTTTAATATCCCGGTTTTGCAACTTAACATTGCAATGGGCCAATATCCGAATCGACTCTATTCACATTGCGCCATTGTCCTGCACATTTAAACCATGCCAATCAATAATATGTGAAGGATTGGAAACATACTTTCTCAAAAGAGCTATATGAAAAACATCATGTATTGAGAGAGGTGGAGGCAGGCGGGTAGGCAAAGTGACTAATGTTTTCAACTATGTCCAAAGATCTCACAAAGCTAGGAGTAAGCTTAGAAACTTTTCCAAAACTCGTAGAGCTTTCATGGGGGTGGACTCAAAGAAACACCTTGTGTCTGCACCAAAATTCTCGTATTGACCTCTTTTTTATGATGAGAGCCTTCTTTTAACCTCTGACTTATTTTACCTTCATCTACTCAGCATATTCTTGCAACAATCCTGCACTTCCTACCATAAAGGGCTTCAAATAGAGACATCTTACATGAAGACTAATAGCCATTGTTATAAGCAAATTCCACGAGATGTAGATAATCCTCCCATTTGTGTTGCTGATCCATAACATACATTCTAAGCACATCCTCCAAAGCTTGATTCTCTTTTTTTGTTTGACCATTGGACTTGGGGTTATAGGACGAGCTGATGGTCAACTTAGTTCCTAATGCAACATTCATGGTTGTCCAGAAGCTAGAAGTAAACTCTTTGTCCCTGTCAGAAATAATTAATTTCTATATCATGTGGAGATGAACAAACTTCTTAGCAAACTTCTTAGCTACATCTAGAGCATGATTACCGGCTATGAAGTGGGTAACTTTTGTCAATTTGTCAACAACTACCAAAGTAGTATCATGCTGATTATGATACTCAGGCAGTTCCGAAATGAACTGGTCATTTACACTTTGTCTTGAGGATAAAGCTGGCCTCCACCATGTTAGTGTTCGTCTTTGACACTTCGACACTCAAGACACTTGGCTAAGAAATGTGCTACATCCTATTCCTTCAAAGGTTGTTTGAAAGTGGCATTTAAATACATCCCAAAAACCTCAAAAGTCCATCCTCATCTAAGAAATACCTTGAAAATTTAAGAATCTACTATTTGCTGTCTCAAAATTGAATAATCTTTAAAATCGAATTCACTGGAATTTTGCTGCTTCAGAATCATTTCCCCCTAGGTAGACCTAATGTGAGAGATTGCTGCAATATACTTGCAAGAGAGAGTTGGACACTAAAAAGCAATGAATTATAAAAGGGGCAATGAAACTATCTGTAGCTTAAGAATCAACGAAAATAGATACAAAAATACCAAACATGATACCTCATAATTCAATGGGTGTGGTTTGCTGTTCAGCTTGGTGGTTTTCCGGGGCTGCATAGATTTGGTGTGAGGGCTTAGTTGCCTCTTGCTCGGCTTTGAGTGGACAGTTGTGCTGATAACGGTCCTTGCTACTACATTCCCAACATCCTCCTATTGGCTCTTTTTGTTGATTACCCCTGGTCACATATGGTTTCCATCTTATAGAGGAGCTCTAGTTAGCTCAACCACCCCTGAACTATATGGGGCTCTCTTGTGCACAAGATATGAGGGGAAAATGCCCGTTTGATAGCAATCCTGGTTATGGAAAGGAGAATGTGGTTATGGTACTAACTTAGCCCTGCCCTTATCCTTACCACAGAGTCTCTATTCCTGCCAACTAGTTACTGTCAGAACAGTCTATGCCCAAATAGGTAGCTTATTCTCTATCCAGTCAGTTAAGGCCAACCCTATCAAAGGGTACAAGCATTCTTAATGATTATAATATCATATTACATTCAAAAATCTATTGAGGAGGTCTCATGATAATCAAGTTCAACAAGTCAAGGCTCAGGGTTTATGTAACCATTTCTGCGAGGTTTAGCCACGGTACAAAAGAGTCGGCCATTTGCCCAAATCCTTTCAGGCCTTATTTGCACAGCCCAAGAGGCAGAATTACAGCTGGAAAGTATAAGCCTTCAATGTCAACATAAAATAACGTCCAACAAAAATAAAGAGAAGAGGTAAAGATTCCATTTAAACAAGTTGAGTTTCGTCAGCTTTTAAACTCAAGTAACATGACAGCCTGTTACTAGGGTTTAAATCTGTTCCAGCTTATCACAGCCCCTTTTGGGACCAAAATAGAGCTTGTAATAAGTATACAAGAGTAACAACTGGTGCTCTATCAAGAACATAGAGCTGATGAAGAGAGAGGCAAATACTTATAAATCACTCAAGTCAAGTGGTTTCCTCCTGTATCTTTTCTGACTGTCCTTTGTGTCTCTCTGATACTCTCCCCTCTCTTTTCTTCTTCCTCTCATACTTCATTCCTTCACGCCCTTCCATCCTGGCTGCCTTGCCCAGGAATATCAGCTCTTCATCAATGCTCTTTGACACCACTGCACCACCTTCTAGGTTGTGGATGACCTTCCTCTCAAAAGACTGCCACGAAACTGATTTGTTTCCTCCTCCAAAACTTCAGGGTTTTTGGTGGTTTTCTGCTTTCTCCACTACTTCCTTTGTGACAACTATTAGTGGTTGGTTAATGAAGTCCCCATGGTTAACATGAAGGATGGGATAATCGGTATCAACCTATAAATTAATTCTAAAAATAACAAAGCATGATACTATAATCTCAATGGCTTATTCACCATGGTAAGGAGGTTGCCCAACATGGTACTAGGTTACACCGCACTAGATGCAACGGCCTAACACTTTGACCCTGCCTAACACTTTGATGCAACTCTCTCTCTCTCTTTACTGCATTGTGCTGGTTTTGATAATGGGGATTATCCTACAGGGATCATCTACCCTTCATCTTCAACCTTCATACATACAGACACAGAAGCAACCCATCAGCAGCACCGGCCAATAAACTAAATATATAAAGAAAGAACAGTAATTAAATCAATATAACAGTTATGATTCAGACTAATTAGCATTTAAGTCATATTTTTAAACAGTATCACCCCAAACTTTAATCTCCCAGGTTTTCATAAAAGCACTGCATTAATATCATAGTGATTTATTATTTAATAACTGCTCAAAGTCGAAAAATGAGAAAAAATAGAGACCAAACTTTCTTAATGATAGTGGCTAATGTCTAATAACCAAAATTAAATTGGGAGTGAAGAGGGGTATATAATATGCTCTGTGGGTCTTCAATTTATACTGTAGGATGTCTAGGCATCTGGTATCAATTTGTAGTTTCACAGTGGTTAGAAAATTCATATTTTACAACCAGCACACCTATTAATTGCAACGAACTGATTTAATTCTCCCCAATTTTTTTGGTTTAGACTGATTCAAACTATCTAAGTTCCCCAAATCCATGTTTGAATTTGATGATGGTTCATTATAGGTTTGCCCAGTACCATGATATATGTGGAGTTTTTTCCAACAGTTTTGGCTTATACATCGTGTTGTTTTGATGTTGAAACTTGGACAAGTTTATGTATTATTCAGTGTCTTGAGTTGATCTTTGTCTAGGTCTTACTTCTCATGATGGAACCTCGTTCTATGCAGCATGCTACAACTAGTTGTATGCCCAACTTTTATGGTGTATTTTCATGCTATATTGTATTGACACGTTTTAAGTGTTTTGATGATAGGTTTGGCTGCTTTTTAAAGGAAAATTTTTTAAACCCAATTTATGTCAAGTTTGGAAATCGTAGTGGGAAATTTCTCTAATGGGGGGTTGGGGTTAAAGGAGACGGCTAGGTGGTTGGAAATATGGATAATCTATATAGGAAAACACACGAAACTGGGAAAATCAAGAAACAGGATTGAAACAATATGGGAAAACTTTATGCTAAAATATTTTTGAATCATTTTATCACCGAGGCATAGTGATGAAGATGTAAAATGCCCGATTGCAAAGGTTCAAAAACATAAAATTAAATATAATGTTGGCAGCAGGCCAAAAGAAGTGGAAAAAGTAAGCAATATTTGCTCAAATCTTTCTGTGCTACTGTTAAGAGTCACATGGATATTTTCTGGTGTTTCAAACTTATTATCATCATCTGGTGAAATACCATGTGTTTGAAAATGCTCTCCTTCTGTCCTTTATTCTGGTTGTCTCCTTGTTAGTAAATGCTCTCTTTCCTGCTGTTCTTTTTTGGCAGTGTGGTGGAATCTTTGTTTTTGAGTCTTTAAATGATAGATTTTTAATGGTTGTCTGCGAAAACTGCATTAATATGTGAAACTTGGGGAAACTTATAGCTGAATTATACCCGACTTTGGTTGGCCAAACTTTCTGAAATGTGGAAGGAAACATTTATGATTGAACTGGAAGTGGTTATGCTGCTTGCAGTTTTGGCTAAGGGGGCTTCTTTAAATGTTTCTTGGTTTATGTTTGATTTCTGGCATGAAAATAAATTCCCAAGCAAACAGAAACTGTATATGGGTTTCATAGTTCGTTTAACTTAGTTTGGTCTGTCTTCTCTTCCGTTCTTGCTCAGATGCATTTCTTCTGGAAGATGGATCTAATGTGTGGTAACGCCACTGTCTAACATATTTTAATTTTACACTCTCTTGTATTTGATTGTATCACATTTTTAGCCTCTTATTATATTGTTAAATTACTATCTTAGTGCGTTAGCTGTGTAAGTTATTGAAAGTCATTTTCATCTTACAGGCATGTCCTTTCAGGATTTGCATCACCTTTTACTATTGTAGTGTGGTAGCTGTGTAAGTTATTGAAAGTCATTTTCATCTTACAGGCATGTCTTTTTGGGATTTGCATCACCGTTTACTATTGTAGTGTGTTAGCTGTGTAAGTTATTTAAAGTCATCTTCATCTTACAGACATAGAGGCATATCAATTGGAGTTTGATGATATTTGGCATGACTTACTTTTAATTGGATTGTGATCCTTTAGGGGAGCCTTTCATTAATGGACAAGCAGTACCCTATGACCCTAAGTACCACGAGGAATGGGTGAGGAACAATGCACGCTGCAATGAGAGGCGTTCTAATGATAGACCACGGAACTTTGATCGGTCAAGGAACTTTGAAAGGAGGAGGGAAATGCGGAACAATGCTTACCAGAGACCACCGCCACCACCACCACCACCAAGTAACATGGAACGCCCAACACAAAGCAATGTGCAAGCTGGAAGTAATAACCAGGGTTATTGAGTTATGAAAGCTGTCATACCATGGATTGGGACATAATTGCGTGTTATGGTCAATATATAAAGCAAACTTTAAATGTTAATGTATGTCTAGATTATGGAAGTTTATGATTCCTGATAGGAATTTTGGCATTTAGCTTGGGCATAGTGTAACAAACTCGTCATATAGTGGGGAGATGATATTCAGAATGAGACTGAGCTTATTATCATAGTTTATTGCCTGAACCATCAATTGATAGGTTTATGGCCCAGGTAGAGATCTTACAGTATATTAGCACTCGGTTTTTTTACTCAAGATTGAACTCTTGATATAAAAGTCGATTACCTGATATCCTAGCAGACTCTATAAATTCTAAAATTGTTTTTCATTATTTTTAGCTTCCTGAATACCTTGCCTCAATGATTCTTCGACAATAGCATTAATCTGCACCTATACGCTCTTTATTTGTAGACAAAGCATCTACACCAAATTCTCCTTGCTAGCCTAATATTTCTGGCTTGAATTCTTTAAATAGCGTGGACCATGGCCCAATTCTTCCTATGTTCCTGCGACACCTGCCATTGATTAATGCTTTTTTAATTTATTTTTGGGCCTGTTATTTACATCACAAGCACATTCTTTGAGCATTTTCATGTTTTTTTACTTGCATTGTAATGCATTATAATCCATGAAATTCACTTATTTACAAGCACACTTTCTCGGACAACATTTAGTGGGGAAACATTGGAGTACTTAGTTGCTGACAGCAATGTCTTTTTGTTTAAGGATAAAAATACCAGAGTGTGCTGCAGATGTCTATGGTTTCTAAGATCTAAAGTCGTACAGCCGTCTGACTGGCATGACAAAGCATCAATGAATGTCGCATCTTAAAGTTTTCTTATTTTGAGTAATCGATTTTATTTAGGGAATTCATAAAAGCTTATGTTTGTTTTAGTCAGTCAGAAAGGTTTCCGAGTAAAAATATGATAAGAGTGCTTGGTTGCTGGAGACATGCATCCTAAAGCAAAGGGAGCAACTATGCGTCCTTGAACAGAGAGAACAAAGAACATTTCCTGAAAATAATGAATATTCATGTGGTGTCTTGACAGCAATGTCTTTTTTCTTGTAAGGATTAGATCACCGGTGTGCTGCAGGTGTCTATGGTTTATAAGATTGAAACTCATACAGCCTTTCGACTGGCAAAGCATCAATGTTGCATCTTAAAAGTTATTTTATTTTGAGCAATCAATTTATTATGGAATGAATACTTGCTTATTTTGTTTTAGCTAGTCAGAAAGGGTTCCGTATAAAAACACATTATAGAGTGCTTGCGTTTGTATCACAGACCACCTGTTGCTGTTGACCAGGATGCATCCTAAAGCAGAGCGATCACTTGACACAATTAACTTTTGTATTTTTTCTTTTGTTCTGCATGTTGCTATCATATTGATTTTCTGTTTTTTGTGCTGAAATAGAGCGCTTGAAAGTTCATGTTTCTGTTTTTTTTTATGTTGTTCAAATCTGTCATTAGTCTGGGTATTTCATAATCTGGCTTAGAATCACATTAGTAATGCTTTTGGTTTAAGCATGATTATATGGCCTGTGTGGTCATAAAAAAAAAATCCACTCCTGTTAATTATGGCCAATGCCATTGCAGAGTTGCAGGTTCTGTTGTTGCCCTGTAAGTACCTAAACAAAAAGTATATTGATAGATATCTAATTGACAATTTATTGAATAATTATTATTAGCACTTGATTGCCTTATTTTATCAACTACCTACACATTATTGGACGAGTGTATCTATTTTTAAAGCTCAGTACCTTTTATGGCTTATAATGTAAGTAATCGTATGAAATAAGATAATGTGTTCTGTAGTATTGCCTGCTGCCTCTGGTTCGACCAATCTCACACTTAAACTATGCATATGTCAACTCATTTGCTTTCTTCCATAATTTCATGGACTATGCAATTCCAGTTTCTTGTTTTTTAAAAAAGTTGTTGATACTTGTTTCATTTTTACAAGTACGTGCCTTTTTTTTGTTGTGTACCAGTTGCAATTTTCATTGATCAGGGGATTAGTAACTTGGGAATTAGTCTTTTATTGAAATGTGTAGTGCCAAATTTAATAGCCTATCAAGCCAATTTTAGTTCTTAGGAGTGTTTTCATTGTAGTTGAATTGATGGTATTTAGGTGAAAGATCAACTTACATAAATATTTTTGACGAGTAGAAAATGGCATTAGATACATCTCAGTACAAAGCATAACGTGGAAATAGCATTAAGGCCCAAGCTTTACAAACGAAAGAGCATAACCATAAAGGAGAAGAAAGCAAAAGCAAACGTACCAGCAGCTACAAGTGACTGACATTAAAATCAGCCTGCACATAAAATTGAAAACACAAAACATCCCAATTCCTGAAACAAAGCATAACGTGAAAGGAAAAGAGCTTTAAAAATCTGGAATCCACTATGACCCCAGCAGGGGAAGAAGACTAGTCTGTCTTTGTAGCAAGAGCTAGGAGTCTGTTGTGTATGTTTTTGTCGTGTGTTGCAATGACTGCCTTTTCTTCATTTTCTTGTCTTGCACATGTTAGCAGTTTTTGTCGTGTGTTGCAATGACTGCCTTTTCTTCATTTTTTTCTCTTGCACATGTTAGCAGTGGATTGCCATCATTGGTTAGTTAATGGACGTTGGGTTTGTAAGAAAGCCATGATAGGATATTTGTTGTGATAAACAAATTTAGATCCTCGTGTTGATGCTATAGCACTGTGGTACTGGTGGATTATATTATCATAGTTTCTGTGAAAATTTTCAAAGGCAATAGAATAAAAGGGGAGGTGGAGGTGTTAGATCAGCAAGCGGAGCTGCATTCTAAAGGATTTCATTGGTCCCATGATTTGAGTGGTTGGAGCATTTGGAGTAATTGGTGGTCCCATAGACCATTTTGGTCTTGTGAACGTAATTAAAATTTATTCATTCATTCATTCAACATGATTGAATCCGTTAAACTATTAAGAACTATTTTTCACCACAACATATTTACTTGAAAAAACCACAAAAAAAAAGAGGTATCTTAATAATGTCTTGGCTATCGTTCCATGGATGGTTAGGAGACTTTAAAATTGTGGTACCAACTTGAGGTTAACTTCCATAACACGGGGGTTGACTATAAAAGAACACCATACAGCAAACAAAACTATGTTGTACATGCAAACAAAAAACAAAACTATGTTATACATGCAAACAAAAAACAAAACCATCCTATACATAGTTAAATGCCAATTAAACAACAAATCTTGAGGTTGCTTACAAAAGTACACCATAAGGAAAACAAATCTACATTGAACAAGCTAAAGTTAAAAGGCAAACCAAACAACTCAGACGTGATAGTTGTAGCTCCAAGAATCCAAATGAGTCACTAGGGTTTGACATACGGGGTACCAAGGGTACTAAGAAAACACCTATTATGTTGAAGGATGCAGGGAGCCATTAGAAGTAAGGTAGCTATTTGGTTTGAAGACTTGCACTAGGTCCAAGACTCACTTGAAAACAAGGTTAGGGTAGTGTGATCAAGTGCACAAAGGATGCAAGTATCTCTAATTGATTTAACCACAAAATTGCAAGTAGCTTAGGGGGGAAAACAATGCGTTTTGAGCAAGAAAGCTATGCTATTTGAACAATTAAGCACTACCAAACAAAGAAAACGATTAAGAAGCATGTAAATCTAATGATTGAAGAATGATTTCGAATTGAAAGACATCTTCAAGGAGAGAGATTTCATAAAACTTCAAAAACCTATGCTAATATATGTTTGCTTTCTTCCAGATTTTTATAGGCTATGCAATGCTAGTTTCTTGTCTTTTAAATACGTTGCTGCTTCTTGTTTCACTCATACAAGTAGGCACTTTTTTTTGGTTGTGTACCAATTGGCGATTTCATTTATCAGGGGATTAGTAACACTAGGGAATTACTCTTTTATTGAAATGTGTTATGCCAAATTTAATAGCCTATAGAGCCAATTTTAGTTCTTAGGAGTGTTTTCATTGTAGTTGAATTGATGCTATTTAGGTGAAAGATTATCTTACATATATATTTTTGACGAGTAGAAAATGGCATTAGATACATCTCAGTACAAAGCATAAAGGGGCACATAGCATTAAGGTCCAAGCTTTATAAACAAAGATTATAACCAGAAAGGAGCAGAAAACAAAAGCGAGCCTACCAATAGCTACAAGTGATTGATATTAAAATTTCCCTGCAAAATTGAAAACACTAAACATCAAAATTCTTGGAAACAAAGCTTAACATCAAAGGAAAAAAGTTTAAAAATCTAGAATCCACCACGACCCCATTAGGGGAAGAAGACTAGTTTGTCTTTGTAGCAAGAGCTAGGAATCCGTCGTCTATGTTTTTGTCATGTGTTGCAATGACTGCCTTTTCTTCTCTTTCACATGTTAGCAGTGGAATGCCATCATTGGTTACTTAATGGACATTGAGTTTGTAAGATAGCCATGGTAGGATATTTGTTGTGATAAACAAATTTAGATCCTTGTGGTGATGCTATAGCACTGTGGTATTGGTGGATTATATTATCATAGTTTCTGTGAAATTTTTGAAAGGCAATAGAATAAGGGGGTGGGAAAGACGGAAGTAAAGGTGTTAACTCAAATCAACAAGAAGAGGAGCAATGTTTTAAAGGACGTCACCAGTCTTGTGATTTGAGTGGTTGGAGCAATCGAAGTAATTGGTGGTCCCAAACACCGTTTTGATCTTGTGGACGTAATTAAAATCAATTCATTCATTCATTCAATATGATTGAATTTATTAAACTGTTAAAAACTAAGTTTAACGACAAAAAAATTACTAAAAAAAACTACAAAAAACAAGATAAGTATATAGTTTCTAACAATGTCTTGGCCATCATTCCATGGATGGTTAGGAGGGCTGGTGGGGGGAAGAGGTGGGAGAGCACGGTACAAACAGGACCTTAAAATTGTGGTACCAACTTGAGGTTAACTTCTATAACCCTAGGGTTGACTATAAAAATACACCATACAACAAACAAAACTATGTTATACATGCAAACAACAAACAAAACTATCTTATACATAGTTACATGCCAATTAAACAACTAATGTTGAGGTTGATTACAAAAGTACACCATAAAGAAAACAAATCTACATTGAACATGCTAAAGTTAAAAGTCAAACCAAACAACTTAGACATTATAGTTGTAGCTCCAAGCATCCAAATGAGCCACTAGGGTTTTACAGAGGAGTTATCAAGGGTACTAAGCAAACACCTACTATGGTGAAGGATGCAACAAGCCACTAGAAGTCTAAGGTAGCTATTTGGTTTGTAGGGTTGCACTAGGCCAAACACTGACTTGAAAACAAGGTTAGGGCTAGCGTGATCAAGCGCACAAAGGACACAAGTATCTTTAATTGATTTAACCACAGAATTGCAAGTAGCTAAGGGAGGAAAACAATGAGTTTTAAGCAAGAAAGCTATGCTATTTGAACAATTAAGTACTACCAAACAAGGAAAACAATTAAGAAGCATGCAAATCTAATGAATGAAGAATGATTTCACATTGAAAGACATTTTCAAGGAGAGAGAACGCATAAAACTTCAAAAACCTATGATAATACATGTTCAAATGAAGTTAATCTAGCATATATTCACTAACCCTAGCAATTACACTACTCTACACTAACTAAAAGGTTTCGCCTTGCAAGGTGCCCTTAGATCATGTTCAAACACAATGCAAATATTCTACCCACCATGACTCCAAGTTTGATCTAGATATGGAAGAAGACCGAACTGTAGTGTAAAGCATTGTCCACAAGCAAGGAGAGAAGGTGAAACAGTAACAAGCAAGGGGTGTGGAGGCCAATCCAAGTGCACAAATTAGGTGCAATGCCAACTGAAGGAGCCAAGAGCAAGCAACAATGAAGGCAGAAACAACTGGGAGTAGTAATGGTGTATCAAACTCAACAAGTGTGTATGTGAACCTCTATCCAAGGAACCACATAAATCCACAATGGGCGCTCAATGATCAAGAATGAATCAAGAGAGTCAAGAAGATCAAGGGAGCCAAAAGTGAGGAGGGGTTGAAATGAATGCTTGCAAGTCAAATACGATAGGTCAAGGCTCAGATCTCCCAAAAAGTGGTTGCTTTTGACTGTTTGGCAACAAACAAAACACAAAAAGCCATAATTTGGGAGATTTTCGACCCAAGTTATAGAATTTTGGCACAAACATGCAACTTAGGCTGTAGGAATCTGCAACCTGGGTCATCTAGCCTCTTGAAGGGTCTGCAGGGTGCATAGAAAGGGTCCTGTAAGGCATGGGAGCTCTGATAGAGTGTGAAGAAGGTCTAAAGGGGTGTACAATGGAATGAGGATCTCTCTGACTGTCTGGGTAGGATAACAAATGAGTCACAATGATGGTAATATGCATGACAAGCAAATATGCAATCATTAGAAGGAATAGGGTCAGAGGAGTCACAATTACATATGCCCCCGAGGTACACACAATCGGTGTTCATTAGAACAAGGAGTGTTGTGCAGTATTTGAAAGCCACACAAAAGCAACAAAGAGGAAAAAGGAAAAAAAGAACATTACTTGCACTTGATCGGAATGGCGACAGAAGAACATTTGACAACGCGATCCAATGGGTACTAGTGCAAACTCTACACAATCCAAATCTAGCTCTAAAGCCAACTCCTGCATAAAAAGGACAAAAAGTGACATCAATCCAGAAAATCCAAGATGACATTTACTAGAATGTCTACTTTAGTGTTCTCTGCACGAGGGATGTGGGAGATATGGAAGTCCTCAAAAGAGAACAAATTGTGCACTGCCTCGAAGAGGGGGAGCAATGGGCAACTTAGAGCTAAGGACATTCCAAACCTTGGTTCATCGAGATACAACTAAGAGTGACTCAGAGAATAACTGCACATAACACGTGAATAGTGCATGAGCATCAGTTAGGGCTTCAATATTTGTATGATACTCAACATCATTGTTCATCTCATTGGTAAGGAAATATCTAGTGGCACCAAGCTCGTGGCCCCATGGGTCATCAATAGTCCAAGTTGTAGTGACGGGACTTGGGTTCCTTGACTGTTGCCATTAGTGTGGATCACCACTGAATGATGCACTATGATGGGGGTCAAGGACGCAAGACACAATTATAGAAGTACTATCTTGACACAGTGTAGAACATGCAAACTACATGAACGAGATGGAGAATGCGACCAAGTCACAGTCATGGATGTGATCGATGTCGGTCACGGTGAGGGGTGAAGAAGGGTGGTAGGAGGCTTGTGAAAGACAAAGAACTAGTCGGAGAAGACTGGAACAAGTCCCGAACAATCACAACCATGAACTTGCACACCTATAGAGACCACGATGAAAGAGGGAGAAGGAGTTAGTAGGGGATCAATTGTAAGCAAGCATGGAGACTACTGACTAAAAGAAGCACACAAAGTTACTTCTATCTTAAGTGCATCCGAGAAGGAGTATGTAGGTCATAAAGGCCAAGAGACTGGGGAGGTCTAAGAGACCATGATGGTCTAAAAACAAGCATAATTGGGTTACAAAGAGTGAAATAAAGGCCACCATTGTGTCCAAAATAGGCCAAAACCCTTAAAGTGGAGGTCTAGCAGCCCACTTAGCAACGATGAACAACCTACCCACAAAGGGCCCATAAAGGGCACAAAGAGAGAGAGGGTAAAAAAGTGGAAAAGCTATTTTCCAAGTCATTTTCATCCTGACATTGACTAGAGGAGAGCGTAGAGAGCCCAAAGAACCATGCTGAAGAGATTCAGACACATGAGATCACACAAGGAGCGAGCATCATGGTCCAGATAAGTCCTCAAATTGTCAATTTGCATAATTTGTCATTTTTGTGGGTTTTGGGAGGCCCTAAGGGTGTTTTTACTAGATTTTGTTCAAATCCGTGGATGGATTGGGGAAAAATATAGACCAAAATGTTCGTGAGGGTAGGCCACACTCTCAAGGACAAGTAGGGGCCAAATGAAGCCCTAGAGTGGGAGTTCCAACAAGCCCTAGGGCTTGCCTGAATGCCCATGGCCCAAGGCACTGGTTAGCAAGTCCAACAAGCAGCTTGGACCAAGACCAGGTCGTAGGTTATCAAAAACCAATGCCTTGGACCATTTCCAGGTAGTAACTTTGCAGAAAAAGCAACATCCTAGCCCCAAAAGGCTCTATATTACTCGGTGGGGCCCAAAAAGAAACCTACAAGCTAACATAAGGGCGAAAATGAAATAATAGTCTTGTATCTATATTTCACTTGGTTTACATGCACTAACATCCTCTTTTGGTGTGCATGGTTGCAGACATGAAGAGGAGTCAATATTTTTGAGGTAAGAGAACTATCCAACTAGTAGAGCCACTGCTACTAGTGCTGCCCATGAACTATGAGGTGGCCAATCAGGAGAGTGACCTCATGGTTCGCAGTTGAGGCGAATGCACTATCTCGAATAGATCAAGAGGGACGTAGGAGGTCTAGAAGTTTGCAAGAGAGGAGAGCAACTCATGTGCCACCTCAACAAGGGGGAATAACTTAGTGCTAAGGACATTCCATACTCGGGTGAGCTGAGACAGACTAAGAGTGACTCAAAAAACTACTCATAGCACATTTATAGCACACAAGCATCAGTTAGGGATCCAATGATTGCTTGATACTTGGCATCATTATTCATCTCACTAGTAGGAAGAAACCAACTACAACAAGCTCGTGGCCTTGTGGTTCATGAATAGTCCACATTGTAGTTGTAGGTATTGGCTTGCCTTGGCTACTGCCATTGGTGTGAATCATTAGTGAATGGTGAACCATGGTGGGGATCAAGGACACAAGACACAATCACATAGGGACTATCTCGACACAAAGTAAACCAAGAAAGCTGCATGAGGGAGACATAATGCAACAAAGCCATAATCGTGGGAAAGAGAGCAATGCCAACCATGGTGAGAAGTGAAGAGGGGTGGTAGGAAGTTCATGCAAGATGAAGACTAGTCAAAAAAGACTAGAGCAAGTCCCAAACAACTTCAACCACTAACGCACACCACCTGCAAAGAACTGACGAGGGGTGGTAGGAGGTCTGTGAAAGATGAAGACCAATCAAAAAAGACTCGAGTAAGTCTTGAACAACCATAACCACTAACCCACACCACCTGTAGAAAACTATGATGAAGGAGAAAGCGAGTCAGTAGAGGACCATCTGCAAGCAAGTGGTAGCACTACTAATGATAAGAAGCAAAAGGTTCTACTTCTATTCTGAGGTGCATATGAGGAGGGTTGCACATGCCAAATGATCAAGGAGACTCGTAATATCTGATGATAGACGTCATAAGAGGAACAATCTACCGAATGAGGGCTTGAGGAGGGTGTTTAGACAAGCTCTCAGGATTAGTAGGACCACACAAGCCCAGGTTGAAGCTTGCTTTAACCCTATCCAACAACCTACCCTCGAGGTAGATTGTTGCTTAGCCTACGAGGCCATGGCTTGCCTTTTGGGGAGATAAAAAAGCCACAGGTAGGCCCAGAAAGAAGCCAAACAAAATGGAAAAGGCAGGAGGAAGGAAACAAAACATCTAAATTGTTAGGTTCACCAGTCATGACAGAAAATGTGAGAATTATGGAGGTGGGGTCATTTTTGGTGAATGAGATCTTTGAACCTAGATGAGTAAGAGGGTGATAGCATGTGTGATGTGCCATCATGAGCTTCTTGTAAGCCATTCTCTCATTGACTACGTTGTGTGCTATAATGTGGACATATTAACATTTAAGATTTAACTCGATAACTCTAGCGACCTCAGTTGGAGAGGCATTGAGAGTGCCGATGCCACAATGGGATAATCATGACAAAGGGAGAGGGTCGACATTCAAGGAGACATCTTGAAAGAGGTGCCAAAAGAGTGAAGAGACAACTTGATCTATGAAAGAAGGCGTCAAAGAGAGCGCAACATGCGCAAGAGGAGTGAACACTAATGATACTCAACAAGGTCAAACTGTTCATCTTTAAGAACAAAAATTTAGTGACAGGGTCCTTGGGTGAAACCACAGGCCATGTGAGGAGATATATAAATCCTCATCAAAGGGCTTTGCCTTAGTGTATAGCAATGCCCAGGGATTTGGGTCAACCTCCAAGGTATGAACCTCACCTTTATGCACAAATTGGACCACATGAAATGTCATCAACATGATGACTTGGATGGAAATGAGTTAGGGATGACCAGGGATCATGTTGTATGAAAGATTTAGGTCTAACACACAAAACTTGACCCTGACTATCTTGGGTTTGAACTTGACCCAAAGCTTCATGTTTCTTACCGGTGCAATTGTGTCATCGTTAAAACCAACATAGTTTTGGTGAGGCTCATATAACTTCTTGTGGCTAATACCTAGCTCATTGAATGCCCATAATGGCATGATGTTCAATGTGACACACTCATCAATGATTCATCTCTTGATGCGGCAATCGTCAACCAAGGTCTCAATGTAGAATGGAAACCTATCCCCCTTTGTGAGAACATAAGCATCTGGCAAAGAGGCAGGGTCAAAGGACAACATAGGAGGATGAGGGCAAAGGTGAAGAAGGTCCCAAATGGAGATCCATGTTGAAGGGACTACAACTCCTCTAAAACAAATAAAGACATTGTCTAGCTTGAGGAGGGATATTACGCTGCAAGTCAAATATGAATCTGGGGTTTCCTATTCTCATGGTTGGGGCTGTAGACCCTGCTCAACTAGTATCTCCAATTGGGTTGGTTGCCTGACCCAAGAACGTGTTGACAAAACACTCATACCTAGTAAAGTTTATGTCAATAGCATATACAACCTTACTACTCTCGTACTTAGCCTTCCCTTTCAAGTCAACTGTAGAAGAACCAGAAGAGGTACAGGAGGGAAAAGTAGAGTGACTAGCCTTAGCCTTTGATTTCTTCTTCTTTTCCTTATCATGGTCAGTGAGAGGTTCCTTAAACACATTCAAATTGCAGTTGGGATCTATAAGTGGAGAGCTCTGAGGCATAGATGATGTCTTGGCACCAAAAATCTAGGAAACACACTCCTTGTCAGAATGGCCCTTTATTTGGTGAAACTTACAGAACTTGGTGGCATTGTAGGGATACATTATCCACTGCTATCCTGCACTCTTTTCAGGGGCCTTCTTTACAATCGACCTCTTACTTAGAGCATTGACCTCATGCCCATCCTTCTTGTCCTTCTCTGTAGGAGATCAATAACACTTGTTACATTTGGTTAGAGTTCATGCAAATACAATTTCAATAATATCTCAAACTCTAACAAATAATAATGATCTTTTATTAAATTCACACGGGATCTTCAATTCATTCGACACATGTATACAATAGAGGTAGATACATATATATAGCTCAATGATCTCCTACAAACAAGGAGTCAAGGCTAACCCAATCTCAACAATCTCTCTCACTATCTCTCACTGAAACCTTAAGACTCTCTCTAAGAGATATCTCAACATACTCCCATCTACGTGAGTTACATCTCACATTATTTTCTCACACACAACAATATAATTATCTCACATAAATATACATGTGAGAACTAAACTATAATATTCCTAACATCCCCCCTTAGTGTAAACATAGGGAAAACATTATCTTGTACTACAACTTGTCATCTCTGCTTGCTCATGATCTAGATGGTTTTAAAAGTGGTTGACAAACAACCAAAATAAGATGGTTTTGATCAAGATTGACCAACAATCTCAAATCAAACATGATAGTTTTGACCATGATTGACCAACAACCTTACTACCAAATGATATTTTTTCAAGTGGATTACCAACAACCATATTACAAAATGATAGTTTTCCAAGTGGCTTACCAACAACCATACTACCAAATGATGGTTTTCCAAGGACAACCAACAACCTAAATATCATGATGATGCAATACTTTATCAGCTCTCATCATTTTCTTACATCATGAGAAAATACAAAGAAATTATTCTTATGTATTACATCACATGAACATGAATGCTTCATCTATTTTTATTCACAAAATCAAAAAGTATACATACAATTGAAAAACATGCCATAACAACATTGCACGACCCCATCACTTGTGGATGATGAGAGGACACTGAAAATCTTCCTTTGTTGCCTCCATCCACCTGTGTTTTGCTACTTAGAAATGTGATCATGAGGCTCAAATCACTAGATCGGTGAATAGAATTCCCAACCACAATTTGAAATATCTTGGACATTAGAGTCCATCGATAATATGTTCAAATGAAATTGAGGTAATTATTTATTTATTTATTTTCTGACTCTTTTACATTGAAATGTTTGATGACACTATTGTCAAAATGGCTCTTTACGACATATTGACTTTGACTATAAAACTAATATTGAATTAATTTTTAACATAAATCAATAAAATAAAATATTTTATAAAACAATTAAAACAACTAATTGACTATTTTTATATTTTGATTAACCTTTATTAACTTTTTCTTTTTTCTTTTTAATATTGATACTTTACAAATAACTATTTGACAACAAAATTTAAATGCACTAGAACCAAAGTTTTGTCATAATTAAAACAAATATAAAATTATTGACACCCCTAGAAAAATATAATATAAATCTATAAAAACTAAATGCTTAGACCAATCAGAACTTTAAAAAAAATATGAACCTAAATTTAAAAATTATAAAAACTACAATGGAAAGATCGACCTTCATAGTTTTTCAATATGCGCTGGATACTATCCAATAGGTAACAATAGTCTTAAATGCCATGGGTTGAGTATCGTTTCAACCATATGCTTCAAATTTTGAGGGTGAGGCAATTGTCAATGTGGCATCACTGTTCTAATGCTGATCATTATCCTATATAAATTTAACTTAGCATACAATCTTTCACACGGAAATGGTAGATACAAGTAATTCACATGTCATTGTAGGCGAATCCTATGCTCATATTGTCAATCTCATGTTTTTGCTCAGCTGGAAATTACTCCAATGCTACCTAGAAATACCAAATACCACTACATCTCAATAGAATTGGCTATGATACCAAATCTTACATTTGGTCATAGTTTATGAAAATTTAATTTCAATAGTAGCTTAAACTCTTAACACATAATAATGATCTTTTTTAAATTCATGAGGTAGCTTCAATTCATTCGGGACATGTATACCACACACGCACACACACACACACACACACACACTTCAATGAGTTCCTACAGAGAAAGAGTCAAGACTGACTCAATCTTAATAATCTCTCACTCAAACCTTAAGACGTTCTTTAATAACTATCTCAACATACTTCTATCTACATGAGTAACAACTCACATTATTTTCTCCCACACAACAATATAATTATCTCACACAAATATAAATGTGAGCATTAAGCTATTATATTCCTAACAGAACTGTCACATGTTGCATTGTGGTTGTAATCACGCAAGGAGGATGAATTTTGAGTCAGCACATGCTAAATGTCCACACACACCTCAAAGACCTCGATCTTTAGACATGTGTTAACAACTTCATCGTAAGAGGTGGGCTCATGCTTGAAGACTTCAAGGTGAACCTCCTATCTCAATGATCACGTGAACATATTGTAGAGCTGATCCTCTGAGAACCTTGTCCATCACATATAGATGACTGAATGTCACCTACATACAAAGTCAAAGTTAGACCACCCTTGACCTAAATTGTGGAGGTGAGTGATTGGATGTCGAGGTTAAATTATTGGGAGACATCAAAGTATTGGAGGAAGTCATCCATAAGTAGATGGAAACTAGGTAAAGAATATGGTAGCATATTCTGGAACCAAAATAGAGCTTCAGCTTGCAGGGAGTGAGGAAAGAGCTTTAACATCATGCCTTCATCCTATTCTCAATCCATTCATGCCATTATAAATGTTGTGATATGATCTATGTGACTAGCATCCCAAGTCCCATTGAACTTGAGCAATTCAAAGATTAGAGTAGGAAGGTGCATAACATGCACCAAGGGGCTAAAGAGATCTTACGAAGATCCTCAAAAGCATGGTTGGTAGCAGGCTAGCGATGAAATTTACGAGGAGGCTCGTATAGGTCATGATGTTGCTTATGCAATTAAGGCTCATTGTAACCTTGGGCATGTAGGGAGTGACATCGAGGTGGCTCCCTAAGTGGGATATGTGCATGGTGAGGATCTTCCCAAACACACAATGGTGAATAATTGTGGGAATGATATCATTCCACATGGGGATGATAAGATTATGTAACATGCACAGGGGAATGGTCATGATGACCTAAATCCCCATGGTATTCGCCATGTGTAGAAAGATGAAGGTCCATATAAGGATGTTGATGTTTGAGATAGGAATCTTGTAGATCCTTAGTCTGTAAATGGTAGCCAAAATTAGCACACTCCTTTGAAACCCTAAAAGAAGGATTAGGAGGGTGGGAAGGCTCCATGGGAGGTGGATGCCGAATCAAGTTAGGATGCCCATGTATCTCAACATGGACAATAAGGGTTTCTCACTGTAGAGTTTCCTACCTAGAAATAGGTGGGGGAATCATATGAGAACTGATCAAGGCACTCAAACTTGAAAGGGTTTTAGCTCTATTTCTAGATGAAGCACGCTGCCTAATCTTATGGGAATAACAATGCTCCTCATTCATGTTATCAATTAAATTTTCATCATTATAATTTAGTTCAAGCCTTCCAAATTTTGAATAACATGTAGACAATTTGAGGTTGTGGGTGGTCTAATTATGGATTGAATATCTAGGTTAAAAGGCTAGCTCCCCTTGATGAATCACTTAGGATCACAAACTAGTCTAGCAACTTGTTAGGAAAAGACAGAGAAACCTACTACAATGTGTTGTCCTCCAAAAATAACAGTCATTTATGGGACAACATTTGAACTATTTTGGTCTTACAGACCAAAATTGTCTCTTCCATTTCCAAAATTTGTCCTAGACATTCAAATTCCTCATTTTCCAAGATTCTCAAAAAATCTACGGACTCTTCAGCAGGAAGAGAAGTCTACAAAATCTACAGGCAGTTTCATTTATATAGGTTCAAAGGCTTCTACAAGCAGTTTCAGTCAAAAGAATTGATTTTCAACACTTGGTCATTTTTCGAGATTGGTTCAGAGCTTTGATTCAGTTGAAGATCTTCATCGGCAAACATCTGAGTACAAAAAAGAGACTTGAACCATTGAATCATTGAACCATTGAACCACTTTGGTTCAAAGGTTCAATGGGTTCAAGGTTCAACAAGTTCAACGTCTTTGGCATGAGTTAAGCGCTTCATCAAGGTTTAAAGTTCAATCTCTTGAATTGGTTCATCAGCTTCAAGACACTTGGCCAAATCAAGGCGGCTTGAACCATTGAACCGTTGAACCATTGAACCACTTTGGTTCAAAGGTTCAACGGGTTCAAGGTTCAATGGCGAGTTCAACCAAAGGAACAGTTCAATGGCTCCGTTCAACCAAGTAGTTCAACGCTTTATTTCACTCAGTGTTTTTTGGTTCAACCAAATAGTTCACTCAGTTGGTTCATTCTTTCAGTTCAACCTTTGGTTCAACGTATACAGGTTCAACAACAGGTTCAGAGACATTTTTCAAAGCTTTGTTTGAACCGTTAAACCAAAACTTGGTTCAACGTCTTGGTTCAATGAACAAGTTCAACAACAGGTTCATTCACTCGATTCATTCGATTGAACCATTGGCTTGAACCATTTTGGTTCAAAGCCTTGTTTCAACTGATTGGTTCAACGAAATGGTTCAACTATTGGTTCAAAGGCAAGTTCATAATGTTTGGTTCAGTGCGTAGTTCATCGGCTTGAACCATTTTTGGTTCAACCGATTGGTTCAACATCTTGGTTCAACAGAATGGTTCATCTCCAAAGTTCAAAGGGGCGGTTCAATGCAGAAGGAAACTTATCAAAGGACAAGTGCTCTTGCGGAGGACACTTAATCAATAAAAGCACCCTTTAGAAGGGTCATTTTTCAAGGAAGCCGAAAGGTAATTCTTTCAGATTTGTTTAAGGCATATAAAAATTGGCTAAAACTTAATTCCTTCAGACTTTTGTCCGAAGGAATGCCTTCAGACAAAAAGTCCGAAAGAATTCTAAGTGGCTGTGGGCGCAAAAAATCCGAAGACCAATCAAAGACTTTGCGGAACAAATTTTCGTGAACTTTTGTCTGCGGGAATTTTCCCTGGACAAATTATCTGCGGGAATTTTCTGGGGGACAAATGTCTGTGGAAATTACCCACGGGAGAAAACACCTAAGAATTTTCTCGAAGGATAGTTTGCGGGAGACTCAAATAGAAAGATCGGGGATTTGTCCGCGGGAACTGCCAAGGCAAAGCGCTGCCAAAGGACCCTGAAGGGCAGGTGCCCTTGCGGGGGACTCCCGGCGGCCAAATTAAAGGGCTCTTTCCGACCCATTCAAGGATCATTTCTTAAGGCCCGAAAGGGCAAAGCCAAAAGCTGAAAGAAGACCAAGGGGTGACGCGCTTGAAGACATCAAATTCTAGACAGTGAACTAGCCATTGAGAGCACATTGACAGGAATGTAAACATCAATTTTAAAGTCCATGAAATAGCCGTTGATCCTTTGAATTTATAGACCTGAATGCATTCCCTGAATTCAAGACCAAAACCAGCTGAAAGCGAGAAAAGACAGAACAACGAATGAATCTAGGGCCCGATTCAATTAACCAAAAAAGGAGGAACGATGAAGACAAGATCAGACTGCCAGGTGAACATTGAAAGCTGCAATCTTTCAATTACATGGCTTATTTATCTACATTGAGAAGATCAAATAGGCAAAATGCCCCAAAGTTCTAGCTTGTCTTCCTAACAGTTCCCAATGCATCATGATGTATTATTGTTCCCGAGTCCTTTTTGAAGTGGCTATATAAGGGACTTTCTTTCATTGTAAAAGGATCTCTTTTTTGGACAATCTGAACGAAACTCTGCCCAAATTGAGAGGCATCATTGAGACTTTGTGCTCAGTCTGTTGATCATATTTTGTTATTGGAATAAGAAAGCAAGGGACTTTTTCAGACTTTGTGCTGTGATATCTTTGTTGTTGGGGAAACTGTTCTTATGTCTTTTTCCTTGATATATTTTTTGTTCCATTAATTTAATAAGTAGGATTTGTAAAACTAGTCAGGAAGGTGTCCTGAAGAATCAAATGTGGAGAGACTTTGTGCCCCCATAGCTGCCTTCAGTGTGTTTTCTTTTCATTGCTGTGTAAAGGACTTTGAAAGACTTTGTGCTCTCATTGTCCTTCGTATATTACTCTTAAGCATTTCAGGTGGAGACTTTGTTTTGTGTCTCGATTTGCTGGTTACCATACCCTCAGTTACATTCTGATTTTATTTCCAGGAGTATTCTTGTGGCTGGCTAAATAGTTCTTCCGAAAGAAGAGGAGTGCTATCTGTCATTTCCCTTGAGTTTTTCCTTTATTTTACACACATCATCTCTAAAAAAAGAGAGATGGATGACTTGTTCTACCCTTGAGTATTATTTTCTATTTATACATATATAGCATATCCACAGGGAACCTCCCCTTGATGAGAGGAGAGAGCAGTCTCCTTATGATGTGATAAACTTACACATTTGGAAGACTAATCTTCCTACTTTGGCTGATCAGACCTATTTTGTTTACCAGTACGCTGATAGACAAACTATTAAACCAACAGTTTTTGGTGACTCCACTGGGGATATACCCATTATCCATTTATAGCCTACCCATTCACCTCCACACTAACTGGGAAAGAACGCACAGTTTAAAGCCTCAAGCTTCAAAGTGAAGCAAAGTCAAATCTTTTCCATTTTTTAGTTCACAATCTGGCATATTCAAGGTATACACGAAGCCAAAGGGCTAAAGGTATTGTTGATCCTATGTTCAAGCTGGTACAACAAAGTGATTTTGATTTGTTTCCTTCACCATCTCATCTCCAACGAACCAAGAGCTTCCCTTCTACTAAAGCGAGATCTCCATTACTAGATGAAGTATCTACTTCTGTTGTTGATAAAGCTGTGCCTATAATTACCCCTTTGAGATTTGTTATCCCTCCTTTTGAGAATCCTATAATGGTAGTTCAAGGCCCCCGGAGTAATGCTTTTGGTCCTCTCAATCTTACTCCTCTACATGAGCTTCCACGTAGTTCTAGGAAGAATTTCCCTAAATTCTATGGTGATGGGAAAGTTCATCCTAATGAACACATTGCAGCATTCAGTATAGCTTGTGGAGTAATCAGAGTAGAATTTGAAGATGTAATAGTTAGGCTTTTTGTTGAAACACTACAAGGTGCTGCTACAGATTGGTTTTACCATTTACAGGCTCGATCTATGACTGATTGGAATACCCTTAAAGATAAGTTTGAAGCCAAATTCAAATCTGCAGAAGATGCACATACACTTCTGGCTCAACTTACACAGATGAAGAAAAAGCCTCATGAGCCTATGAGAGACTTCATAGCTAAATTTGATAAATTGAGAAATAGAATCCCTGTAATTGCTAGACCTACAGTTGAGAATCTCAAATGCTTTTTCATTAATTTTTAGCTACCTGAAGTCAATTTTCTCTTGAGACGTTCTGGTCAAATAGATCTCGTTGCAGCTCAAATTTTGGCCACTAAAATAGAAGATGATCTCATCTTAGCAGGGAAAATAAGAAGAGATCCAAATAGAAACAGAGCTTCATCATCTTTTGAATTTACATCTTCAAGCATCACATATCTAATGGTGTAAAAATTAGCATATGAGTTGCTTGCTCTCAAAAAGCAAATGGCTCAAGGAATGTCTTCTACTCTTACATACATAAGGACATTCCCAAATCAGTCATATCAGGGCAATGTTGTCAGGAATCAAGGGCAACAAAATTGCCTTCCTCCCCCATAAGGGAAACTTGCCCTGGAAGCTCCTCCAACCAATTCAGCAATGGGATACCTTGAAGCAGAATCAAAATTTTCTTTCCAGCCTGAATTGAATCAGGAAAATGATGCTAATATCACTGAAGACAATCAAGAAGAATCAGCTGGTGACTCCCACATTGGTTTCCTAAATTACCAGGATGAACCCGAAAGCAAAGGAGAAGTTTCCTATGGATCATATGCAGTGTTTACCAGATCCAAGAACCAATCAGCCCAGCAAGATGATAAAGAAAAGACAGAGGAATAACCTCAACCAACAATCACAATTGCTAAATGTGGGACTACTCTGCCTCTTCAATCAAAAGATTTGGTCATCACCCAAAAGGTAAATACATCCATTTCACCTTCACCTTCTATTCCCAATTTGCAAACCAACCCATCTCCCATCCCTCTTAAAACTCAAAAAGTTGAAGTACCTTTTTCTGTACCTAGCTCAATTCAACCATTTGACATAATTGATCATGTCAAAAAGACAAAAATACAGATGTCTGAATTTGAATACTTACAATCTAATCCAGATCAACTGAATAAGTTGGTTCAATATGTTAAAAATCAAACCGTCCCTGCAACACAAATTCTGTCTGAGTCTTCAAGCAGGGGTGATTATTTCTTTACCATAGAGGATGTTCATGTTTTTGTAGATGAAAGTCCTGGAGCTGACAATCCAGGAATTGATCCAAACAAGACTTTAGGAGAATTGGTAGGATGCAGTATAAACAAGGAAGGATCTTCCATCTCTAATGAAGAGAAATCTGATAAGAGATCAGCTTCTGATGATGATAACAATTCTTCCATCAATGATGAATTTGGAACTGTGTTGATATCTCCTTAAGGAGATATTCTTGCTTCATGCAATTTGCAAGTTAGCAACACCAACAACACAACTGGATGTGAATCTCTGTTGCTTAGATTGAATATTTCTCAAGATGAAGAAGTCAAACTCCTTCACATCAAAGGAGATGTTAATCTGATAGTTTGTCAAGAGTTTGATATGGACAATCCAATCATGTGCTGGACTGGACCAGCAGAACAACAAGTTATGATGGTGGACCATGCTGCTGCAAATCAAAATCAGGCAAAGGAATCCTTCACCAAGAGAGCAAGCAGTTATGGTTTCTGGTTTGAAGACCACATCCTGCCTTGGAACAAGAAGAAGAAAAGGCCAAAAAGAAGACACAAAAAATTGGTTTCCTGGTGGAGAGCTCCATTTGCCTATCACCATTTCTGGGGACATAATGTCTTCTTGCTAGTTTACCAAGATGGCACACTATTTTCACTATCTCTCAAGAAGCAACATCTGAAATAATTCAATTCTTGAAGTATCAGATCATTGCATATGTATATTTGTACAGTTTTTAATTCTATTTTGTTTTGTTTGTTTCCATTTTTTATGCCTTTCATTTTTGGGTAGCATGACTCCGTAACCCAATGGCATACTTGAAGACACTGGAGATTCTGGATTCTACTCCTTTCAGTTCATTTTGCAATTGACAGAACTTCCCCAACTAGAGCCAGTTGTTGTCCTCCAAAAATAACAGTCATTTTTGGGACAACATTTGAACTATTTCAGTCTTACAGACCAAAATTGTCTCTTCCATTTCCAAAATTTGTCCTAGACATTCAAATTTCTCATTTTCTAAGCTTCTCAAAAACCCTATTGACTCTTTAGTAGGAAGAGAAGTTTACGAACTCTACAGGCAATTTCATTTATATAGGTTCAAAGGCTTCTGCAGGTGGTTTCAGTCAAAAGAATTGATTTTCAACACTTGGTCATTTTTTGGGATTGGTTCAGAGCTTTGGTTCAGTTGAAGATCTTCATCAGGAAGCATCTGAGTACAAAAAAGAGACTTGAACCATTGAACTGTTGAACCACTTTGGTTCAAAGGTTCAACGGGTTCAAGGTTCAAAAAGTTCAATGTCTTTGGCAAGAGTTAAGCGCTTCATCAAGGTTCAAAGTTCAATCGCTTCAATTGGTTCATTAGCTTCAAGACACTTGGACAAATCAAGGTGGCTTGAACCATTGAACCGTTGAACCATTAAACCACTTTGGTTCAAAGGTTCAATGGGTTCAAGGTTCAATGGCGGGTTCAACCAAAGGAACAATTCAATGGCTCGGTTCAACCAAGCGGTTCAACAATTAATTTCACTCAGTGTCTTTTGGTTCAACCAAATAGTTCACTCAATTAGTTCATTCTTTCAGTTCAACCTTTGGTTCAATGTCTACAGGTTCAACAATAGGTTCAAAGACATTTTTCAAAGCTTTGTTTGAACCATTGAACCAAAACTTGGTTCAACGTCTTGGTTCAATGAACAAGTTCAACAGTAGGTTCATTCACTCGGTTCATTCAATTGAACCATTGGCTTGAACCATTTTGGTTCAAAGCCTTGTTTCAACCGATTGGTTCAATGAAATGGTTCAACTTTTGGTTCAAAGACAAGTTTATAATGTTTGGTTCAATGCTTAGTTCATCGGCTTGTTTTATCGGCTTGAACCATCGGCTTGAACCATTTTTGGTTCAACCAATTGGTTCAACTGATTGGTTCAACGTCTTGGTTCAACAGAATGGTTCATCACCAAAGTTCAAAGGGGTGGTTCAATGCAGAAGGAAACTTCTCGAAGGACAAGTGCCCTTGCGGAGGACACTTAATCAATAAAAGCACCCTTCGAAAGGGTCATTTTTCAAGGAAGCCAAAGGGTAATTCTTTCGGATTTGTTTAAGGCATATAAAAATTGGCTAACACTTAGTTCCTTCAGACAAAAAGTGCAAAAGAATTCTAAGTGGTTGTAGGCGCAAAAAATCCGAACAAAGACTTTGCGGAACAAATTTTCGCAAACTTTTGTCCGCGAGAATTTTCCCCAGACAAATTATCTGCTGGAATTTTTTGCGAGACAAATGTCTACAGAAATTACCCGTGGGAGAAAACACTCAGGAATTTTCCCAAAGGATAGTTTGCGAGAGACTCAAATAGAAAGCTCAGGGATTTGTCTACGGGAACTGCCAAGGCAAAGGGCTACCGAAGGACCCCGAAGGGCAGGTGCCCTTACGGGGGACTCCTGGTGGCCAAAGTAAAGGGCTCTTTTTGACCCATTCAAGGATCATTTCTTAAGTCCCAAAAGGGCAAAGTCAAAATCTGAAAGAAGACCAAGGGGTGACGCACCCAAAGACG
Source organism: Torreya grandis (assembly GCA_037957365.1). Taxonomy (NCBI): domain Eukaryota; kingdom Viridiplantae; phylum Streptophyta; class Pinopsida; order Cupressales; family Taxaceae; genus Torreya; species Torreya grandis. The sequence goes on from JARHVA010002242.1 coordinate 2,394,880, forward strand.
TCAAATTCCAGACAGTGAACTAGCCGTTGAGAGCACATTGACGGGCATGTAAACGTCAATTTTAAAGTCCATGAAATAGCTGTTGATCCTTTGAATTTACAGACCTGAATGCATTCCCAAAATTTAAGACCAAAACCAGCTGAAAGTGAGGAAAGACAGAACAATGAATGAATCCAGGGCCCGATTCAATTAACCAAAAAAGGAGGAACGATGAAGACAAGATCAGACTGCCAGGTGAATATTGAAAGTTGTAATCTTTCAATTGCATGGCTTATTTATCTACATTGAGAAGATCAAATGGGTAAAATGCCCCAAAGTTCCAGCTTGTCTTCCTAATAGTTCTCAATGCATCATGATGTATTACTGTTCCCGAGTCCTTGAAGTGGCTATATAAGGGACTTTCTTTCATTGTAAAAGGATCTCTTTTTTGGACAATTTGAACGAAACTCTGCCCAAATTGAGAGGCATCATTGAGACTTTGTGCTCAGTCTGTTGATCATATTTTGTTACTGGAATAAGAAAGCAAGGGACTTTTTCAGACTTTGTGCTGTGATATATTTGTTGTTGAGGAAACTATTCTTATGTATTTTTCCTTGATATATTTTCTGTTCCATTAATTTAATAAGCAAGATTAGTAAAATTAGTTAGGAAGGTGTCCTAAAGAATCAAATGTGGAGAGACTTTGTGCCCCCATAGTTGCCTTTAGTGTGTTTTCTTTTCATTGCTGTGTAAAGGACTTTGAAAAGACTTTGTGCTCTCATTGTCCTTTGTATATTACTCTTAAGCATTTTAGGTGGAGACTTTGTGCCGTGTCTCAATTTTTTGGTTACTATGCCCTCAGTTACATTCTGCTTTTATTTTCAATAGTATTCTTGTGGCTGGCTGAATAGTTCTTCTGAAAGAAGAGGAGTGCTGTCTGTCATTTCCCTTGAGTTTTTCCTTTGTTTTATACACATCATCTCTGAAGAAAGAGATATGGATGGTTTTTCCTATCCTTGAGTATTATTTTTTGTTTATACATATATAAAGCATATCCATAGGGAACCTCCCCTTGATGAGAGGAGAGAGCAGTCTCCTTCTGATGTGATAAACTTACACATTTGGAAGACTAATCTTCCTACTTTGGCTGATCAAACCTATTTTGTTTACCAGTACGCTGATAGACAAAATATTCAACCAACACAATGGAGGTGATGCATAATATATAATTGACCATTACCAACTAGCTGCATTTGCACTTCAGCCATATGAATAACCTACAACAAACACTACTCCTAATCTGCCTATCTACATCAACACTTCATTGTGGAGGTAGTGAAAGATACTTGGGATAGGAGGACTAGTCAAGAGGTCATGAGATGAAACTAATGAATAGACAACTCATTCAACCTTTCACACTTCACTTTGACACTTCATAAGACCTACAAAGAAGTTTCAAACTGAATATGAATGTAAGAAAATGACAAACATGCAAAGGAAGTAAAGCTAATCACTTAACAAGATCTACTAGTCATGCACACACATTGAAATCACTCAAAGGAGGAAGTAAAACTAGATTTTTCTCATTGATAAAAGGTTTTAAAATGGGTAGGTATTTGTATACCCAGTTGGAGGATACAAACATAACTTATCAAGGCTAAAAATATAGAGAAATGAGAGAGAAGAGAAGAGAAGGGCATAGGAGAGAGGGAGTGACAAGTGTCCAAAAGAGAGTTACAAATAAAAATGAGTTATGAAACTTTCCATCAAGTCCTCAATGCCATGTGTTATTCTATTAAAAATTCCTTTTTCTCCCAAGTGGGGTCTTCATCTTGCTTGACATCTTGCACTTATTCTTCAAAACTACCCTTTGTCTTTGATTATGGCATGACATGAGGCCTCATCGACCATCAATTTATGTTGGACTGATGTTTCTCTACTTTTTACACCTTTCATCTATTTAGGAGACTCCTAAAATTGACCATGCAATGATGATTACACCTCTTAGGTGTCTTGAAGCCTATTTGGCCTTACAATGCCTACATTTGCTTACAAGTGTCAAATATTGACATTGTCTTCGTAACTAAAATTATTTTCCTTCGATGGCATATTCATATCACATCAGACATGGAGCAATTCATTTGGAGTCATCAAACTCTCTCCAAGACCTCATTTTTCACTAAAAGCTCTCACTAGCACCCAATTCTTTGTAGCCCTGAAATCATGCAAACCTCCTTGTGTATAAGATTATTCAAAGTATCTTGGATAAATAAAGATATTTTTGAGGACCCAATATCCCCTTATAGTTCCATGTCAAATTTAATGACCCAAATTTTAATGAAAGTGTACTTTTTATGCTAATATTTTCCCCCAATTAGGTCTCCATTAACCCTCCTAAGCCTAGAAACTGAATTCTTGCTCTACAAAAATACCAAACATGTGAAACCTATAGGAAGTGTGTGATTTATTTCAATTACCTCCTAATCATTCTTCATTCCAAATTTGAATGTCTGACACCTTGTATGAACATCCCAAGCATGCTTATGCCAGTCCTTTCTAGCCCTTTTACATATACCTATAGCTTGCATGTTCTAACCAATGGTTTAAAATGATGATTAGGGGAGTTTTTAATGTTATTCACGTCATTTAATAGGTCACTTAATCCATTTTTATCCATTAGATTCATCTTCTCTCTCATCAAATTAAATTTGGTCCTCTAGGTAGCTCAAGGCCTATTTCAATCCTTAAGGATTGTTCATAGAGCCCAGGGTTCTAATTTTACTCTTAATTCCACAAGTTGATAGTATAATAGGGTACCCAACTCTCCCTAAGATCCCAATCTCCCATGAAACTTGTACATACTATACTAAGCAAGATAAAGTAGCTCATTGACTAGGCAAGCTGCATTCTGTGAGCCCAAGAGAAAGATGGGTTTGAAAAAGGAGTAACAGTGCTTGGTATCGGTTAGAGACACCTCAATGAGGTATGAAACATATCCCTTGACTTGTTCCAATGGTTTTTTCTACCATTTATTTCTTCAAATTTTCTTTAGCTTTCGTCAATTCATATTAGGGTTTATGAATAAATCAATGTAACTAACCCTAATTGATTGAGTTTGATATTTTATTCACCACTATAGTGATCAAAAACCTCTTTGAATATTTTCATGAAGTATCTATCACCTTTTTGATACTCCTAGATCACTTGCATTGGTTCTAAGAATATCATTTAACCTACTTACCACACTATGCACAATCAATAGTTATGATGCGAAGACACAACTGTAGGTGTGTGTTTGATTTATTTTCCTTGAATAGAGAGAATATATGGGATGAAGACCTTGAATAGGTCTGTGTAGACCTGACTTGCCTGTTGGTACCTTGTGTTGACCATCAAACCTATTGAAAATTGAGTACCTCCTTTCTCTGACTGAGTATGCATCAAACAAGTCTTAATTAACTGCATATGCTTTTATTTCTTGCTTCTAATCACCTTTATCATTGGTACTTTGGTGATAATAGGTGATGATCTCATAGGATTCAAAATTAATTATTCATTTATATACCTTTTATACCTCAAACCTTTCCAAATCAAAAAGGCATCTTCTTCTCAAGTTTAAAAACCAACCTGACTACTCAATCAAACCTATAGGTATGCATTTGGGGTTTTGGTTGCATTTGGGATTTAGCCTCTATTCATGAAATTTGAAAATTTAGAGATCCTTGAAAAATATTGGAAATTCACCTTCATGTGGTTTCTCCATTCTACAGACTTTTAAAACTTCAATCGAGTGGGCACGTCTCTTAACAAGACTAGACAGTCCTCAAGCTACTTGAATTTAGTTATTCTGCTTGTAGGTATGTTGATTAGAGTTTGAGGTTTAGATATCTCCATTTATAAGTCAATGAATATCTCAAAGATATTATCACTAGGTTAAGAGTTTAGAACCTTCTTTCTACCCTCTGTAGACTTCTTCAAGATCTCCGAGCTTGAAAACCATTTGAGTTATCCAATTAGACCTATAGGTCTATCTTTTGGACATGTTAGGCCTTTCACTATGCATTTTGAACCATGTTAATTTTAAGAACAAGCATAAAATATTATTTACTCTATTTCATGAATCTATGGCCTTCATATAACACTCTTAATGTAATATTTAGACCCTCATTTTTCCCATTGGCCATATTCTTGTAGGTAGACCTGTGCATGATCATCTAGGCCTATCACTATGCAACAACTGCCTTCATTTCCATTAGTCACCTTGATAATCTTTGGAGATTGTCTAGAAATCAATCGATATTATTCTTTACTTTCATATAGACTTCTTGATCCTCATACTTATTTCATACATTTGCCTCTTGGATTATAGATCAACATAGGCCTGTAGGTCTGCACTTAGGACTTCTAATTATTGTGACTAAATGATGATGACAATGAGTTATTTTGTGGTGAAAATCATGTTGACCATGTCACTTTTCCTTAAATTGGTCCTTATAAGCTCTTAGTTTGTCCCTTCATTACTATAAACTAAACATTTTCCTCCTTGAAAGTGTAATAGGGTCGTATATACATGTTAGAATTTTTTAGGTGCAAGGCTTCATTGTCAAGGGATATTGAGAGAGAATAAATGTTTTGAAAGACTTGAGAACAACACACATTCATCAGATCAAACCATCTATATATGAAAATCTCACAAGAACTCCAAAATTTCCTGCAACTCAACATGAATAGAGGGCCACACATGCCAAGTAAGTGTTGGAGAACGTTGTGAAAGTGCTTTGAAGACTTTTGAGGATCTCCTTGAATCACCATTTCATTAATTCTCAATTTTAAAGTGTTATAAATCAAGCTTGTAGGGTTGATAGGTATTTTTAGACCATCCTTCTTAATGATTGTGAATAAAGGAGTGGTCATGGATATGCAAACTAATACCATGATTTTGAAGCTAACTAGGATCCCCTCCTTTGGCAAAAAGATCAGACCCTGACTCCCTCTCTCTTGGCCATACCATCCACTTGAAAACTAACTTTGTGAGATTGTGAAGAGAGTGATAGAGGTTTTGAAGTAACTTCTATAATCTCAAGATCTATATGTACAAGCCAAGCATGGATATGACCTATAGAAGTTGAAAGGACACTTTTGAAACTATTTTCACCTGAAGATGATTTCGTAAGTCCTTATAAGTGCATAAAACTATCTCTTTGGAGTGATTTTTGAATTAGTTGACTTGTTCTAACTTCCCTAACATACATGGTAGTTATAAAACTCCTCCACAATCTTGAAAAAATCCATCTATATGGATTATTCACTTTGTTCCAATTTGGCACACATGGAATTAGTTAAAATCACCTTTTTCCTTCATAAAACTTACCTTAACGTTCACAAAAGAACCTTAAACTTTCCAAATACATGTGAAATGTTTACAAAAGGTGATGAAGGGTAAAGCTTATATAAATAGCAAATTAAGGACCTATGACACCATTTGGACTCACCTCTTCTCACCATGACATGACTAAGCTAGTATAATACAAAGACAAACCATTACCTTAAAATTTGCAAATAAACCTTAATTTTTGCTAATAAGGTTTTACAAAGGTTATTTGAGGACCTCATAAGGTATTAAAAATGTATGAACAGTGCTCAAAAGACATGGCAAGCAAGTTTTTACCTATAGGGGTTGACATTTTGACCTTAGGGGACAAAATTGGTCAACAATTCACATGAATTTGCCTACGACCATCATCAATAATCGTGTGTAACTCATCAAGTTTCAATTTTGAAAGGGGTCATATTCATCCCTACAGGTGAATGAAAAGTGGTCATATCCTTGAACAAGTAAAGATTGAATTACTGAAAAGGTGAGCAAGCTCGTTGGTTATAGATTTTCCAATCTTGTTCCTTATGGAACGTGATAGGATCAAGGTCATTATGCTCGGGTGAGTTTACTTCCTAGATCCTAGGGTGTCTATGATGTTCCATTATAGCCTCATTTTGATCATGTGTAGGCTTAAGGACAAGACCTTGAATTTTGTAGGAATGGCATCCCAAAGGTGGGAGGCTGGCCATAGAGGCAATGAAACAAGAATAATTAGGAAGGCAATAGAAAATGAAAAATACCAAAGAACCAATGGATAGGAGGAAAAAAACCAAAACAAGGTCAAATAACTTAAAAGGTAGTCAAAAGATAGTTGAAAACAAAGCCTCATAACTATCAATGGGGAATGGGATAGGAGAGCTCTAAACAGGCTAGAAAAAATGTGAAACCTTGTAGAAGATCCCACCAGATGTGACATAATGTAGCTCCAAGAATCCAAATGAGCCAGTAGGGTTTGGTAGAGGGGTACCAAGGGCACTAAGGAAACACATACTAGGTTGAAGGATGTAGGAAACCACTATAAGTCTAAGTTACAATTGTGAAAGCAATAAACGCAAAATTAAATCAAATTGACAAGTAATTAGAATGATAATAAAAAGAACAAGAGATACAAAAAAACAACCTGAAAACTTGTATTAACAAACTCTTTACAAAAGGAATACAATTGAAGAAAACTTCTTTCTTCCACACCTCTCCTAGATGTATAGATCTCTCAATAGATCTCTATTCCTCAAGAGCTCTCTCTCTCAAGAACAATCAACTCCAACAAGCCTGGATTGATTCAATTCTGTACTGTTCTTCTCACACAATGAATTACAATAATTCACTCTCTACAACAATCAACTACAAAGCTAAGAAGATCTAATTCTACATATAGAATTAGGAGACTTGAGCATGTACACCCAACAAGCAGTTAAGCCACTTGAACAAGGGCTCTAAAAATAGTATTGCTAATAATAGAGATGCGAGCTTGAGACTACAACTCAAACTCATCATGCAAACACTCGCTTCTGTCCACGGAAATAGCTTTCTGGACACGCAGGTAACTGACGTCGGTTCCTGCTATTTGTCTGTGACCGCCGTCGGCTGACCCTCTGCCGACATCGGCGTCTTTGCAACTGCTCATGACCGACGTCGGTCTTTGTGTAGACCCAAAATTGCTAATGAATGCTCCTTGGTGAAGCTTTTAGCTCCACACCCTAACAATCTCCCACTTGGAGATAAATAGCTGCACCAGTACCTGTACAGCAACATCTTCTAGCTCCTCCATCTTCAGCTCAATCATGAAGACCAATAGAAGTTGAATGAAGATTCAACTTCTCCTTTGTAACCGGCTTAGTTAACATATCAGCAGGATTCCTATCTGTATGGATCTTCTCCAGCTTCAACTCACCATCTTCCAATACCTGTCGTATGAAGTGATACCTTAGCTGTATGTGTTTTGTTCTTGAATGAAAGGCTGAATTCTTAGCCAAATGGATTGCACTCTGACTGTCACTATACAATCTGCAACTCTCATGCTCCCTACCAAGCTCATCCATGAACCGTGTCATCCATATCATCTCTTTGCTAGCTTCTGTGGCTGCAATATACTCTGCTTCTGTAGTTGACAAGGCAACAACTTTCTGCAACTTAGATATCCAGCTAACCGCCGTTCCTCCTACAGTGAAAACATAACCTGTAGTGCTCCTCCTCCCATCCAAATCACCTGCCATATTTGAATCTACATAACCATGTAGAGAAGTATCTGAACCTCCATAGCATAAGTGCTTACTGCTGGTTCCTCTCAGATATCTAAGGATCCACTGAACTGCTTTCCAATGTTCCTTACCTGGATTGGCCATATACTTACTTACCACTCCCACTGCTTGGGCAATATCCGGTCTAGTACACACCATTGCATACATCAAACTTCCTACTGGGGAAGAATATGGCACCTTACTCATGTACTCTACCTCATCATATGAATTAGGACATTGTTCTTTACTTAATTAAAAATGTCCAGCCAAAGGTGTGCTTACCGGTTTAACATCCTGCATATTGAACCATTTCAACACCTTGTCCACATAATCTTCTTGAGACAATATCAACCTGTGATTTTTCCTGTTTCTCTTAATGCTCATGCCAAAGATTTTCTTTGCTGCTCCCAAATCCTTCATAGCAAACGTTTGAGCTAATTTTACCTTAAGCTCTGAGATATCCTGCATGTGAGATCCTGCAACCAGCATATCATCTACATACAACAATAGAATAATATATCTACCATTATCAAATCTCTTGAAATACACACAATGGTCTGATTGACACCTACTGTAGCCATGCTCAGTCATAAAACTGTCAAATTTTAAGTACCATTGCCTAGGAGCTTGCTTGAGGCCATACAAGCTTTTCTTCAATCTGCACACAAACTTCTCCTTACCCTTGACCTCAAATCCTTTTGGCTGTTCCATATAGATTTCCTCATCCAAATCTCCATGAAGAAACGCTGTCTTAACATCTAGCTGCTCGAGATGCAAATCCTCAAAAGCAACCAAAGACAATACAACTCTTATAGAAGTCATCTTAACAACAGGAGAAAAAATCTCACCAAAGTCCATACCTGGCTTTTGTGCAAATCCTTTTACTACCAATCTGGCCTTATATCTCATCTGTTCATTCTCACCTTCTTTCAACCTGTAGGTCCATCTATTCTTGAGTGTTCTCTTACCAGCTGGCAATTCAACCAAATCCCATGTTTGGTTCTCTCTTAAGGACTCCAACTCCTCAACCATGCCACGCTCCCACTGACTCTTGGACTCCACCTGTATTGCTTCTTCAAAACTCTTTGGTTCTCCACCATCAGTTAGCAATAGATAAAATAAAGAGGGAGAATATCTAATTGGAGGCTTACTCACCCTTTCTGACCTCCTGATGGGTGTCTGAGACTCGTCCACAACACGCTGTCCACCCAAATTCTCTAACAGTGACCGACCTTGGTCACTTGTAGACCTGTTACTGGCCGATGTCAGCTCTGCCTGACCGACCTCGGTACCTATACGGTAGACGTCAGTTTCTGTATGGCCGACGCCAGTTTCTGTCCTGCCGATGCCGGTTCCTGTCTTGCCGACGTCGGTCTCTGTGTTTTCCTGCAAGTGATTATTTCTTTTTCCCATGAGCTCATCTTGGACTTTTACCTCATCCAATTCACCATTGCTCTGCTCAGACTGATTCAACTTCCTTAGCTGATCACAATACATCACTCTTTCGTTGAAAACAACATCACGGCTCCTGATTACCTTGTTAGTTTCTAGATTCCACAATTTGTAACCAAAATCATCTGAGCCATAGCCAATAAACATGCATCTCATAGACTTAGCATCAAACTTCTTTTTATTTTCCTTATCTATATGCACAAAGGCTTCACAACCAAAAACTTTGAGATATGAGAGATCAACCTTTTTACCTGTCCATGCCTCTTCTGGAATACCACCATCCAGAGCTGTAGAGGGTCATCTGTTAATTAGGTATACTGCAGTTTCAACAGCTTGTGCCCAAAACTGTAAGGGCAAACCGGCATGCAATCTCATATATCTTGCACACTCCATTATTGTCCTATTCATCCTTTCAGCAATTCCATTCTGCTGAGGTGTCCTTGGAACCATCCTTTGCCTACGGATTCCATGCATGTAACAATAATCTCTGAACTTATGACTACAGAACTCACCGCCATTGTCTGATCTCAGGCACTTTAATCTTTTACCCATTTCATTCTCGACCATAGCTTTCCAAACTTTAAAAGTCTCAAATACATCAGATTTTCTCTTAATACAATAGATCCATACCTTCCTTGTAGCATCGTCTATGAAAGATACATAGTACTGTGATCCTCCAATGGAAGCAACCTGAGCCGGTCCCCACACGTCTGTGTGAACAAGCTCCAACTTGTGCCTCTTCTTAGTAGACCCAATTTTGAGAAAACTAACCCTTTTCTATTTTTCAAATACACAGTGCTCACAAAACTCTAGATCTATGCCTTTTAAATCTGAAAGCATACCTTTGGACTTAAGAATTGACATCCCCTTCTCACTCATGTGGCCAAGCCTTGAGTGCCACAATTTAGCGTCCACATCTGAAGTAGATAATACAGAAAGAGATTTGTTAGTAACACAATTACACAAATAGAGAGTACCTTCTCTCTTACCTCTGGCCATAACAAGTGCACCCTTGGTCACCTTCCAAGATTCTGCTGTGAGAGTTACTGTACAGCCCTCATCCCCTAACTTTCCTGTAGAAATCAAATTTCTCTTCAAGCTAGGAACATGCATCACATCTCTCAACACCCATGTGTTGTTGTTCTGCATCTTCAGCTGCACTTTACCTTTGCCAATTATTTTACAGGGCTCATCATCCCCTAGATACACTATTCCAAAATCTCCATGGATATAGTCACTGAAATATTCCCTGTTAGGAGTAGCATGAAAAGATTTACCAGAATCTAATACCCAAGATTCTATATTATTATGCAGAGAGAAAATTAAAGCATCCTGTGCAATACCTGCAATCTTGGCTTCTTCCTTTCCTTCATGCTGATTGTCCTCCTTAGGCTTTGACCAACAATCTCTGCTTATGTGCCCCATCTTTCCACAATTCCAGCATTGTGGCCTTTTGCCATTTCTGGATTTAGATCTGCCTTTCCCCTTTGATTTGGATCTTGCTCTGCCTTTCTTGCTCTTCTCTTTCTGCCTTCCCCTGCTCTCAAAACTTAAAGCATTCCCAGATGTCTCTTCTATGCTTTTCCTACGTATTTCTTCATTCAAGATAACACTAACAACATCCTCTACTTTCAAAATATTTGATGCAGATGCAGTATTACTTACTGCCATTACTAAGCCATGCCAGCTTTCAGGCAAAGAACATAATATTAAAAGAGCTTTTATCTCATCATCAAACACTATATTCACTGAACTTAATTGATTCACAATACCATTGAAATCATTCAGATGAGTAGAAACAGATCCACCTTCATTCATATGCAAATTAAATAACTGCTTCATAAGATATACCTTATTGGAAGCTGGGGGTTTTTCATACAAATTTGCTAACGTAGTCATCAACTCTACCGTAGACTTTGCCTGTGATAGATTGGATATCACAGTGGATGCTAGACTCAGTCTTATAGACCTCAGAGCCTTTCTGTCAAGAATTTCCCATTCTTCATCCTCCATGTCTTTGGGCTTCTTAGCAACCCCACCTAACGGTAAGTAGAGATCTTTCTGATACAGATAATCCTCTATCTGCATTCTCCAGTGTTGGTAATTTTTGCCATTAAACTTTTCCATTCTCAATTTACTTTCATCTGCCATTGCTTCTCCCACTCAAACAGAAATCCCTGCAGAAATCCCTGTGAGAACCTGTAATCAATACACACTACACAGATCTGAACCACCTGTTAGTGAACCTGAACTTTGATACCAATTATCAAGCTCTGAACCTGTAACCGAGGCTCTGATACCACTTGTTGGGGGATCAATCCAACAATAGATTACAATTGTGAAAGCAATAAATGCGGAATTAAATCAGATTGACAAGTAATTAGAATGATAATAGCAAGAACAAGAGATGCAAGAAAACACCCTGAAAACTTGTATTAACAAACTCTTTACAAAAGGAATACAATTGAAGAAAACTTCTTTCTTCCACACCTCTCCTAGATGTATAGATCTCTCAATAGATCTCTATTCCTCAAGAGCTCTCTCTCTCAAGAACAATCAACTCCAACAAGCCTGGATTGATTCAATTCTGTACTGTTCTTCTCACACAATGAATTACAATAATTCACTCTCTACAACAATCAACTACAAAGCTAAGAAGATCTAATTCTACATATAGAATTAGGAGACTTGAGCATGTAAACCCAACAAGCAGTTAAGCCACTTGAACAAGGGCTCTAAAAATAGTATTGCTAATAATAGAGACGCGAGCTTGAGACTACAACTCAAACTCATCATGCAAACACTTGCTTCTATCCACGGAAATAGCTTTCTGGACACGTAGGTAACCGACGTCGATTCTTGCTGTTTGTCTGTGACCGCCGTCGGCCGACCCTCTGCCGACGTCGGTGTCTCTGCAACTGCTCATGACCGATGTCGGTCTCTGTGTAGACCCGAAACTGCTAATGAATGCTCCTTGGTGAAGCTTTTAGCTCCACACCCTAACATCTCCAAGAATCCAAATGAGCCAGTAGGGTTTGGTAGAGGGGTACCAAGGGCACTAAGGAAACACATACTAGGTTGAAGGATGTAGGAAACCACTATAAGTCTAAGTTAGATATCTAGTTTGTCATCTTACACTAGGCTAAACACTGGCTTAAAAACTAGGTTAGGGATAGTGTGATCAAGTGCACAAAGGACACATGTATCTCTAACTAATCTAACCACATAATTACAAGTAGAGAAGGGTGAAATAATGAGTTTAAATCAAGAAAACTATGCTATTTTAATAATTAAGCACTACCAAGCAAGGCAAATGATTAAGAAGCATACAAATCTAATATATGAAAAATGATTTCAAATTGAAAAATGTTTTCAAGGAGAGAATGCATAAAACTTAAAAAATAATGCTAATACATGTTCAAATGAAACTAATCTAGAATATAATCACTAGCCCTATCAAATACACTATAAACTAACTATTTTGTTTCACCTTGAAAGTAAGGTGCCCTTAGATCATGTTTAAACACAATGTAAATTTTCTACCATCCATGAATCCAATTTTGATCTAGATATGAAGGAAGACTGAGCTGCAGTGTAGAGACTTATCCAATCCAATGTCCACAATCAAAGAGAGAAGGTGAAATAACAATAAGCAAAGGGTGTGGAGGCCAATCCAAGTGCATAAATAATGTGCAATGCCAACCAAAGGAGCCAAGAGAAAGCAATAGTGAAAATAGGAAAAACTAGGAGAAGCAATGGTGTATCCAACTCAACAAGTGTGTATGTGAACCTCTATCTAAGAAATAACATAATTCCACAATGGGAGCTCAATGATAAATAATGAATCAAGAGAGTCAATAAGGTTAAGACATCCAAAAGTGAGGAGGAGAGGGGTTGGGATGAACGTTTTCAAGTCAAATAAGGCAACTCGAGAATCAAATATCCCATAAAGTAGCTATTTTTGACCATTTAGAAACAAACATAACATAAAATCTCTAATCTGGAAGAGTTAAAGCCCAAGTTATATAATTTTGACAAAAATGTACATCATAGGCCGTGAGTTTTTCTAAAAGCTTCAACTTGATCCATCTAGCCTCTCAAAGGGTCTCTGGGGTGCACAAAAAGGGTCTTATAGGGTGCAAGAGCTCTGATAGAGTGAGGGGAAGGTCTAGAGGGGTGTATAATGGAATGAGGATATCTCCAAATGTCTGGGTAAGATCAAATAGGACTCATAGTGATGGTAGTATGCACAATGAACATATATGCAATCATCAGGAGGAATAGGGTCAAAGGATTCATAATTACAATATTGATGAACAACAAAATTACCAAACCATAATAAACACTAACCATAATAAACACTTGATCATGTAATTTCAACCAAACATTTCATTATTTTCATTTTCTCCATGACATCCTATCATGCCTTTATATGTGGTATTGCCCCACTGAAACTATAAACCATTACCACCAAATTTAGTTACAAAAGAGAACTCAACATATGAATAATTTTAGCTGGAAATTAGAAATAAAGATTTAATTTAAATATTCATGCACAAAATCTACAAAACACTAGTAATTCATGATATATGCATGGCCTTTAATTAAGCCATGCTAGTGTGCTATAAAGGTCAATGCCATACAAGAATATTTTACTAGATTATGGTGTTTGTTGAAAAGGAATGCATAAAATATTTTCTAGCTTTATCATTAATATTTATCATTCCACATCCATCTCATCATGTTTTTGGCAGTTCTCCACATCTTGCACATGCACACCCACACCCACACCTACATCCTCATCCTCATGTAAGCATTTATTATCTCACTATTGACACAAGATGAAAAATTGTGCACACATGCCTTCGGCTGTAGTGTTTCTTCACCCACATTTTCCCTTTACCCTTATTGGTCCCTGTTGAACATTGGACACCTCCTCCAACTTCATGCTTCATCATCCTATCTAAATTTTCCCCTAAACACATTCTTCCATATTCCTTTGGTAAGGCAAAGGTGCACATGGAGCCAAAAAAAAACCTTGAATGTCAATTAAAATAAGACAAAAAGTGCAGTGAAAATTAAATCCAAATACCCAAATGAAAAAAAAGGGGAGGAACACTTTAGAGTCATCCCTTAAAATCATTTTTCCTAATAATGAGAAAAAAATTATATAGTTTTTCCATCCCATAAAGATTTTTTAGCATGGAGGCAACAATTTATAGAAAGGTAGTGATTCACACATCGTCACTCCACACACAGGCTAAACCAAAAGAGGAAACCAATCTTACTTGTTAAAAGAGTTGAGGTCCATCCCATGCTACAATTGTGAGGCTCAATTTTTTTTTGATTGAAACTTTATTTTTACACATATTAGGTGTACAAAATGCTTTTCTAGCTTAGGTGTCAAGAATTGAGGGGGATTTAATCCGTCAAATTCTCCCGGGGCATGATCCCGACCAAGTCCCTTTTTTATATCTCCTAGAATTTATACCTCGGTGGATGGCTAGGCAACACCTTTTAGACCATAATCCTCACCATTGGACTACAACCCATTTGATGTGAGGCTCAATTTTCACAATATTATTTTTTAGTTTTTTTCATGATTTTGATAGTCTTGAGGAGGCATACTCTTTATGCTATTTGAGGCACCAGATATTTATTGTTATATTATGATTGAGATAGTGGATAATATGTATTTGATTTTATTTTTTGTTTACATGAACAATATTTTAGATGCTAGTTGTAAGAGATTTCAATTTGTTCATTGAGATGCTTATTATATTTTCATATTAGTTTTATATAATAATTCTTTATCATGTGATTTGAGTATACACATATTTGGATGCTAGTACATTGATATTAATTCATGATTCTCATTGAGATCTTGTGCCTTGAGATATTTTAATGTATACATTGTGTATTTATTGATTTTATGTGCTTTGGTGATCTAGGTTAGTGCAATTTTATGGGTGAAGTGATCTACATATGACAAAAGGCCAAGTGAAAGAATTGGTATTATGTCATGCATGGGTTCACCAAACGTATTAGTTGAGTAGTGTCTTACATGACACCATTAAATTAAATCTAATCGTAGTTCTACCTTATAACCTATTTTTGAGTTTTTGACCTTTTTTACTTCCTAACATTATTAATAACCCCTTTGTGATACCATAAGTGTCACTTTAACTTTTTATTAAATCATAAAGGTAAATTAGTAACTCAATTTAGTTGCCATTTAACTAAAAAACTTGGATGAAACATTATACCCAAGTTTTTAAGTTGGTGAAAAGTGAAATAAGGATATTTGTAGGTGTATTTAAACCCCTTTTGACCAAAATGTTGGACTTTGACATTTTTGGAGGGTTGAATTAGTTTTATGACAACCCATACTACCATTTATAGAATGAGAAAGAAAACACATTTATGAGCATGGGTAAGTCTTGCTTTCCCACATGGGTTTGTAAGAAGAGTTATTACATAAGAATAATTTTTGAAAAAGGGCCAAGGAATGGGAAGGGACAAGTGTCACCTTTCCATTGGTTATTGAGTTTTATTTAATTTTCTATAAGTAAAGATAAATATTCTTGGAGGGAAATTTTTCCCATTTTTTATTTTGAGAGGTGAGTTAAAACTTGAGAAGAAAGAAGGAGCTTGGAGAAAGAGACTGAAGAGCTTGGATTTGAAGAAGATAACTTGCAATCAAATATTTTTAGGAAGTTTTCTTATGTATAATCAAGTGGTGGAACCAAGGTAGGTCTTCTTGCTTCACCCATGAAAGTGTTATTTCATTTGTTAATTTTTTTTAATTTATTTCCTTATTATATGTGTATTTTCAAAGGGTTGTATGATCACTTGGCTTACCCTTTTTTTCTTGTTGTTTTTCATAGTTGAGCCTATGGCCACCATGTGGTCATTAGCCTCCTTTGGGACATGGAGATTATTAATAGAGGTTCCTAGAATACTCATTAGAACATGCTAACATGTGTTTCTATGTGAAATAGGATACAAGTTCAGAATAATAAACATAAATATAAAACATGGCAAGTATTCTTTCAGTTCAAGATTACATGTTTATCAAGAGAAAAATAGACTTGAATTATATAGAACATTCATTATTTTTAAGGAATTAAACAAATGTAAGAAAAATAGAGTATACACTGCACATGAAACCAACACAAGAATAAATTCATAAAAACCATCATCTAATCTCTATATTAATATCTATATTTCAGAGATGTTTTCCTTTAAAATTGATCATTATATATAGAACTTGTGAAACTCTGTCGATTCACATTCTATCTTTTTAATTAAATATTGAAGGAGTATTTTTGAATTCTATATTATTTTGAAATACATACACAGGCCTAATACATGCAAAATGATACATGTACAAAATGTTCTACATCACACATTTATGCATTTACACTATGATTTTGTAGTCTTAAGTCTACTACCAACACTTTTCTAGACTTAACTAGTTATCTCATCTTGAAAAAAAGTTATAGAAAGTGTGCCTACTACTAGAGTTGGTATAATTACCTACACTAAATGGTTGGTACAAAAAAAATTACTTAAAGTAATCATGCAAGGTGATTTTTACTAGTTATCACCTTTTGTGCACTATTTAGCCAGCCTTTTGGGTTTTCAACTATGCGTCATAATAATATGCCATAATTACAAGTTTTAAATAGATTGGTATAACTAGGTGACCAAAATTTACATGTATTCAACATTCTAACCCCATGCCTAATGCTTTTATCCTACCCTACTTTGATTTTTTTCAAAATTTTATAAAATTAGGACTGCACAATACCTATAGAGATGGAGGAGGCATGGATTATGCTATTAGAGCTGGAGGAGGCTACAAATATGGTGGTAAAATTGGTTCTATGCTAGAATATGGTGTTATCAAAGAGAATGACATTTTAAAAATTGTGGCTAAAGATGATGTAGCTTCAGAGTCAAGTACTAGAGGTTGTGTCTATGTTTATTTGGCTACCTCCTTGTTTTAAAAATCTTGCATGAGCTGGGCCAATAGGATGAATTTTGGTTCATCAACAATAAAAATAATTAATTTATCCATGAGTGAAAGATCTTACTTCAATTGTTTCCAATCAACTAAGACATCTCAAACCCTAATGATCAAATTGCACATTGAAGATTGGCACTGCACAATTACTTGAGTATCTTCATCTTCCATAGTGGTAATGATAGCCCTATTTTGTGATAGATTCAATTAAATGTTTTAAAATATTTAATCTAATTTTTTTATGTACCAATATGTTTGGATGCTTACTAACGTGCTATAAATCATCTCATTCTACCATGTAATCTTCTTTTTCATAACCATATCTATTGAGTTAAGAGACTCTTTAAGCACAACATCTATGAGGTCTGATGTGGCCACTTGATTTTCCATGATGGTTTTATCCCTGTCCACTTTTGACAAGTCTAATTGCACCTCATGGAGTGAATCCTACAACTATTTCTTCCAATCAAGCATGGTGTGAGCAGTTTGGGTGGTTTGCTTCATAATAATGTCCAACACCTGTTCATACTCTTCAAGGATCTAGAAAGGATTTATTTTCTGCATTTAGGTACTGCCCTTATGCTTATAATTACTTGAGTTTTTGTGCATTTCTCCCAATCTATGATGAGTCAATAAATCAATGCAGTGAATTATTTCTCTTTGAACGTCACATAGTATCACAAGAGTTGGACTAATAACTCCATAAAAGTATCATCTATTATTGTATGGGCCTTGACCAACCAATCATGTAGATCTACATTTTATTCTCTTAGATATAGGTTGTCATGTTCCATATCAAGAACCTTATGCATTATGGAATCTTAAAATATAGTTTCTACCTCAACCTACTTTGCCAATGTTAGTTGGGTCACATCGATTGAATCCTCTTGACTTATTATGGTCAAAGTATAAGAAGTTGTAATAGTTATGGCTGGGGTTGCTTGGTGTCAAATTTATTCACTTGGGAGTGTGAATGTTGTTCATTTTAGGGGTGGGTATTTCATATCCCATAACCATTAGCTAGTTTCATGAGGTGTATACATCCTATAATGTCTTTTCTTGTGTGTTTCCCAGTGCTGATCCTAAACCTTATGATATATTAGAAGGCTGTGGGGCATCAAAAAATGAATTTTCTTTTAACTCCACTAATGGAAGAAGGTTTCTCTAGCTACTCAACCTTATTAGTCTCAGTTGCAATGTTAGCCTTCTTATTTATCTCCATCTCTTGTTTTGCCTTAGTAGTTGCCTCTGCATGTACCTTTATTATCTATTTCAATTGTTGTGCAACATCTTTGGTAGCTTTATCTTCAACATTTTTCATGCTCTTTTCTTCTTGTTTTCATAGGGATTCCCTCTTTTTCTCCTATTCTTCTTTTGCAGATGCATCAACCTCAACATTTTTCCTTTGCTCCTCCTGTGCTGCCTTATCTTTTTGTTCCTTTTTATTTTTCATGGATTCTTATTCTTATTTATTCTTTCACTTCTCTTCTTTATCTCGCTTCTTTCACTCTTCTTCTTTGTCCTACTTATTTATTTGTGTAACTTCTTATTCATCTCTCTTCTTATTTACAACTTCTTCCTTTTTATTCACATATGCATCTTATTTATTTTGTTGGTCTTCTTCTTATTATGGCATGCACTCAAATTATTCATGATTCTTCTTCTTCTTCTTCCTCCTTTCTAGCCTTTTCATCTACTTCATTTTGAGCCTCCTCTTGCTTTGATTTAGCATGAATAACTGCTTATTATGTTGTGATGTCCTCTTACTGAAAATGAGATGGCAAATAGGGGGATGGATGGGGTGAATGGGTTCAATGATGAGGATAATATGAGGGAGAGGAAGTCACTATTGTATACTGACTTACTATTGACTTTGTGTATGTAGGTGGAATGAGAACCTTATTTAAGTATTTATAGGCATGAACCATCTCAGTAGGCTATTGATTTGTAACTTGTTTTTCTTTGGACTCAATATCCTCCACCATTGGTGGTATAAAAAATGAGCCCATGTGTTTTGAAATGGATGAAGATGTCCTTATAGTTATGTGCATTCTAGTTTTGTGTATTATGACTGTTGAGGGCTTGCTTCTTATTTAGTGTCCTATGCTAACTCTATTTGGGGTTGGATAGATTGCACTATAGATAATCCTTATTCCGCTATGCCTCAGAAGATGGATGTTGTTATGCATTTTCTCTCTTCTTCCTTTGTGTCTGTGTTGACTATGATTCAAGTTGGAGGTGTGGGTATGCAAACCATTAGAATTTTTGGGATGTTTCACACTTGGAAAGTATGCACTAATTTATAGAAGAAAAACTCTTTTTCTTCATCCTCTTCATATAGACTTGTGCCTATGACTTCTAACATAGATTTATATATTTCTTACTCAATGATGTCAAGTTGTGCAAGATCATATTATTTAAAAATCTTGGGTACATATGCATAATTGAGTTAGGGGTTGGATTCACACATCTACCTCTTTGGTGGAGGTGGTAGAATTGTCCTTTGTATCAATGCCTTTATTTTCCCATTAACAATCTTTATTAGGGATAGTGATGTCTGAGGTGGTACTTACTATTATGCTTGCACTTCTGCTTGTGGGTGCACCATTGGATGTTATGTTATGTGGGCCATAAAATTCTAAGGTTTCACCATTATTCCTAGTAAGGATTATTTTCTTAAAACCTCTATTTTCAAGTCCAACATGGCAATGAAGAATGGAAATGGGATGCATGGTGAGTTGGCTAGTCCATGAAGTTGCACCTCCACTCCATCATGAAGTTTAGTGATTTTTGTATGGGCTATAAGGTATTACATCACATTAGTGGGTACTATAGGATGAGATGTTATGAGCACCTACACTTAAATTTACCTTTGAATGAATCAACCCAAATATGCATAGTATTTCTTTATTTTTGTCCAACCTAGATTTTACAAAGTGGTTGTAACAAAATAATATCCATCCATTGTGACAGGTCCATTGGGAGACTTCCATTGAGTAAAGTAGAGAAATAATACCATAACATGGTATCAAAAAGTCTATGACACTCTCAAAAAAATCTTTTCCAAATTAGAAATCAGGTCAACTACCAAAAGCTCTGACTAATTTAAATTCTCATTCAGTCAGATCATTTGATAGGCAATGTTAATTACCCTTTCATTGCTTGGCAGGCACTCTTGGTGTTTTGATATAATTTACATAAAATGTAGTCAGAGAACACTCACACTATGGAATATTATACTAAATCAGGGGGGATTACCCTGGATCCTCTAACATAATTTTCCCTTGTGTCTAAGTGAATCAGATGGGCCTTGGTTTTATAGGGTAGGAGAGATTTGCCTCATGATTGGAGTATTTTTACCCTTACCATTTTTATTGTGTTGATGTGTATGGTATCATTATTGGACAAGTTTATTTCTCTCTCATTAATCATCTAGCTACCCAAAATTTGGGATCTTGATCAATCATTCAACATTCAACCCTCATAGTTGATGTTGAATGGCTAGGGCTATTGGTTATGCATCAATGGTGGGATCAAGGCCAAACAAATCTATCTATGTTGCATCTTTGAAATCAATGGGGCTAATATCATGGTACCTTATCTATCTTAATGCCAACCCTATTCCCATTTCCTCCTTATGTGCATCATTCAATGGTATGATAAGCTCTGATCAACTCATCTTTGATATGATATGTTGGATAATTAAAGATATTTGTGCTCAAGTAAATAGTTAAATCTTAGATCACAAAGTGATCATGTGCTCTAATTATTTTAATATGTGTTGTTCTATGTATACCCTTAATTAATATAATTTTTCTTTACTCCATTCCTCTAACACTTTGCATTGAATTGAACTCAACTATTTTTTTCATTATGCTCTTGGTTTAAATGTCATCAATTTTTGTGATGTGAATTTTTGCTTTAGTGTACAAATTGATTACTTTGGATCAAGACCTTGTTCAATGTGATGCGCTACCTATCTTATTATAAAACTTTCCTTTATTGTACATAACCCGAGTCTAACATTCTGATCTACTTTGGGAAAGATGCAATATTTAAAGTGATTCATCATTAATTATTTTGCGAGAGATCATTTTTTATCTATCCTCCATATGCCTTTTTTGTTCACTTCATTCCCATAATTAATTGTTTGATCCCGATTTGGTCTTATGCTGACTTCTCTTCGCATTACTCCATTATTTTAGTAGTTTCCTTTGATATAATATAACATTGAATTTTCAAATTATGTTTTGATGGATTGAAATATAAATATCACACTATATACAAATACACTACAAACCTAAAACAAGACAAGAAAACAAAAATGAAACAAAAACCCTAACTACATGGTGTTACTCAATGCTCAATTAGTTTTCAATATGACATTAATAGAGATAATTGGTGGTAATGCTTAAGTTTGTAGCCATTTACACACCCTGGAAGAATGGTTCCTTAAAGGTCCCTTAATACTATTTTTCCTTTTTGTGATACTTTGTGGATGACATATGGTCCTTTCACTAAATGCACAGTTGACCTGGATGTGCCCAAAATCTGCTATCCTAAAATAATGTTGTCTGCTTTGGATAAATATTTTTAAATGATAGATTATGATGATTCCATGATTTCTAACTCTATTATTTATTTCATGTGTCCAAATCACTCTCTATTGAGTTTCCTCTATGTGAGTTATATCTAACAAATTTTCATGAAGTGAATCTTGATCTCCCAATCATATTATCAATGTGATTAACATATTTGGAACTATATATTCCATAGGCATAACTAATTATATTCCATAAACCAGTTGAAAAGGAGTGAAACATATCACACACTTATAATTAGTTATGTATGCCCATATGATTTCAAGGATTTTATCCTCCCAATCATCTCTCTGCATATTGCATATTTTTGTAAGCATCTTCTCAAGTACTTTGTTGGATGCTTCTACCTATCCATTGGCTTGAAGATGATATGTTTTTATCTTGTGGTGTGATATCTTAAATTATTTCTTCAGGGTCTTGATAGTACTATTTAGGAAGTACATGCCTCTATTGCTAACCAACATAACTAGACATCCAAACTTGGTAATGATGTTCTCGTATAAAATATTTTCTACGTCTCTTATACTATAGTTTGGTGTGACAACAATTTCTACTGATTTGGTGAAGTAATTTATCATAATAATTATATACTTGATAGGACTATGTTTGCTTGGTGGATTAATAGGTCTTATAAAGTCAATTCCTCATTGCTCAAATAGTTGCATTGCTAACATTAGATTCAAAGAAATTTTATTTCTTTGATTTGGCCTTCCTATTATTTGATAAACATCATAGTGATTTTTGACTTTGTGCATATCAAAGAATAGGGTAGGCCACCATACATCGCTTTATTATGTCTTCTTTATAGTTGATTCACCTATGAAGTGTCCTCTTGTAATTCCATAGTGCGCTTCTTCCAACAATTATGGTATGTCATGATCCAAAGCTACTCTATGCATCACATCATCCTTACCCATTTTATATAAAAAACTATTTATAATATTAAAAGGTATGGCTCCTATGATCCACTATTTTTTATCTTTTTTCAACATAGTGTGCAAGAAAAAATCTTTGTTCTAGGAAATTGGTTATCCTCCATATTTTATGAAATCATAGACTCTAAATAAGTGCACATTTGATGACTCATCTTTTAATTATTCTGAATCTTCATAATTCTTTGTTTAGCTAATATGACTTGGTCATACATTTTCTCTTCCTAGTTTCACATTGATCTTGAAATAAAATTCTTGGAATACCATTAACCACCTAAAAATTCTTCTACCTAGCACAGGCTTATTCACTAGGTAGCACAAAGCCTAGTGATATGTAAACAATTCAAATGGTATTTCCAAGGCAAAACACCATAGCTAGGGCCTCTCATTATGTTGCAGTGTAATTATTTTGTACTGTCATTAATTTTCTAATTGCAAAGTGAATGGGGTGATCCAAAGCTCCCTCTCCTAGCTGAGCCAATACAACCCCTACAATGGTTCTTGAAGTGTTTACATGCACATGAAAGGATTTATTTCAATTGGGGAACTCTCATATGGAAGAGGTTACCAACATCTGTTTCAAATCCACAAAATATGCATGACACTCATTAGTCCACTCAAAATTCATATCTTTAATCTCTCCATTTATGCATATATAGATGCAAACCCTTTGATGAACTTGAAATAATACCCCATATGTATGAGGAAGGATCTCACTTTGGTAGATCTTGAAGGAGGTGGCATACTCATAATGATTGGAATTTTAGTTTGATCAACCAAAATACCATCACTACACACTATGTGAGCCAAGAGAACACCAAATAGTGTAAAGAAAAATCTTTTTTTTCAAACTTAATGTGATACATAGAGGTGGAAATTGTTCTAACATGAGCCTTATATTAGAAAGGTGTTCCTTAAATAAAGATAATATAACCTGATCATCAAGATAGACTTATAGAAAATAATGGATGAAATATTTGAATGGAGTTACCACAACCCTATAAAAAATAACATGAGCATTTTTTAGACAATTAGCATTACCTTGTATGTGAAGGAGCCCCATTCCATTGAAAATATGGTTTTAGATCAAACTTCAGTTGGGATAGATATATGGTGATAGCCACTAAATCCATCTCTGAAGGAATAGACTTTGTGCCATACAACTGATTCAAGAACTTCATCTATAAATGGAGTTGGAAAGGGTTCAATTATGTAGGGATAATTTAATGTTCTTTAATCCCTACATAATATGATATCCTAATTTTTTAGGTTACACCACCTTTAAAATTACCTATTTTTACTTTTCTATGGGATAAATAATCCTTGTTTCCTACATGCAATCAATTTCAATGTTCACTTTAAACTTCATATTGGGATTTAACTATATGGGTGTTTTTTAGTGGCCCATGAGCACTCCTTGAGATTTATATGCATCTTTCCCAATGAAGGGTCTACACCCTTGACTTATAATTTTTTTTTGGGAACACATTGATAGTATCAAAAAAATTTCAACCCTTATGATATTTATTATTGTGTCCAATAGTCACCCAAAGTCACAAAATTTGGTGTAGACTCAGTGTATACAATGGGAAATACAACAAATCTACAAATCAATCCTAGTTCAAAGAAGACAAATCCTACCACTTCTGACTGGGGATACATTAGATAATCGAGGTCATGACCAATATGGATCTACTAGACTTAGCCAAGGGATCTCTTACCATAAATTATATCACTAGGGAGGGTTCCAAAGCCTCCATTTAAGTAAAGCTATATAATAACCCTAACTAGGTCCTATGTTTTCATATTCACTATACTAATAACAAGTAAATTAAAATTCTAATCTAATGCTCACCAAATATTGTGGTACAAAGTGGGGGTTATTAAACATAAAAGTAAATATGCATAAAAGAATCCTAATTAAGCTATGTATAGGTAAAACCCTAATGCATGGAGAGAGCAATATTATTCAAAAGCCATTACTTATGCTGCTTCTATCTACTAAAGAGAAGAACAAAGTTAGAGATACTTACCTTGAAGATGAACCCATTGAGACTCAATTTATCCCTTGGCCAAAGGTGCTTTGTAAAAGGTTGTTGTGGTTTATAAGGACAACTACGAAAGGCTAAAGTATCCAAAACTTTTTCACAAGACAATATTATCCTCCAAGTAGAAACCTTAAACTAAGACTCCTCAAGTAGAATGGTAGAAGAAAAAATTGTAAAGAAGTGCAAATGAATAATTAACTCTTGTTGTCTCTCTAAGAATGGTGAAAGGGATGTGTTTATATAGGCAGATCTAACCCTAAACCCTTTCAAAATTTTAGGCTAAAAAGGTTGACCTGGTTGACCTAGTATCATAATTGATAAAAATAAACTAGGTCATGGATTTTGTTGGCTATGAGCCGACCTAGTCCCTAATAAGCTTTGTCAATAAGGATACAGGGTCGATGTGGCTGAATATGTAATGTAACTATTAAAAAAGGGTTTAGGTTAGGGAAAGAGCTAATGAAGATGGTAAAAGACTAGAAGAGGGTGAAAAATAGGAGGTAAAGCTTAGGGGTGTGGTTTTTAGGAGCTGATTAGATTGATAGAAAGTGGTAAAAAAAAGATAATAATCCTATGAAGCACCAATGGTATGCCCATCCCTTTCTTGGTGTACCCCTTAAGGTATGCACTTAGATAGATTGAGACTCGACAGGTTCCTGTAAGATATAAAGTATCATTAATTGATAATATTTAAAAATATTATATGTATATATATTCCCTACTCGAAGCTCATCATTTGTCATGTAGGTATAATAGGGGATGGTGCTTCAAGAAAAGAATATAGTAACACACAACCCTGAAGCTAAAAAATTTGCAGTATTTGAAAGTAAATAAAACTAAAATGAAATGATTGAGAGGTAAATAACATAAAAATTAAATGTAATGCATAGATTGACTTACCTTTATCATTAGATGGTTGTTTACTATGTTTGTAGTTTTGACCTTGGAGGGTGTAGAGACTGCTTTTGATAAACCCAAGGATATAAAACAAAAGAGCAAAAATCAATAAATGTAGGAAAGCCAAGATAAATAATGTTATGTGGATGTGACGTACTTGGAAATTTGGAAAGTTGGGGTGACTAGTGTATGTTAGACCAAATGACCAAGTCAAAAGTAGAGTACATAAAGCAACAAAAAAACCAAGGCTACTAAAGACCAAAAAAATCAAACAAGTACACCTTAAGTAATAAAGGCAACATAATCAATTCAAACCAAGGATACATGTCAAAAAGGATGGTAATCAAACATCAATGTGAAATTAGTAATAATCCTTAAAAAAATATGGGCAAGCAAAATGGTATAACAACATTGATGAATGAGCAATAAAAATCCTTACTCAATCATCAATAGAAAAAGCTGCATATAATGGAAAACAACAGGGGTGAGTGAGAATTAGCAATCCAACCTCACTCAACAAGGGAAAAATTATGTGAAAGTAGAAATGAACTTAGGTGTCCAAAAAAAGGGCAGTACAACAATAAAAAATGGTAAAAGAAATCAAGGCATATCTAGAAATGTAGAGCCATTGTGCAAAGAAAGTAATCCATAGTCACTCAAACATGTTGTTTTGCTGTAAGGATAGATAAAATTGAAAGAAAGTAATGCTAGCATGTTTTTAAGATGTGAAGAAGAGGGAATATAGAAAATGAGAAAATAGATTTGGAATCACACTTGCCTATCAAGAGGAGAAATGAAATGTATGGAGGTGTGAATTAAATAAAAACCAAGGTAAAATAACTCTTTATCGAAGTCAAGACACTCAAATTAGGTTTGTCAAAATAAGAGGAATTTTAACTTTAAGGATTCTGAAGGATTTCTCTTAGCCACACAAGTCTTAGGTTAACAAATGGACTATGTAGATCATCCCATAGGATGTATACATAAAAATTAAAATGGACCTACCTTCCCACAATGTGTTCGTCATTCCTTAGGACCCCTTATAGAGCCTTTATTCTACTATGAAGATTGGGTATTTACGTGAGAAAGTAGGTAGGACCATAATTTTTTTGAATTCTCCTGTTCTAATCTACTAGCCTATCATACCCTAATAGACCTCAGCTCTATTGCGATGACAACTATGGAGTTTGAGATTCAATTGGAGATAGGAGATGTGTTTGCAATCATGTATTTTTGTGTGATTTTGACTTTTGAAATTTATATGTTTCCTTTTGTATATCATTGCCTTTTATTTTAAATGATTTGGCTTTTAAATTTATTGATGGTTTTTTCTATTCCTGCTCCATATGGATTTGGAAGACCAAACATGGGTAGTGAAAGATGACTTTCATTTGAATACTTTGGGCTTAGTTTCTAAGAGAGAAATTAGAGAGCATGGTGTCTAAGTGTCTCATAAATTTAGGTAAAATAAAAGTTCTATCTTGGATTTGACCTTGTTTTATCCCATTTGGAGTGAAAGGAAAGGAAATCAAGAGGAATGAAACATGAAAAAATTTGAATGACTCCAAATTACAAAAAATATGACAAAGGGAGAAAAAGGTATACAATGATATAAAATTATGATTCCTTATCATAAGAATAAGGGAAGTGTAGAAAAACATGCTAGCATAAATTATTATGGAAATTTTATCTACAAAAGAAGCAAAATCTAAAGCTGAGAACAAGGATCACAAACTCAGAACCATTGCAAAATAAATTCTAGACAAGGAGTGAAAAGATTAAATATGGTGATTTTATGAGGAAGGCTAGGTCCTATCCATGTTCTTACATTAAAACTCATAAAATAAAAATCCATGAGGGTGCACAAATCATGTGAAAAGTAAATGAGATAAATATAGTATTTGTGAGGAAAGCTAAGTCCTATCCAGGGTCTTACACTACAATTCACAAAAAAGAAATCTAAGGGGTGCCAAAAAGTACTGGAAAGTGAGAAAACAAAGAGCATAAAAGGAAATCATGAGGAAGACCAAGTCCTATCCATGGTTTTACAATACAACTCATGAATAAAAGGGGAAATAAAAAGTCTAAAGGGAGGGACTAAGGTTTGTAGAAAGAGGGAACTATTATAGAGGGTGAGACCTGTGTAAGTATCTTGCAAAAAGTGTTAGATAGATAGCATATAGAAAGTAAAAAAATAAGGGAAGGAACTAAGAAAAATATTTCTTGAGGAATTTCACATTGGAGGGATCTTTGAAAATATGTTCTTCATTGGTTTGAAGGCGATAGATACTTGGACCAAGAATATCTTTGACTAGATAAGGTCCCCACCATTTTTGGGTTTATTTACCTTCTTTGTCATGATTGTAGTCTAATTTAAGGACAATATCACCACATTAAATGTGTGAAATTTAACTCATTTCTTATGTTGTTTGGTAATACATGCCATGTATTGGTGATTATGTTGCAATGCAAAATGATGATGTTGATTAAGGAGATCGAGGGCATGAAGGCAAACTTCACATAATTATTCATAGGGTATGATACTATGAAGAGATATATAGATAGAGGGAAGCTCAAATTCTAATGGGAGTACTGATTTAGAATGATATACTAGAGAAAATGGCATTTCCCTAGTGGTAGTGCGTATGCTAGTGTGATAGGCCCAAAGAGCAGGATAGAAATGAAAGTGCCAATTTGTGCGAGTTTCAAAAATTGTCATTTACAGAATTTTATTAATAATTTTGTTTGTGGCCTCATCTTGGCCATTACATTATGGATGATAGGGTGTGGATAATTTGTGATTGATTTTAAATTTAGCTCATATTTGTTTGACATCTTTGTTATTAAAATTACCATCATTGTCTAAAATGATAGTATGAGGGACACCAAAATGGAAAATGATTTGATTAAGGGTGGATTTGGATATGGTGGTGTCAATGAATTTAATGAGGGGCATAAACTCAACCCATTTAGTAAAATATTCTATGGCTATGATTATAAAGACATGCCCATCATGAGATCAAGGTAATTTGACTATGAGATCTAATCCCCATATAGAGAATGGCTAGGGAGATTCTATGGTTTGAAGCTCGATGGGAGGGGAATGAATTAGATCATCATGAAGTTGGAAAGGAGTAAATTTTTTTTATAAATTGATGGCATCCTTCTCAAGAGTGGGCCAAAAGTATCCCATATATAAGCATTTGTTGGCTGTAGCATGTATGCTATAGTGGCCACTATAAATTCCCCCATGTGCTTGTTAAAGAAGAGGAGGGACCTTATTTTTAATAACACATCAGAGAAAGGTGCCTTAAACATTTTGGTAATATATGATGTTAGATCAAAAGACACACTTAAAATCTTATTTGTAAAGGTGAGTATTTTTATGGGAATCAAGGTTTGGAGGATAAGTTTGGTGTTCCAACAAATTGAATGATATCTTTATACCATGGGCTTTGTCTAATGGTGATAGACTCAATGTAGCAAATAATCAAATCTTGTGGTTGAATATAAGATGGAGATTTTATTATTTGGATAAAAAAGTTAGATGAGTAAGAACTTGGTGAGGATGAAAAAAAGATGCTGAATAAGCAAGGGAATTTATAATAAAATTTTTATCTTGAGGGATAGGTTCGATGGTGAAGGAAATGAAATATGTGTTGAAATTAGTTGTAATTTGATGATAAGAAATTAGATTATCACTTTTTCATTAGTAATGACCATTGAATTAGTGGAAAATGAGTTGGGAGTCACTTAAAGCATGCAAGTATTGGATATCTAGATCAAGGGTTGCTCGTACGCCTAAGATTAAAGATTCATAATCTACCATGATATTATTAACATTGAATGTAAGGAAAAAATATAATGGGATGATTTTTACAAGAGGGATAGTAATTATATAACCTGATGTAACTCCTTGAAGGCATTTAACTCCATATAGATGAAGGGTGCATATATCTTCATGTAAATCGACATTAATTTTAGGAAGTTCTTTAATAACTAGTTTTGGTTTAGTAATATCGGGGAAGATAGTAGACTCGTCTAAATTACTTGCTTTCAAGTCAATATTGAAATTGTGAAAGTAATCTTTAATAGATATGGCTTGGTTGAGACCTTCGATATAGATAATATTATCATTGGGAAGACTATATTGAAGGTGGTTGGTAGCTGGAATATGAGTTGTGGCAAGTTAATCAACAATGATTTATCCTTTGACAACTTTTTGTGTAATTCAAAGATCAAATTCCATGAGAAGGGCCATCCACTTGCTAATTCTATCTCTAGGAGGAAAGGATTTGGAGAAAGAGTGATGAAAGGGGTTAGAATTGATGATAATCTAAGTGGGTTGATAAAGCATACAATATCAAAGTTTTTTAGTGAAAAAATAAATGACAAGGCAATCACATTGAAATTTGGTATAATGTTTCTCATAATTGATGAGGCCTCGACTGATATAGTAGATGGCATATTCCCTTCCAGTATCATCTTGTTGGGAAAGCATTACCCCAAATGATATGGGTATGGAAGAGGTATATATGATTAGTGGTCAATCATTTTAAGGGGGATGAAGAGTAGGTGGGTGAAGTAATGATTCTTTCATATTATCAAATGATTTTTGAAAAGGATCCCTCCATTCTAAGGCATTACCTTTCTTAAGAAGAGAATTGATGGAATAGATACAGTAAACCATTTTGGAAATGAAGCGTTTAATTGCCCCCAAGTTTACTGATGTCCAAAATAGAGTGAGGGATGGGCATGTTGATGATAGTGTTAATCTTGGCAAGGTTGACATTGATGCAACGAAGGGAAACTAACAATCCTAATAGTTTTCCATATGTGACAACAAAAACACATTTGTAAGGATTTAGTCTAACTTTATATTTAAGAAGGTCATCGAAGATGATGGAAAGATTTGAAAGATGAATTTGGTGACATTTGGATTTAAAAATGAGGTCATACACAAAGGTTTATACAATTTTGTGATTAATATCATGAAATATATGAGTAATTGCTTGTTTATAGGTAGATAGAAATTTTTTGAGGCCAAAAGGAATTTTAACATAGCAATTAGCTCCCCATTCGATGGTAAAAGTTGTTTTATGTTGGTCTTTAGGGGTAATGTGAATTTGGTTATAGCTCCAAAAACCATCCATAAGAGACAACATTTCGTAACCAACTGTGGAATCAATGATGGCATCTATTAATGGTAGAGGGAAATTATCCTTGGGATAAGCAAGATTAAGATTATGAAAATTGATGAAAATGTGAATGCCCACGGTGACCTTCTTCCAAATAGGGACTATGTTATAAATCCATTCAGAATAGTCCACTAGTTTGATAAATTGAGCATTAATAAGCTTGATAATTTATTTATGACATAAAGTAGAAACTTTAGGTGGAAATTTCTATTGATTTTATCTTTGATTTTGGCATCAGGAGAAGTGATAATATTATGCACTACAATGCTAGGGTCAATACCCAACATGTACTCACAGGACCATGGAAAAATATAATGATATTTATTGAATAATAAGATGAATTTATCATGTTTAATAGGTGTAAGTTCATGAGAAATTATAGTTGGTTGAGGGAATGATGGAGTGCCATATTCAATGTGAGTAGTTTATTTGATAAGCATAACATTTCCATGTTGGAAATGATATGGTGCATTAGGTAAAGATGAAATTGGATTTGTTTTAGGGTTGATGCTAGCAATGAAGTTGTTAAAATAAGGGGATTTATTTTTTAAATTCTTGAGTTTGTGATGTTGCCAAGGAAGTTGAGTTTATTGATAATGAAGTAGTTTAAGAATGGCTTCATCACCAGGCAAAGTGGGAAGAGGACCATGATTCTTGACATCCACTTTGAAGTTGAGAATTTGATTACCATGATGATCATATTTAGAATGTATCTGATGGATATTTGTGGCCTTGAAATATGATGTAATATCAGGAGTAGAAGGAATAGGTTTATTGGATGAGATTGGTGTATCATTAGTTTATTTGATAGGAGAAGAATAAAATGCAATGATGGGATATGTAGGTGGTAGAGAAGATGCAAGAATTTTTGAATGTTTTGAAGGTAGGATTTGTTCGACCACCCAAAGATTATCAAGAAGCAGAGAATTAATTAGAGGTACATGACCTTCAAGAGGTAATTCAAAATCCATGGAAATGGTATGAACATCATGGTTGAAATCATGTATTTGGGATAAAGTCATCTGATAATGCTAAACATCCAAGTCTCGAGATTGAGCTTGGGTCATGATGTAGTTATCATCATATGTTGGAGAAATGGTACATGATTGAGATTCAAGAGGAGTTTTAGAAGGGAAGATTCATATATAAATTAATTTGTGTGGAGACATAATTAAAGGATCTTGGAATAATTTGGCCATTCCATAGTCATTGCATGTGAAGGCATTTTTTGGGTAAGAAACATCTTAGGCATTGCATAGAGGGGGAAAATCAATGATTTAATCAATGAGGGGAATAATATGATTATGAGGTAATAGAGAAGGAGGAAACCACACTGAGATATAAGGAGCTATCTTAGTAGTGTTGTAAGTATGTTTCAAGTCATTAGGTTCATCATCATCTAAATGGCAAGAGTGACTTGTAAGTCTGGATTAATGTTGATGAATTTAGGTAAGGGAACATTGTTGATGGTAGGAATGCGATATTGAGATTTAGGATTGGGAAGTTGAATACTCTAAGGGTTGGGATCAACCTCATGTTTATATTTTTTACAATTATGTAGGAACTTGATGCATTAGCTATTGGAAGAGGTGATTGCTCTCACTCTATAAGTCCAAAGGCAGATAAGGAGTATTTTATAAGATATGGGTAAATCAAGTACCATAAGTTTAGTTTGAACTATCTTAGGTCTGATTGTTAGGGGAAGACAAATACAATCAAGTGGATTTTGATTAGTTTTATCAAATCCATGATAGGTGAGGTGGGTTTTCTTGAGATTATCCTTATTATAGCCAAATTGTTGGATGAGCCATAAATATGTCACATTAATATCAGACCCTTCGTAAACTAAAACTTTACGAATAAGGGTAGTATTAATGGATATTTTAATGAGTAGGGGTAGATAATCAATTTGAAAAAAGATCTCATCATTAATCATGTCCTCTTCAATAAATTTAGTAGATGGTTTGGAAGAAGGAAAAATAGATTTAATAGTATGGACATTGGTAGGTTGTGGCTCAATAGAGGGTGGTTATTTATCTATAGAATATGGATCTTTAATTTATTGTAATTGTTGCATGAGAAAATTTAAATGATAAGGGGAGGTACAAAATATTTCCAGAAGTGGAATCTTACAAGGAATGGAGTTAAGTTTTTCAAAAAAATTCCAATGAGATTTATAAGAAGAACTAGTGCAAGGTTTAGAAGGCAAGGTAGGTTTTTAAGGAATAGAAGTGGTTGGGGGTATAGAAGGAGGAGGTGGTTCCTCATGGGCTTCCAAAGCTAAATGAGTGGTTGTAGTATCTTTGAGAATTTTCTCTTCCAAATTTGGTTTCTTAGGTTTAGTGATAGGATCTTTGTGAGCGGGTTTGTGATGATAGTTGACCTTGGCTATGTTAACATGTTGAGAATTGTTATAATATTGGTCATAGTAGGCATCAATATCACAAACATCCTTGGTATTTTGATGATTATTAGACGTAGAATTTTTTTTTTGGTTATTATAAGAATAAGCTTTGGGAGCTTGTCATTTTTGAGAAGCGATGTTGTACTCTTAATGATGAAGTTGAATCATGGCTTCATGATTGAAGGAATCACCAAGCATATATGAGACAAAAAATTTAGTAAGCCCTCTACAAGTTTTATGGGAATGACCAATGTTGATATGAAACCAACAAAATTGATTAGGGTCATACCATTTAGGAGGATTATTAAGATAAGCAAAGGGTTTAAAGGGCACTAAGAATTATTTCATTTGCTACACAGTTAGTGATAGGTGAAAAGATGGGGGATTGCCTGCTTTGAAAACTCTTGTTTTGGTTTGAAGAGTATTTATAGTGATGTTATTGGTATAAGTTTTAAAATATCCCTTAAATAATTTGGTATTAGGTTCAAATTGCTTCATGAGGAAGTCTTGACATTTGGCTTGGTTAAGAACTTTTTTAAGTGTTTGAGGAGTAAAACTTTGAACCTTATATTGAAACAAAAGAGTTAAATAATTTATAAAGATTTTGAAAAAATTATCATTAGTCATGTTATGGTTGGATTTATGGCTAAGATATTTCTATTGTTTGATAAAATAATGAGCTAATTCGGTGGGAGATTGCTTAACATTGATGAAATGGCTAAGATAGTTTTTAAGAAGATCATTGTGTTCAAACTCTTTAACTATAGGATTGACTAAATATTCAAGTTTTCAAATAGAATGTTGGGGAAGATGGATGTAGCATTATAATACATCACTAGTGAAGGTTTTAACTAGAAGTTTAGTTGTGGCCAAAGTATTAGTTTGGATCCTTTCTTTATAGAGATTGTTGAATGCTTTAAGGATGCAGGATATTTAGTACCATCATAATTGATAATTAGAGATATATTACCAATATCAGTGGACATGATGAAAGGAGATAAAGGCTCATTTTAGATATTTTTAAGTATTTTGTTATTCATGATAGGTTAAGGAATAACATTTCCTGAGGCATTTCTAAGAGGTGGAGGAATAGAATTTGGATTAGCTTGAGGATGTAAAAATGGAGGTTGATTAGCCATATTGATCAAATGACATTGTAATTACATCATTTGAGAAGTGTTAAAATTTTTATTATGTGCATTTTTTATATGAATTGTGTAAGAAGTTGAGTTAGATCAATCGGTAGGTTGGTGTTTGTAGGAGGATTCCCCAAATTGGTATTAGGGGGAGGGTGATTGGAAGGTGGATTACCAGTGGGATTATTGGATATACTTGTGTTAATTATACCCACATTATGTTGAAAAGATTGAATATGATAATTATATTGATAGATATAGAAAGGATCGGATCCACCTACTTCATCTTGAGGTGTGATTTGAACCATGTTACAATCCATAAATGAAGGAGGGGAAGAAGTACTCTAAGAGTGAGGGTTCTCTTGGGAGGTAAATAAAGGGATAAAATAATACCTCATATAGTTCTAAATGGATTAAAGTTATCCAAGAAGATTTTAATGGTGTGTTTCATGATGTTTTGAGGAAATGAATAGAATTTTAAGTAATAAGGAAGAGAAATTAGAGATAGAGAACTAAGTCATCTAGATAGAGAAGGAAGGGAAATAATCAGATACAATGTTGATTGGGTCGACTGTGTATTGTTGAAAAAGGTTTGAGAAGAGTACATAGTCAATTGGGTCAACTATGTACTGTAGGATATAAGGCAAAAGAGTATAGAGTTGACAGGGTTGACTATGTATTTTTGGATAGAAGGCAAAAGAGTACAGAGTCAATAGGGTTGACTGTGTACTATTAGATAGAGGAAAGATAGAGTCTATAAGAGACTATATCAACCAAAATTATAGTGTTCTAAAATTTAATATAATTTTGCATTGAATAAATGGAAATAAACACATAAATAATTATATCAATGTAAGTGATTTAATTAGGGCACACAACACAAAACTTTGCACTAATGCTAGTCAATGTAAATTTTTTTACAATACAACACATAATTATCAGAGAGAAAGCAGTCAAATGAAAAGTAAGTGTTAACTAAGTGGTAATCCTAAGTGTTTATATTATTAGAAAGTGTTGTTTTAAGTGTGATAGATAAGTTGGTTGAAAATAGAGAACTAGAAAGCAATCTATGGATAGTTTCAGAACATTCAGGCTGAAAGGGATCTGTGTTAAAAATAGGAAACTAGAAAGCAATCTATGGATAATTTTATGATGTTTAGGATGAAAGGGATATGTGTTGGAAATGGTACTATTTTAGTATTGGGGATTACCCCCTCACTCCATAATATTGTAGTGATAAGGGTGTCATGTGCTTTCCTAATATATACCATTAACCATGTATTTATACTTGGCTAGAAAACCAAGTCAGTTTCCCCCTTGGTGATGAAATCCAAGCAGGTAGGCCTTGAAAAGATAAATGTTAAATGTGTTTTGAATATTGCATGATTTAGTAGCATGTGTAAAAAGAAAATTATAGTGTAACTAAATGGTAATTTGAAAAAATACCTAATTACACTATGTGAGCTACTCTAAGCATGCAAACAACTAAAAATGAAAGTGTGAATTAATTATTAATATATAATTGTTAATTCTAAAATTTAGAATGGTAAAAAATTGGTTCAGATGACACACAAATAGTATAGAATAGAGTCATCTAGGTTGCTACTATTTTGAGGAAGCAAAAGTTTTTAAGAATAGAGTCAAATAGGTCGATACTGATCCAAAACTCAAAATTTTTGATTGACAGATATCTCAAGAATAGAAAAATAACATAGTAACAATGATTTCTCTGAGAAGAGATGTTTTATTACTCAAGAGTACAAATACAACCATATACTAATCTCTAGGAAGAGATATCTAATTTCCATTTCCGGTTACATATTCATTTATACACATTTTGAAGGTAGGAGGAGGATGTGAAAGGTCATCAATCTCGAGGGAGATTAAGTGGTTCAACTTCCATGATTTACAACAATACAAATTTTGAGGAATCACTATTTTTAGAAACTTACTATTTTTAGACCTGCACTACTAAAATTTAAATTTGGGGCACTTCTATTAGGTTTTAAAGGTTCAAAACATACTAAGCAAAGATCCATGTCATCTCACCACATTTTCCTTATTCTTATATTTTCAACGGTTCAAATGGGGAGTCAATCAGAGCTATGGTGCAAAAGTTATGGCTCCCATAAGTTTCATCCATTGCTTGAATTGTTACCTAAATTGTTTCCCGTATAATTCCTTCCTCCTTGAGAAGCAAGGGTCCCCATTGCATCAATATTCCTCATCAAGTGTGGTAGTTGTGTCTAAATTTGATTCTTTTTGAACCACTCACCTTGGTGGCTAAGCTGACCCCTTTTGACCACCTGATAAAGTGAAATAGAGCATCCTCTTGTTGTCTTCATCCAGGTGTCCAGAATCTAATCCTCTTCTACTGGAGCAAAAATATATGGATCAAGCAATGTCTAGTTATTCTACTACAAATAAAGTGTCGAATAGAGGTGGATGATATGGTTTGAGGAGTTCTATGTTGAATATTAGATGCAGACCAAGGTAGGCTGGTAGGTTCAACTCAAAAACATTTTCTCCAACTTTTCTAGTGATGGTGTAGGGACCATATCGTAGAGGCCAAATTTTTATATGTGGGCTTGCAAGTCATTCCTTTTAAAGCCATAACCAAACATTGTCACCCATATAAAAATGGTTTGCAATCTTATGTTTGTCATAGCATTGCTTATACTTCTGATTTATCTTCTCCAAGATGTCATGAACCTATGCTAGATGTGTTGCATTTGTTCAGTGAACTTTGTTGCTTTTGTTGCCTCAGATCTCCTATGAGGTGTGTATTTTATGGTGGAGAATGGAACAACTATATCAATTAGTGCCATGGGTTGGAACCCAAAGAATACTTGGAATGGACTATGCTTGGTCAAGATATGCAGGGCTCGATTGTATCCATGTTATATGAAAATAAAACCCTCATCACATATGTGTGGATGTTTGGAGTGATACATCTAAATCATGTGAAAAATTAAGAAATTCACCACTTCTATTTGTCCATCAATCTATGGATGGAAAGCTATAGACTTTATTAGCTTGTTATCCATCAAATTCCATAGTGTGGACCAGAAGATGCTCAGGAACCTACTATCTTTGTCTGAGACAATGGACTTGGGGAGACCAAAATGGAGCCATACACGACTAAAATATAGTTGAGAAATTTCTTCAATATATATATTATTATTATAAGCAACCATGATAGTCATCTTTGAAAAATGATCAACTATAACAAAAATACAATCCTTGCCATGTTTTGAAGTGGGAAAACCTAAGAGAAAATCCATTGCGATAGATTCCCAAGGCCTGGTTGGTTCTAGCAATGGCATGTACAATCTTTATTTCTTATTTATTGCCTTGGATATCACACATGGGGTACAAGATTTGAGGTACCTTTCCACATCATTCTACATATGGGGCCAGTAGAAGTGTTTTTGAAGAATTGCCAATGTCTTTTCTACATCAAAGTGTTCAGCTATCCTACTGAAATGTGATTCCCATATCATCTTCTATTGATCTATAGCTAGAACATAGATGTGCCCCATGTGATAGAGGACATTATCTTGCAAATATAAATTAGAAACATGTTTACCTTTTTAAAGTACCTAATATATATTAGCAAAGGTAGGATCTCCTTCATAGAGAGCACCTCACGTGGCAGTCTCGTGTCCACATAGGTCAAGAACTATTATGAGTGCAGTAATTAGTGGGTGGCTTAGATAATTTTTGACCATATTTGAACTCTCATTTTTATGTTTGATTATCAGATGGAATTGCTACAAATATGTGGCCCACTTTTGGTGCCTCTCATTTCATAGTTTGCTCTATGTCTAGATGAATTCCAATGGTATGTGGTCAGTGTGGATGATCATCTCTTTCCCCAAGATGTAGTGTTTCCATTATTTGTAGGCTTGCACAATGGCGTAGATCTCCTTGTCATATTTCTAGTATTTTATAACTGTATCAGTGAAATTTTCACTATGATATGTAATAGGATGGCCATGTTGCATGATGATAGCTCCCATGGTATTTTCAAATGCATCTATCATCAACTCGAAACGTTGATGCAAGTCTGGCAAAGCAAGAATAATTGTTGAGTAATGTCTATTCTTTAAATTCTCAAATGCCATTTATTGTATTTTTCT
This sequence comes from Torreya grandis, assembly GCA_037957365.1. Taxonomy (NCBI): domain Eukaryota; kingdom Viridiplantae; phylum Streptophyta; class Pinopsida; order Cupressales; family Taxaceae; genus Torreya; species Torreya grandis. The sequence continues at coordinate 2,433,312 of JARHVA010002242.1, forward strand.
CCACTAAAATGTAGTTTTAGCTCCTCTTTTAGTCACTTGGGTTAGTGGCCAAGCAACATGTGAGAATATAAGAATAAACCTATAATAGAAATCCCAAGAAACTATGAAGTTTTGTGAGGGTCCTTGGTGTAGGCCATTCTTAAATAACCTAAATCTTCTTTGGATTGACATAGACCCTTTCCTCATTCACAATATACCCCAAGTACTAAATTGTTTTCATCTCAAATGTGTATTTGTCAAGATTTGTATACAACGTGTGTTCCTAAAGAGTTTGGAGCACCTTACGAACATGTTGCAGATGTTCATCCCATGTTCTACTATAGTTTATTATGTCATCCAAGTAGACAACCATTAATGGGTTAGTGAAGGGTCATAGGATGTCATCCATCATCCTCATGAATGTTGTAGGTGTGTTAGTCAAGACAAAAGGCATAACTAACCATTCAAAGAGCCCCTCCTTATATTTGAATGTAGTCTTTCAAACATAAGTGGGATCAATTGGAATTTTGTGATAGCTAGATTTGAGATCAATTTTGGTGAAAAACTTCGCACTATGGAGTTGGTCTAACAAGTCATCAATCCTAGGGAGGGGGTAGTAATTCTTCATAGTGATTTTATTCAGGGCTCGATAGTTAATGCAAAGCCTCCATGTTCCATCATTTTTGGTGCCAAGACACTCATGCTACCATAGGGTGAAGAGATTGGATTGATGTGACACTTTTGAATCAATTCTTGAATCTACCTTTTTATCTCATCATTTTCAAAAACTGATTTGTGATACATAGGATTTTTAGGCAAAGGTGATCTTAGGATTAAATTGATAAAAGGTTTTACCTAGCAATGAAGTGAAAATCCTGTGGATGACTTGAATAAGTCATCATATTCTCCCATGATTTGTCCCATCTACTTTTGTTATTGTGTTGATTATGTATTTAGGACTGCAACATCAGCCTTCTTAGATTTCTTTAGTTTGACCACCATGAGAACAAATTGATTTGTCTTCTCCACTAACCTCTTACATTGTTTGGCACTAATCAAGGAAATAGATGTGGGAGGTGGTACCTCTAGTACCCTATAGCACTGTATTCCAAGATTGAGGGTGATTCTTTAGGTTTATGATTCATAGATGCCATGTAGATCATACATGAATGGCTGACCAAGGAGTACATCACAAATATCTATATTGACCACATGACACAAGAATTCATCTTAGAAAGGTTTTATTGCATATGAAAGAAGACACTGATGGGTGACATAGAGGTCTCTCCCTAGGCTCAACCATCTAATACTATATTGCTTTGGGTGAGGCTTCATGGATAGATTTAAACTTTTCACAAATTTAGTAGAGATTAAATTATTTTGGCTCCCACTATCAAGAATGAAATGTAGAGGCTTAAATTTTACCCATAATTTGGAGTGAAACAATCTTTCCTTGTCATCTGACCTTTCCTCATAGTTCTATGATGAAGCAATGATGGTGTTGGGTTTAGCATCTACAATTTCTTATTCATCCTCTTTGACTGTAGGGTGTGTATGAGACATAGCATTAGATATTGAGTGTTGTGACTCTGAAAATAGTGACTCGATGGCTTGACATTCTTCTTTAGAGTGAGTTCTAATTTTTTGGTAATCACACCATTTTCTAGTCTTTCCCTTCTATGGTTTATTATCTTAAAACTCCTTTTGATTCTAATTTTGGATTTATGTTTGACCTTCCTTATCACTTTTCTATTTTGAAGGCCGACTCTTTGTATTTTTTCTTCCATGCTTTTTCTCAATCTTCACTATGAACTTGTATGCCTCATTGAGGGTTTCCAAATTGAAGAGTTCTATTTTCCCCCATATGTACCAGTGTAGTCCACCATGATATTTTAGAGTCTTATGTTTCTCACTTTCTTAGATACCCAATCTCACAGATAGAGAATGAAAAATGTCAATGTAATCTTGAACGGATTGGTCCTTACCTTGGTGAAGTTGTTGCCATTGTATGTACAAATCATCATATGCTCCAATGGGATAGTATTCTTCCTTTATCGCTTCCATGAAATCATCCTAGGTAGGTTCCACCTCAAGGTCAATGTCATCTATACTGAACCTCTTTTTATATACTTCCCACCAATTTTTTCAAGCAATGATGCTTTCAAAAGAGAAAAAGTGCTCTTTTCTCCATTGGTGAATTTATTTATAGAAAATTAGGAAGACAATTGATCTAACCAATTTTCTACTACATCAGCATTGATTTTGTCTTCAAATGTAGGGATATCAAAATTCACCTAAACCTTGATGGGTGCTGGGGCACCAAAAGGACGTTCCATAGATGAGGATCCAAGAAGTGGAAATGAGAAGCCAAAATTTCTCATCAAGATTTGTTGGAAAATTTGAGTGAATTATTGTAGTATCTATGCTTGTTGCCATAGGAGGGCTTCATTCACCATATCCTTAAAGGGATTAGATGTCTTGGTGTTGCCCACCATTTGAGGTCATTTGGAGAAAATAGGTGGATAGTCTAGAAGCTCTATTATTTTCCACCCAAGCTTCTTGGAGCTTGACCTCATCCTTGGGATCATACGCTCTCAAGATAAACTCATCTAATACCACTGATCCAAAACATAGAAGTTTTAATTGATAGATATTTGAAGAAAATGGAAATAACATAGTAACAATGATTTCTCTAAGAAGAGATGTTTTATTACTCAAGATTGCAAATACAACCATATGCTTATCTTTGGGAAGAGATGTTTGATTTAAATTTTAGGTTACATCTTTATTTATACACATTTTGAAGGTAGGAGGATGTGGAAGGTCACCAATATCTAGGGAGATTAAGTGGTTTAACTTCCATGATTTACAATAATATAGAATTCAAGGAATTACTATTTTTAGAAACTTACTATTTTTATAATGCATTACTAAAATTGAAATTTGGGGCACTTTCATTAGGTTTTTGGAGGCCAAAAACCACTAAGAAAATCTTTCTTCCATCTCAACGTGTTCTCATTCTTAGATTTCCAATGGTTCAAATGGATAGTCAATCAGAGCTATGGTGAAAAAGTTATGGCTCCCAGAAGTTCTATCATCAATTGGGGTAGGACCATCACTCAAATTATTTCCAAAATTATTACTCATATCAACTCAGTCTTTTAGATAGAATACAAGATATATAAGTAAGTTGACTAAGTCAACTTAATTTGCTATAGGGTTGTAGTTTTGAAGACTACTAACTTGCACAAAATAGAACTAAAATGACTAAGAGAGAAAGAGAGGAACCTTAGTGGGTTGGAAGATGATTAGGATTGAAAATTTTATGCTAAAGTGCCTTGATTGCTTCATTCAAACTCTGAAAACTAAGTTAACTATTTTGACCCAGTTATACAAAACTCTACATGTTGAAGAAGGATAAGATGACTAGGTCAACTTGTTTGACCTAGTTTGTTGATCTGGATACTGATTAAAATACTATGTAAGCTTGTTCAACCTAGTTTATTGATTTGAATGTTGATTGAAAGTCTAGGTTGACCTATTTGACATAGTTTATTGATCTAAATTCTAGCAAAGTGAATAAGATGATAGAGTCAACTTGTTTGACCTTGTGTTATTATTTGGGATTGAAGAAGAGTATTGTGTTGACCTGTTTGATCCAGTAACTTATATTTGATGAAGACTTGTACATAAATAAGAGAGTTAGTTTGATGTGATTGTGTGTTAAAACTATGCATAAAAATTTAGAACTATTCTAGTTGGTTCGATATAATATCAAAAATATGTAAAAATAATGAAATGATTGAAATGAAAACATGATAAAAAACCTAAAAGGGATATATTCATGTCGGGTTCACCTGCATATATGTAAATGGAAAATATAGTAGATCTATAAATTAATCCTAGCTCAGGGAAGATAAATCCTACTTACACTTTTGATTGGGGATACATTAGATAATTAGGGTCATAACCAATATGGATCTACTAGACCTAGGCAAAGGATCTCTTAACAAAAATAATATCACTAGGGAGGGTTTTAAAGCCTCTAGTCAAGCAAAACTATGCAGTAACCCTAAATAGGTCTTATGTTTTCATATTCACTATACTAATAACAAGTATAGAAAAAGTCTAATCTAGTGCTCACCAAAACTTATGGCATAAAGTAGGAGTTAGTAAACATAAAAGTAAACATGCATAAGAGAATCCTAATTAAGTTATGTATAGATAAAACCCTAATGTATGGAGAGATCAATATTATTCAAAAGCCATTACTTATGCTACTTCCATTTATTAAAGAGAGGAGCAAAGTTATAAATACTTACCTTGAAGATGAACTCATTGGGACTCAATCTCTCCCTTGTATAAAGGTTCTTCATAAGATATTTTTGTGGTTTTTAAGGATCACTAAGAAAGGCTAAAACATCCAAGACTTCTCCACAAGACAAGATTCTCCTCCAAGTAGAAGCCTTTAGTTAAAACTCCTCAAGTAGAATGGTATAAGAGTAGATTGTAAAGAATCATAAATGAATATTTAATTCTTGATGTATCTCTAAGAATGGTGAAATGAATGTATTTATGTAGGTGGATCTAACCCTACACCCTTCCAAATGTTTAGGCTGATAAGGTTGACTCAGTTGATCTAGTATGGTAATTGACTAAAACAAACTAGGTCATAGACTGGTTGACTATGGGCTGACCTAATCCCTAATAAGCTTTGTCAATAAGGATACATGATTGATGTGACCAACTATGTAATGTAAACTATCAAAAAGGGGTTTAGGTTAGGGAAAGAGATAATGAAGGTGGTAAAAGACTAGAGGAGGGTGAAAAATAGGATGAAAAACATAGGGGAGTGGTTTTTAGGAGCTGGTTGGATTGATATCAAGTGGAAAAAAGGGACAACAATGTTGTGAAGCACCAATGGTTTGCCCGCCCCTTTCTTAATGCACCCCTTAAGGCATGCACTTAGAGAGATTGAGACTCAACAAGTTCCTACAAGATAGAAAGCATTAGTAATTGATAAAGTTTGAAAATATTATGTGTATACACATGGTACCAATGTTCCATACCAATTTATTTAGTGGTTCTTGATATATCTTGTTGGACCGCCTTGGTATAAAGTCTCACAGTGTATTCTATCCTTATACCTAAATGTTTACATTTTGTAGGGGAATATTTAATTTGCTCTATGATTTTGGTTTTTGGTTCCTCTAATTCTTACTTAGGTTTAAGTAAATGATTCGAGTCCTTGTCCTCATCATTGTCACTATATTTTATCTATTCTTCATCATACATGATTATATTGTAGGGTTGCACCAAAAACTATTCTTTCAACTTATTGGACTTGTAATTTTTGATAACTATATTCAAATATTGAGCTGCTTCTTCCTGCCAAGTGGAGTTCATCATAGTGATTAGGACCTCTTCTCACCCATAGCAAAAATATTTTCAACTTCTGAAGAGTGTTTAACACCTAGGGATTCTCATCCTCAAAGATAAAGGTTTGAATAAAACTATTCTAAACTTGAGGCCAATTTTTAGTTTCCCATCTACATTATTGTTACATGTATCATGTTATTGAAAGAGATGCTAAAGTATGCTTGAATATATGTACTAAGTATTTGGGTTCTACATCCTATGAATACTATACATAAAGACATTTATGAATATGCATTTTAGGACACCGTCTCTTTAGTAAAAATGGTCATCAACTCTTCATCACATGTGCTATTTGGAATTGAACTCGTAATAATTCACAACAATATTCCTAGTGTAATTGATTTGACTTATGTACTAACCACCATGTTAGAATAGTGACCTTTAGATCATAATTCAATTTACTATCTTTTTAATCTATATTTGGAACATGTTGCTCCAATTTGGAAATAAATTGGCCAAAGTCCTTGGTTGTGAAATATTATGATAATTATCGACCTGTAGTGAAAATTATTCTCATTGGTCTCACCTCATGTTATCCTCTTACCCAATTCAACATATTGGTATCTGAATCATCATTATTAAAGACGTAATTTCCCAATATAGAAAACCTTCTTGATTTGGTTTGGTGTAATCCATGTATATCACCCACTTGATATATTAAATATACTTCAGACCTTATTGGTTTTTACACAAATGGAGACTTGCATTCTAATTTATGGAATTATGAAACTCATTCTTTTATTATCACAAGTCTAGATGAAGGTTACTCTATTTTCTATAATGATCAAAATGGTTCTAATTATGGATGGAAGAAGTTGAACTCTATAGCTCGTAGTGTGTTGTGGTTAAGATTTGTACTAACCTTAAACCAATTGTTGTCCCCATATTCATAGGGTGAGTTAGGTTCCTTAGAAATGATATAAGGATTTCTTTCAGTTTTATTCTTAGGTATACCTTTAGTGCACCTCCAAATGATTATGTACCATGTTGATAGTCATTTTTCCATTGTATGCCCATTTCTTGATAATCAACATAGAGTAGTGAATTTCATCAATTTTCATATATATGACTTCAAAATCACCTCATAAAATTAGATTAATAGGTTTTATCCTTTCGTAGTCTTCAAGACTCAACGTCACTAGGTAATACTTGAGAGCAAATCATCTAATAATTTCCCATGTTGACCAAGGGATCATATTCACTATACTTCTAAAGTTAAATACAACATTTATAACTTCATACCCTACCAGTTCATCTCCATTTGGGAGTCAAGATCCCATGGTTTCTTGGTCTTTACATACCATACCACCATATCAGTGCATTGTTGACCTCTTTGTGTAGAGTCTAACATATTTTTTGAAAGATTTGTGATATATCTTCATTTGGTAAAATGATTACTAATTTGAGTAGATCTATCAAAGCAATAACTAATCCATCTACCTCATAATGTGAATAATTTGACCATACATATGTGTGTCAATGATGATAACATCATTCTCAAACATAGTCTGGTGTTGTATATTTTTTAATATTTATTCTTATGGATACATCGGACCCTTTTCCTTTGTAGGATAAATATATTTTTCCTACTACACCTTTATAATTTATTGATCTCTTGGCATATCTAATGGTGATGATCCTTGTTCAACATGTTGATGATGGGTGACTGCTTTTATGTACGCATGATCCCTTGGGTGTGAATTCACCATGTTTACATTTTGCATTGGTTTTTATTTTCTTTGATTTTATAACACAAGATAATATTATATATGATACTGACTTAAAACTTATAATATGCACACTAGAATTGTCTTTTCAAATTGGTTAGACATTTATGTGTGAAGTGATTGTATTATCCACACAAATAATAGATAATTAGTTGTCGACCCTATCTCTCATCTAGTTTGTGTTACTTACTTCCTATATATCCCACTTATCTTTACTAGAAAACTCAATCTTAGTATTGATAGCCATCATATCCTCCATGTTATTGTAGTGAACCTCAACCTTATTGCTATTGAATATCATATCCCCCTTATGGTCCTTAGGGAAAATATGGGCCCTATCCTATTTGATGTTGTTGGGGTGACACATTATTCCATGACTATTGATATTGAGGAGATGGTGGATACCATATTTTTTGGTATTAAAAATATTATGGTGTTCAACCTACTAAGCCTCGAGGCTGATACCGAGTCACAGTTGGCATATGTACATCTCAATTAGGAATCTCTAGTTTCATAGTAGGGATCTATTGTGAAGACATTATTGGTGATGTATTCCTTTAATTATTGTAGATATTTTAAATTTTTATCATCATGATTATGTTATTTGAAAAAATACATTATAGACTCTGATATTGTTAGGTATACAATTGTAAGAGATGACATTTTATGGTCACATGCCCTATTACCCAAGAGATCTTATAGAACTCTATTTTGAATTTTGGGTAGTTATTCTTGTGATGTAACTATTTTTTACACTCCATAGACCACAATCCTAACTTTCACTAGTTACTTTCACGTAGTTTATCCATATTGCATAAAACGAAATCTATCATTAGGCTAATTTTTGTAGTAGGTTATGGACTTTCCCATACTCCTCTATCTACTTCACCTAGAGTGCATCTATTTTAATATATACCTTGAAATTAAACTAAGTCTGAGCAATTACAAACCTAATCTCAAGATGTAAAACTTTGACATACCATGCAACCTTATCTTTATCTTGAAATATAAAATCTACTTTGTTCATTACATTAGAGAAGTTATGACCATAGTCCCATACCAACTCACTTAATTTTTAGAAAATTTATTTTAGATCTTATATTGTCCAAGTCATACATTTATTCATTTTAAATTCTCTTATCAGCTATTTTTTGACATCCTAAAATCTCAATTTGGAAACATCCCTTTTGTACATGATCTCTAAAGCTTTGCCTATTAAGACTTATATGAGCTCTCACTTCCTTACATCATCTGTAGTTACATGTTTAACCTAGCATTTCATTTCATAGGTTAATAGGTACTATTCAGAGTTAGTAGACCCATAATACAATACCAAAGTGATAAAAACTCCTGCAATGAGAGCCATGTTTCTTATGTTCACACTAAAACTACTACATATTATGGACTAGAATTTATTGACATCTTAAGATTTAATACAACTAGAAATACAACCTCAATCAATTTATTATTATCTAGCACTTTCTTAGTGTCTTCATTATATTTTATAAATTTATCTATAAAACAGTCAAACTATGTATAATCTTTTCTAGTTTATACCCTTTTTATTCTAGTTTCTATTGATAAATTAGGCACAAAAAATGTGTACCCTTTAAATGAATGATCTTTATCTACGACTCCTGCTTCATTTGAATTTGAAATTGCTTTAATTCTACCACTTAACATAACTTATTAAAAAGATTATTCCTTCTCTTCTCCAAACAATATCCTCCCTTGTAACTGCAATCTAAATCTACCTTATAATTAATCTAACTAGTCCTCTTCTCTCTTTCCACTCTCTTCCATCTCCTTTGAATCCCTTTTCCAATCTCTATCCATTTTTAGGATCTCATATGCACCTTCTATTCTTTTGGGCCTTCTCTTATCCATAATATCCATATTATATATCTCCTCCCTAATCTCCCATTCATTATTTCTCTTATAAACTCTTTTATCTACTCCTACTCTCAACTACATTAGGATTGTTATGTTTATTCCATCTCTTCTATTATTGTAGGTCTTGATCTAACCTCAAAATTTTATTTTTGTTCTACTTCTATGCATCATCCATCTTCTAGGTTTAGGGTCATATTTCTCCTCTTAGTTATTCATCATCCACTTCATCATCACACACATCCACATAATGTCTGAAGTAACTAATCCACATTAGTTGGAATATGCACCATGGCCATTTAAACAACCAACTTTTTAAGCAGTGTAGGTAGTTGATACAAAAAATTTCCCCTTACTCCTCTTATAAATAAAACTTACGTAGCTTCAAATGTGATGTAACCTTGAACAAAAAACTTAGAAATATATCTATCAATGGTAGTATTTAGCCAATGATCTATTTAGTGCATCCAATTGGTGTCTAGATTTCACAACTTTTCTATCTTTTCATCGGTTCAAATAAAACATTTTATTTCTCTTAGCTTAAAGCAATAGTACTCAATTCTTAATAATAATGCAATAAGCAAACCAAGTAATTTGCATCAAAATATTTCATATATCTTGCCATGTATATGTCCACTTATAACCTATTTCATAAATATTCCTATCCTCTTGGCCTCCTCTTCTATAAAATTGTGAATTCTCTCATCTAGCCATCACTCCAAATTTCTATCCAGGTAACCATCTTAACATGTTTCAAAGTTCCATGTTCATTGCACTATTTTTAGTGGATTTTCCTATAAAACCCATCAGAACATGCTAATGTGTGTTTTTATGTAAATTAGGATACATGCTCAAAACATTAAACCTAAATACAAAATAGGTTGAATATTTATTTAGTTTAGAATTACATGTTTATCTAGAGAAACACAAACTTGAATTATATAGAATGTTTATTATTATTAAGTAGATAAACATATGTAAGAGAAAATAGAGTATACATTGCACATGGAGATAGTACTAGAAGACATTTAGAAAAACTGTCATCTAATTTATATATTTTGAAACTCTTTTCCTTTACAATTGATCACTATATATATAACTTTCAAAGCTCTATCGCTTCACATTCTATTTTTTTCAGTTCAAGCTTGTATTTTCATATTCCACAATCTTTTGAAATACATACATAGGTTGAATACATAAAAAATGATATGCATTACATAAAATGTTCTACACTGCACACTTGTCATGCATTTACACTCTATGATTTTTTAGTCTTAAGTTTACTACCAATAGAGATGATCAATTCTTTCTTACTTATTATCTATTTTAACGCCCCCTTTGGTGACTTAAAATTAAATGTTATGTTACCCAATTGGGCTAAGGCTTATTTCTATAATATGACTCATCATTTAATAGCGTTTGGGCATGATAACCATGTTTCAAAGTCATTTTACATAACTCTATTATATGGGGTTTAGGCAAGGGGAACACTCATTCCAAAATACACCTATGACAAGATAGAATGGTTTGGGCAAGGGGAGGTATTTCAAAATCCTTCTTCTCCCATCTCATAGTGTGGAGAGTATAAATTCTCATCCAAAATGGGTGATTTGAGAGTTTTAGTAAGTGTTGGAAATTATTTATGGTTGAAAATTTATATATGTGTGTACTTGAATTGATTTTATGTGGTTTTAGATTGGGTGTGAGAGGAAGCCCCTTGTTGTAGGGAATATTGTTAGGTTGAGTCTTCTAGTTGAGATTTCCACCTCTTTCCTTACCCAAATTTACCTCATATTGAACAATTTGTGCTACTTATTCTTGGAGTTAGGAGTCCTAGGCTCAAGGGTGCTTAGGGAAACCATCTAATGATGGGAGATGAACCCTTCCTTAGTTTGGACTTATAAGAGTACTTTGGAGCTTAAATTTGAAGACAAGTTACCTTGTATTTTATTGTATAAGTTTATACAAATATTTACTTGATATTGGAAGCCTTTGATATGTAATATTTTAAATTTTAAATATGTAAAAAAGAAAATGTGCATACTATGATATTACAAACATTTTTGTACTCATTGTAATTCTAAATGAAATAAGAAAAAATAAATAATAAAAAGACACTTTAATGAATTTAATTTTTGAGTTAAAAATGTCAATGAGAATGTTATTTTTTTGTTTACAATAATAGTGTAATTTGTTTTTTAAAATTTTGTCTCATATTGTTTAAATTTTTAGACTTTTTTTAGGCCTAATAAATACTAATACTACTTTAATATTTTTTTGCTTAAATTTAAAATCACTAAATTCTCTCAAATTTCATTTATTTTAAAACTAGATTTTGCCATGAACCCACTACTTTTTGTGAAATAATTTTTGAATTTATGATTTAAAAGATATGATTTTTTTAATTTAAAGTTAATAAATTGTGATAAATTACTTTTTAAAATTATTAAACTTAATGCAATTTTATTTCATGCAAAATAATACAAAAATAAGCCTGAAACAATTTTAGATTAAAATTCATGTTTTTTAAGCCTGTAAAAAAATGCCTTACAATTATAGGAGCAAGGAAGTGCTCGTAATTTTTTTTATGAATTATTATAATCTATAGGGTAGTTTATGATTACACAAGGCCTTTTTATATAGGGTAACACTCTTTATGTAGGGCAGGACTAGGCTTAAGCCGATGGTTCCTCATATGACCGTATGACTTGTGAGTAACACCCCAAGCGCTGATGAAAGGTCAAGATAGATAAATTACCATGGTTAAATCTTGGACAATACATGTGAGTGGTCCCACATTTAACCATTGGTAGTGAGGGGTCGCAAGATTGCAAGTCACACAACCAACCCTCTTTACTCCCCTAGGTAAGAAGGGGTGGTTAACCTTTGTTTAATGGTTTATTTGTTTTTTACATTATTTATTATTATTTTAATTTTAATTTATAATATCTTATGTGTGGTTGCCTCTGTGTTTTTTAATTTATTATTCAAATTAGAACACTTACCCTTCTTGTACTAATTTTTGTATAATCATTTCTAGAGTATAGAAGACTTGGGGGTGGGGTAACCTAAAATGGACTCCCCTTAAAGTTTTTATATCTTTTGTATGGAAGTTATTTTGGGATTTGAAAACTAGTAATTTTTTTAGTAATGACTTTTTATTGTATAGAGGTAATTTTAGTCTTAATAGTTTTTGGAGGCTCCTAAAAGTCTCAAGATGGGTAGACTTAAAAGGAAACTCTGCTGATTTTCTTATCCTTTATCATATGAAACAAAAAAGTAAAACTTGAAAGATAAAATGAATATTGATTTATTTTATCCTAGGCATTAGTAACTATTACTGGCCATGGAGGAGATTCAAGCTCTTAGTCAATGTTTTGAAAACTGTGGGAATTTGAGACCTCTTAGAGAAATTTTGAGAAACTGGTTACCTATAAAATATACCCACCAAACTTTGTGCTGAGGTAGAAAATTAAAATGTGATAAAAATGGAAAATGAGAAAGGCTTAGATATCCCATTAATGACAGTTATCCAAGGATGAGGAATGTGGAGAGGGATGACTATGGACAAGTCATCCCTCATGTTGGATGGTGGAGCTTGATTTTATTTTTAATGCTTGATTATCGACAAAGGGTATGGGGGGTAATGCCCCCCACCACTATGGTTACTGTGGGGGTCTAGGGCGGTGGATACCTACTTGGAATCCCCCACCTAGTGAAGGTTCATGGGCAACACCACCCAAAGCAAAATTTTGTTAAAAATACACTATAAAATATTGTAATTTCATAGTAAATTTGGACCATTCACTATTAAGTTATAGATTTAATGGTAGAAATTATGTTTATGTATTTTTTTCCTATATGTAACCCTCCTTTTGATATGAGGGCATTGTAATTATGGTAATATGCCATATGTGTATGAAGAGGATATTGCGGTGGTTGTATTGCAAGTTTTTCCCTTCATTTGTTAGATTGAATAAGGACTGGATATTTTTGTGTGGATGTAGCCCATATTTAGTGATCCATATTAAATATGTGTCTCTATTGTATTATTTTTCTAGATTTTATTTTTGTCTTTAATTCATTAATATTTCTCTATGTTTTATATTCCTCACAACTAGTATCAGAGCCAAAGGTTTATTTGGCCGATAAAGTCACACAAAAAGAGGGTTCCTGGTTCAAGTAGGAGCAATGGTGGAAGAAGGAAAGTTTAAATTCAAAAATTTCAATGGCCAAAACTACCAATTATGAAAGATGTAAATGGAGGACTATCTATATCAGAAGGATATTTTCTTATCATTGGGTAGAATAGCAAAGAATTCAACAAATATGAAAGATGAAGATTCAGAGGTTTTTAACAAAAAAACACTAGGAACAATATGGCTATGCTTGGCAACATCAATGGCCTTCAATATTTCAAAAGAAAAGATAATAGAGGATGTGATAAAGGTATTAGATAGAGTGTATGAAAAACCCTCAGCCTCTAACAAGGTATTTTTTATGAACATTTATTTAATTTGAAAATTTTAAAAGGTGGGTCTATTGCTGATCATTTAAATGAATTTAACATGGTCACAAATCAGTTAAGCTCTATAGGATTAAATTTTGATGATGAGGTTAGGGATCTTTTGATTATGTGCTCATTGCTAGAAAGATGGAATGTCTTGGTCATGGCTATGAGTAATTCTATTTTTGGTTCAAACACTTTAAAGTTCGATAATGTTATGGGTGTTATTCTTAGCGAGGAAATATGATGGAAAAACACAAGTGAGAAATTAGGTAATGATTTGACTATGGATAATAGGGGAAGATAAAAGGATAGAGGAAAGGGCCCAGGGAATCATGGTAAGTCTAAAAAGGATAGCTCCAAATCTAGAGGAACATTGGTGTTATGGATTTGTGGGAAGAAAGGACACCTAAAGAAAGTTTGTTAGTTTCAAAAAGGAAAATAAGGAGATGGACAACAAGATAACAATCATGAAGCAAATGTAGTAGGTTATCTATTATAAGATGTTTTAATCCTTTATTTAGATATTATTAATTATTCTTGGGTTTTAGATTCATGGGATTAATTTCATGTTACACGCCATAAGAAATATTTTTAAGACTATATTCAAGGTGATTTTAGACAAGTTTATTTGGGTGATGATGAACCTTGTCAAATTATAGGAAAGGGTAAGATACAAATAAAATTACATAATGGAAACAAATGGTTATTGAAAGAGGTAAGGCATGTTCCTAAGTTGAGAAGAAATCTAATTTCAACAGGGCAATTGGGAAGTGAGTGATGCATAGTTATATTTACAAAAAATTCATGAAAAGTCACTAAAGGATCACTGGTAATATAAAAAGGAGAAAAGGTAGGTACATTATATTTATCTAGTGGTAATGTTGAATCTTATATTGCTTTAAATTCTATAGAAGTGGATACAAAATTATGGCACCACAGACTTGGGCACATGAGTGAGAAGGGGATGTAAGTTCTCCACTCAAAGAATCTTTTTCCATATTTCAATAAGGTGGATTTGGAATTCTATGAGCATTGTGTGTACAAAAAACATAATAGAGTCAAATTTCTAAGAGTTGTAAAGACAAAGAAGGATGAAAAGTTAGAGCTTGTACATACAGATGTATGGAGACTAGCTCAAGTATCATCCCTTGGTGGATCTTATTATTATGTTACTTTTATTGATGATGCAACTATAAAAACTTGGGTTTATTTCATATGAAAAAAATCCAATGTTTTTGATACTTCTAAGAAATGAAAAACTTTGGTTGAGAATGAGACAAGAAATAAGTTAAAGTGTGCCAGATCAGATAATGGAGGTGAATACTATAGAAAAGAATTTGATAATTATTGTTCATCACATGGGATTTGTAGAGAGAATATGGTTCCAATAACACCATAAAAAAATGGTGTGTTAGAAAGGATGAGCAAGACAATCATGGAGTATGCAAGGAGCATGAGATTACATGTAGGGTTTCCTTTAAAATTTTGGGTAGATGCTATGGATATTTCTATTTAATCAATAAATAGAGGGCCTTCAAGACCTTTGGATGGTGGCATTCCATAAGAATAATGGACAATAGAAAGGTAGATTATTCCTTCTTAAATACTTTTTATTGTGAAGCATTTATCCATATTGATAAAGAAAATAAAACCAAGCTTGAAGCAAAATCCAATAAATGTACTTTTATTGGATATGGAGTTAATGATTTTGGTTACCATTTATGGGATTTTAAAAATTTCAAAATCATTAGGAGTAGAGATGTGATCTTTAATGAGAAGGTCATTTATAGAGATCAGTTGTAAGAAAAGAAACAAGAAAAGCCAAATACAAAATATGTAATATGTGATGAAATCATAGGAAATGAAATTCCAAAAGTGCCAAAAAATTAGAATGTACAACAAATACAACAAGTACCTTAAACTCTTGAAAGTTTAGTTAGAAGATCTATTAGAGTAAGTAGACTCCTTGAATGATACTCTCAATTTATTATTTATTATTGAATGATGGTGGTGAGATATAAATCAATGGAGAAACAATATAGGTAGAAACTAGAAAGAAGTGGGAGTAAGCCATGAAAGAGGAGATGGACTCCTTGGTACCTAACCAAACTTAGGTTTTGGTTTAGTTTCCTATAGGTAAAAGAGAATTGCATAATAAATGGGTCTATAGGTTGAAGAAATAATATGGAGGCAAAAATAGATACAAGGCCAAACTTGGTGTAAAGGGGTTTGCACAAAAGAAAGGTATTGATTTTGATTAAATATTTTCTCCAATTGTCAAAATGACATCCATAAGAACTAT
This sequence comes from Torreya grandis, assembly GCA_037957365.1. Classification (NCBI taxonomy): domain Eukaryota; kingdom Viridiplantae; phylum Streptophyta; class Pinopsida; order Cupressales; family Taxaceae; genus Torreya; species Torreya grandis. The sequence goes on from JARHVA010002242.1 coordinate 2,449,159, forward strand.
TTTAAGTTTAGTAGTAGTAGAATATTTTCACCTTGAACAATTATATGTGAAGATTAATTTACTTCATGGTTATTGGAGGAGGAAATATAAATGGAGCAGCCATAGGGTTATGAAGTAAAAGGTAAGGATAAAATGGTGTGCAGGTTGAAGAAGAGTTTGTATGGTCTAAAGAAAGCTCCAAGGTAGTGGTATATGAAATTTGACATGTTTATGATAGAACAAGGTTATATTAGATGTCATTTTGACCAATGTGTTTAGTTTAAGAGATTAGATAATGATAGCTATATTATCTTGTTATTGTAATAGATGACATACTTGTTGTAGGGTCTAACATGCAGGATATAAATGATCTCAAAATTAAAGTAGAAAATTCATTTACAATGAAGGATTTGGGTGTTGTAAATAAAATCCTTAGTACAATAATAACAAGAGATAGGAAAAATAGAAAATTGACATTGTTTCAAGAAGATTACATAAAGAAGGTGTTAGTCGGGTTCAATATGCAAGATGCAAAAACTATAAGTACACCTTTAGGAGGGAAATTCAAATTAAGGAATAATGTCCTAAAATTTAGGAAGAAATAAATTACATGTATAAAGTTTCATATGCTTTATTAGTTGGAAGTTTAATGTATGCTATGGTGTGCATGAGACTAAATATTGCTCATGCAGTGGGAATTGTCATCAGGTTTATGAAAAATCCAAGAAAATAGCATTGGGATGTAGTAAAGTGGCTTCTCAGGTACTTGAGAGTGACCACTGATAGACAATTATGATATGAAAGTTCAAATGTTACCTAATAAGGATATGTTGATGCAGACATGACTAGAGATTTAGATAGAAAGAGGAGCACCATAGGTTATGTTTTCACTATCAATGATACAATAGTTAGTTGGATTTCAAAATTATAGAAGATAGTTGATTTATCAACTACAGAGGTAGAGTATGTTGTAGTTACAAAAGCTATCAAGGAGATGATATGGATGCAATGGTTCATGGAAAAGTTGAGGCATAATTAGGAAGATTGTAGGTTGTATAGTGATATCCAGAGTGTGATTCATTTAGAAAATAACTTAGCATTCCACTTAAGAACTAAACATATACAACTCAAGTATCACTTTGTTTTTTTAGTTTTAGAGGATGGTCAACTAAAGTTGGAAAAGATCCATATAAGTCAGAATCCTGTAGATATGCTAACAAAAGTAGTCACAAAGGAGAAGATGGAGAGTTGTTTAGTTTCAGTAGGTCTTCAAAGATAACAAGGAAGATGAGAAAAATGCTAGGTTCAAAGTTCAAAGAAAAGTCCAAGGAAGAGTTGTAGTGGTGGAGTTGCAATAGTTAGTTTCTAAGTGGGAGATTGTTGGATGGTGGAGATTGATCTTATTTTTAATGCTTGATTCCTGATAAGGGGGTGTGGGGGGGGGAATGAAACCCCACTATGGTCACCACCCCCTACTACCCTTGAAGTATTTTTAAAAAAAAAATGCACTATAAAATATTATAATTTCATAGTAAATTTGGATCGTTCACTGTTAGGTTGCATATCTAATGGTGGAAATTATGTTTGTGCATTTTTGCCCTATATGTAACTCTTATTTTGGTATGAGGGAATTATAATTATGGTGGCACACTATATGTGAGTGAAGAAGATATTGTAGTGGTTGTATTGTAGGGTTTTCCCTTCATTTATTGGATTGAATAATAAGGACTGGCTATTTCTGTGTGGATGTAGCCCATATTGGGTGAACCGCATTAAATATGTGTCTCTATTATGTTATTTTTTTAATTTTTATTTCCATCTTTAATTAATTAATATTGATCTGTGTTCTATATTCCTAACACCTCAAACCTTCTCCCTTTACCAAATGTGAAATTAAAACTTAGAAAGTGATTTTAAATCCTTTATTACTTTCCTTAAGGATTCCTAAGGTTTCCTCATTTTGTCTAGTTTCAACGGTCAACATAGGAAGGATCCAATGATTGAGATAGAATGATCCCTCATCAAAGAGGTCATATGAGGACATTTTAGACTTCTTTCAAGGTCATATGAGGAGTTGAAGTCCTCTTTGCCAAGCACTTTCTATAAAAGATAAGTTAACTTGAAATTAAAATTAAATTATGAGTTAAAACACAAATTGGGCCTTGTGATTGGCCAAAAATGTTGGGGTCCCATTTGAAGCCCATTTTGAGTTAATATAAATTATTCAAGTGAATGATTGATCAAACCCACCTCTTTTTATTTGAGCATCCATTATGGGCCTTAGAGTTATAGGGCTTACTAGCTAAACATAGAGAGTTTTAGGCTTGTAGAATGATTAAAGTAAGTTGGGTCAATAAGGTCACGTAGTGACCATGAAACCACTTACATATTTCCTTACAAGCCATTTAGGCATGTGAGTTTCTTTCAATGCATTATGTGTCTCATTCCAAAATTTGGTTAGCTTGTTGGCAATGTGGATGTGTATAATATGTATTATACATTCTCAAAAAAAAAATGGCACATTTTTGTGTGGTTTACATCATGAATTTTTTTAGGAATGACAATAATTAACTTCCATGCTCACCATAAATAGTTACAATTCATGTGACACCCTCTCTTCTTAGGATATAATTCTACCCTAAACTAATAATGATGTCCCCAATAGGGATCCACTCCCATACTAATCGATCCTTTCCTTGTGTGGATGAGAGAAGTTAATTTTCTATATCCAAAATTAATCTTGTGAATCTAATTTGAATCTACATTATCTGGGCATTCTATATCCCTACAATTCCTTCACCCTTTTGAACTATGTAGTTAATGACCTTACCACTGCACTGATTTTTTGAAAATTCCATAATATGATGATGAATTACCTTTAGTGTTTGAAAAAAATTCAAAATTTTGAGCCCCTTGACAAGGGGAATTGGGTTAATAATTATCAAAGTATTTATGCTAAAAAAAACCTTGCTCCTAAACTTGTTCCCTCACTATAAATTCATCAAAAAAATTTAATGGCCAATCTTTATGATAATTTGGGGTGTAAACCTTTTCCCAGAGGCTTAGATTAATTATTTTTTCCTCTTTAACGCCACTCCATAAAAAGTCTCTTCAATTTCATGATCCCTTCAATGATCTTCCAAGGAGTTATAATAGGGAAAGGAGATGTAGTGGCATAGCTTTCAAAGTAACTTGAATTAACTATGCTTTCCTAGCCAAATACAACCATTTTCCCTTTCATGCATTTTTTTTTTTCAAAATCCTTCCAACCACTGGTTTGCAAGTTTCATTACTACACCTTCAAGTGAGTAAAGGCATACCAAGATATTAATTGACAAGATTAACAAATTCAAAACCTATAATGACCTTTATTTTATCTTGTAATTGAGTATTTATATTGATAAAATAAATTTTGGACTTAGAAGGGTTGACTTTCTATTTGATAATAATCTTATATCTATAAATAATTATCTATAGATGATAGGATTTTGATTTTGAGGGATCCCCTAGGAGCATGGTATCATAAAAAAATCAAATCTAGAAGATATTATACAAACAACCAACCCCTTCTACTTTGATGGCTCTTCCCATAACTTTTTATATAATAATGAATAACTAAGGAGACAATAAATATCCTTGACTCAAACCTATGTAAGACTTAATTAATCTTTCATGCATCTCATTAATTAGTATGAAAAAAGAGGGTGTAAAAATACATCTCTAAATCCATGGTCTTCAATCTTCACTAAAATCAAATATTCTCAATACCTAATCCAAGAACTTCTTGTTCACCCTATTATAAACTTTAACCATATCCAACTTTATTAACATATTAGGGCTTCCACTATGACTCAGGGAATGAATAGTCTCATGGGTAATGAAAATTCCATCAAATATTAGCCATTCAACCATAAATCCACCTTTTTATTTTGAGATAATTTCTTCTAAACAAAATTTTAACCTATTTTATGACTTTGATAACAAATTTGAAACCACATTACATAGGGAAATTGGTCTAAATACATCAAATAAGGGACACTCCTAATTTTTAGGATTAGTTCTAGTAATATGTTGTTCCATTCCTTATTTTATTTTCATTTTTCTACATTCTTCCACTGTATTCACAAAATATGTTCACTATATGCTAACACTTTTGGAAGAAGCTAGCATGAAAGCTATTAAGGGGATTGGGGTTTTCTCAACACCTAGGTTGAATATTACTTTCCTAAATTCATCCTATAATACTAGAACCATGATTGTATAATTCATAGAGTTAGGTACACATGAAGGGATGTGATCTAAAAACCATGATTGCACAACATATTTACTGAAAACTTCTTTTATAATTTTTTTAAATAGGAATCTATAACTTCTTTCTTAATTTATCTGAAATATTTAATCAATGTTGCTCCAGGGGTTATAATATTATCAATTTGATTCCTATTAATTTCGATTATGGTGAAAATATGAAAGAATTTAGTATTTTAGTCTCCCTCTTTAAACCATTTAACTTTGTATTTCTATTTCCAAAAATTCTCCTCATGTTGTATATTTTTTTGTTGCTTAACCATAAAGCATTTATTCATATCACCCATGTCACCATCCCATTCTCCTTGTTCTATATATTTATGGAAAACCTAAAGTTTGACATCCACTTTATGTTTTTTATCAAATATATTACCAACTTTTTCTTTGTTTCACTTTTTCCATTGTTTGACTTCTTTTAATTTCTAAGAGACTAAAACATTTGGATTCTTTGAATTACATCCCTTGTATTCCTTACCATTTATTTAAATGATATTAAAAGGAAGGCTCTTATAGTCATAGAACTTCAAACTTGTAGGGAATTTCGTTGGGTTTAGGATCACCTTAAATAACTAGGGTAATGGGTCAATGGTCAGATATTGTAAAGTGGATTATATCAGATGCAAATTTTAATCCTTTTGTAATTAATTAAGTATTTATAAGGAATATGCCCAATCTCTCTAAAATAAGTTGGGCTTCACTTCATCTGTTATTCCATGTAAACCTAATCCATTTTTTTCAAAGTCTGTTACCTTGAAAATTTGGTAGATTTTATTGAAGTCACACATTGCATGGGAGACTCTAATTGAGCCACCCGCCTATCCCTACATGCCCTTTTTTTGATATCTTTGATATACTGTTGAATTCCTCCCTAGTACCCATTCCATAAGATCTTATGCTTCATTCAAGTTACATAGGGATTTCTAACAATCTTTCTTCCTATCTACATTTAGTGGACCATATATATTAGAGATCAAGATGTTCCCTGACATAAGCATTGATATAGTAGTTAGAGTATGAAATCTTTGAATAATTTCTTATCACCACTTTAAATGTTGAAGTTTGTGACTTTTTTAAAAAGTTTTTATTACTAGGCAAAAATTATTTCATTATATGAGGTTTAGCCTTTTTTTGAGTTAAAACTTGTGTTGTAATTGATTATCAAGGTTCAATTTAGTAGGGATGTATCTTGATCACTTGATTCTTTTTTTTTCTATTGTTAATTGATTATCAAATTCCACATGTATTTTCCAACTTACTAGATTCCATACTAGTTTTGACATAAAAAATTAATGGTGGGGTCCCATCGAGGGGGCTTACCACTAATATATTTTGTATGCAGGTGGACCCATGAGCCAATTTTTAAAAGTAACTACAAAAAAGAGAACCTTTAGATAAAAATATGAAATAACTATTTTGTAGATGAAATTGAGCCATTGATGGTCACTATGGGATAGAAGTTTGCAATGCCCACTTAGAAATTATAGGGTTTATTTTTTCACCAAATGGCAACATTGTTTTGGTATTTTTTTTTAAATTTTTATTTTGAGAAATATGAACTACGAACTTATTGATGTAATTACATTAAAATCAATAGAAGATTAATAATATTGCTTTTGATACAACAATTTTTCTACAATTGGATCCTTGATTCCCTTAGCAAGGATAATTGAGAAAATATCTAGACCCCTTCTGTCGGACCACTAGGTAAAGTATCAATAATTTTATACATTAGTTTTCCATTCACATCTGTAGATATTTAAAGAGTGTTATGTTTAGTTTGAGGAAAATCGCCATATTAAGAAAAAAAATCCTCTAATTATTTCCTAAAAAATTGAGGTTTATTTTATTTTTTCCCTATTAAGTTTCCAAATTATTAGTATGCATGTTGAAGACACTCATTTAGGGTGAAATATATATTCATATTTACCCCTCTAATCTTCCATGCAATGTAGCTGGATAAATGAATATGCAATTTTTTTTGGTATGTTGTAAGTTGTTATTATTCCCTATGAGTTGATCTAAAGTTATCTATTGATGTTTCTCAATCCCAATTATAAATTAGTATTGTAAACATAATAATTTATGAGGATATTTTTAGTATACATTTGAAGGTAACTTGAATATATCCAAGAGATCCTTTGACGTTGAAGTCTCCTTATTATTTTCAATTTAAATGAGGATTATACCATATTTCCAAAGAGAACTTGAAGCATAATTTTAGTTTTTTATAGGATGATTGTATATGTAGACTTTTTTTCTATCACCTAGGTTCAACAACCAATTCATTTGCATGTCATATCTATTGTAAATTTTGTGGGAGATATCATTGTATGTTTAGAGAATTTCATGGATATTTAAAGACCTTTATTTAGTATGAAGATTAGTTATCTAGGTGTGATTATTTAGGAGGTGTTTCAATGTAGAAAAGAAATGATATTAAGATCAATACATCACCTGAAACTTCTATAAAATAGGGTTGATTGAGGATTTTAGAGTTTTAGAAATAATTCTAGGATGTACTAAAGAGACAAATCCAACTTCTAGAAAGGGTCAATTGAAATGCATTTGAAACATTTCATGCCTTTGCTTATTTAGATTTTATTTTGTAACTAATACCTTGGATTAAATAAAGGAGATTCCATAATTGTGATGCATGAAACATCAAGGGATGTCCACTAGATTTAAATTCATGCTTTTTTCAATAAGCACCCCAACTTACTACTGCACCCAACTCATATGGTGTTTTTAGAACTTTTCATTGCTGGTTTATTTAATTTTTGTTTTATTAATTTGGAGATGTTCTAGGTATCCCAATTTTAATGTAATTTCTCCACTTATATTAGACACTCTTTTCTACATAAGAAAATTTTCACAACCTGAACACTACATATGAAATGGTATCAAGGTGCCCAAATTATAGGGTCAAAAAAGAAACAATGTTATCCTCATTTTACAATATTCACTAGTCATAAAGCCATAGACACATTTTAGAGGACTCTTCCATACTAAAATATAGATATAAATATCATAATCAACCAAATTTATACATTCTATCACAATGAAATTCATTTGGTGGATATGGAAACAAATAATAGGGTCTTTGAATCTAAGTCAGAAACAACTCAACTCTTCAATAATAGATATTTTGTCATTATAAGAAAGAAAATTATAAACATAGGTTTGCCCATCAATTAGAGCATATTTTACATTTTCCCTATCAGATAGTATAAAAATAATAAAAATACCTAAATTATGATTTAGGCTTTAATAATAATAAAACAAGACAAGATAAGACAATAAGAAAAATGATTGAAACTTGCTTTTGAAGATAACAGTGTGAAGAATTTTGATCTCAACATTTTGAATCACCTCCCATGATCCTTGTTTAAGAAAAAGACATTTAATCATTATAAGAAAGTAAATGATAAGCATAATTTTCCCCATAAATTAGGGCATATTTTGTATTTCCCATATTAGATTATCTATTTTTTTACAAATACATAAACTTTGGCTTTAATAATAGTAAGATATGGTAGTGGAATAATGATGATATAGATGGTATCAAGAGTAAGCTCACTTGGGGTAGAGAAGGTAATGATGTCTGTATCAACATGAGTAAGGGTGTTTGACATATGGAATGCGATAGAGGAAGTGGGGGTTGGTGTAGGTAAGAAGTTGGAGCAGTCTACCCAACCAGAGAGTGGATTAATGGGTAGGCATGGGAAGTTTCACAAGAAAAGACCTTAAAGTATTTTCACTTTTGATACACTTGGGAAGGATATAAAATAGGTTTTATACCTTATTTTCCTCATTAATGATTGTGTTAAGGAACAAGGTAGGATACAAAGGGGATTTTAATCCAATCAAGGTTTTAAGTAGGCTATTTTGGGTTTGTTGTGAATAGATATTATTGTAGTCATAGGTGTTTCTCCCCCTTAGTGTACAACATGTAAAGACAAATCCTTATTTTTTTGGATTGTCCTAATATTGTGAACTTTTTTCATAGCTGTAGTGATTAATGCAAGCTTCATATCCTACAAATAAATTTAATTTCCTCCATTTTTTAGCTAAATGGTCATTTGTTTCAGTGTTGGTTGAGGATAAGGATGGAAATGATAGGGGTTTGCAATAAGAACAAGTGCCATGAAAGAGCTTGGTGAGGGTCACTAGGCTTGATCCATATTTTGGTTAGTTTTGTGAAGTAGAAGTATGTTTAGGGGATATTCATTTAAAGTTAGTGGTAGAAGTAGCCAAGTTTTGTCTCCCAAATGATGTCTTGGATCAGTTCACAAAGGATATGGAGTGATGTTCTTTTGGTAGATCTAGAGTAAGTGACATTCATCCTTATACGTATGTGGATGTATGGATTATACCTGGAAAGGTATCAATCAAACATCATTAACATTAATCTAGAATGCTTTTTCCCTATTTCATTTCCAATCAAGTAAAGATCATGATTTTGTATAGTCCTTAAGGCCTTAATTTCATTAGAGATCGAGACTAATTCTACATTCTTAGAAGCCTTTGTTCAATATTTTATACAATTTTTGGACCAAATACCCATTTGGATTAATCTTCATCATCTACATTTTATGCTAAGAACTCAAAATCCATCAAGCTTATTACTGAAATGACCTGGGGTGGATGGTAATCATACAAAATTTTTGAGGGTCTACATTCTCTTAGACTCTTCTTACCCAACTTTTAGCTTTGTGTAGATCTCATCTAAGCATGTGAATTAACTACAAAGAGTGGATGTGGAAGGGTTTCATTTCAAATGTTTTATGTGTAATATTTATAGTCATAAGGTTGCAACATGTTCCCTTCCCAGAGCTCAGGGTTAGGGCTTGATTTTGATTCATAAATGGATTTGAAAAGTTTTAACAATGGTTCCAATGGTCGATATGGTCTCTAAACAAACTCTTAGTTAAATGATAGTTCCTTATGGGGAGGAAGTGAAATGCATTCTTGTAGAATCACTAGTGTATTTGCATAGGGAGTCTTTGAAAATAATGTGGTAGTGAAACATCTTGTAGTGTCTCAGGAACAAGGATATCTTATAGGCCTAGAGGAGGTGGAGGGAGAGATAGATTGTTTACACCTTGTTCTTTAGCAAGAGGTGGATGAAAATTATTATCAACAATGACAAACTAGCCTCCATAGTGATTCTCACCCTTTCTCAGAAGAAATAATTGTTGTCCACTCCCAAATATGGATATTATAGGCATAAAGGAAGGTAGACAGAGGCATAACACTTACAAATTAATGTTTTGAATGCTATAGATGAAGGCTCCCAATGGAATATATAAGCCATCTTGTATAGGAGAGGAAGGAGGGCACTTACCACTCATATCTAAGTGTGTTCAGGTTGTGAGTAGTGGGTGGTTATTATTTGTTCTATCTGGCATGTGGTTTGGTTTATAACATTTAAGTTGTTTTAGGGGATTAGCTTTCTTTTAATTCTAGAGCCTTTAGTTTATTATATCTCTTGTTTGTAATCTATATGTTTTCAACATGTTTGTGCTATAGTTTTTTTAATAAAGGGTGAGGGACCCATCTAACCCTCAATTTCAACAACAAAAAAAGATATGACAAGATAAAATAATAATGAAAACAATGGTTGATGATATATATATATATATATATATATATATATATATTTCTTACAAGAAAACTTGGTTTCAAAAAGAATTGGTATATAAGGTTGGTTTAGGCACATACGATCATCCTAATCCATATTATTTGCATTTAGTGAAGCAAGGAGTATAAATACTCTTTGGTAAACCATTAAACACTACACCACAAAATCAAGAGGCAAAATTAAGTTTCGTATAAATGTTTAGATTTCATTGATGAAGTTGTGGTACATGTCATGCCTCTTAATATTTGTGATGTAGTCTTTGTAGGCCATATATAGGATATATGTAGAACCTATAACCATATCCCATTTATTAGAAGTGTGTGGGGTGGGGACACATTGAAGGGACTATTTATAGTTATATTTGTGTTTAGAATGTCTTAGGATAAAAATTTATCATATATCCAATATTATTACAATAGATAAATTAATTGTTTTAGAAAATATGTCTTTTTGAAACATGTTTTGGCTACTTACTTTCTATTCATTTTGATGTTATGATGAGACAACCACCAAATAAGAAAGAAAGAGTGGATTCAAATTTTTTTCAAGCTATAATTTTCATTAAAAAACTAGGTGAATACATATCCAAGTGTAATTCACAAGTTATGCCTATGTTGGGGTGGGTTTGCCAACCCCTGACACTTTTGCTTTTTGTATTCTGCTCTAGTGTTCTCATGCTTATACTCATTCATACTTATATATTTTTAGGTATAGCTATGGGTTGATTGGAGTCAGATATTGGTGTCCATGGATTTAAGCTCCTTTACCTTTCATTTCACACTTTGTGGCATTTACTTTTCTACCTCATCATCTATTGTTTTTCTTCTTTGGTTTCTTCTATGCATATGAATCAACTCTTGGCGGTCATGGGTTTGGGTCCACATGGAGAGTTTTTGGATTGGTTATATTACTGGATGATATCAAACCCTTATGCTAATTTTTACTTAATAGAAAAAGGGTTTTTTTCCCTTTGTTTGTTTATGGATCCTACAATGCCAAATCTAGTTTTTGAGCTTAAAAAACCTTGGTTTTTTAGTTTGGTTGTGTCAAATATTGTTGCTTTGTGTCTCTTTCTGATTCAACATTATTTTGAATTTCCTAGCCACTACTATCATAGGATCAGATGCCTATTAGGGTTTGGGATGTTTAAGATTTACTAAGACTGTGGGCCCTCATAGATATGATTTATGTACATTTAAACCATTTTTAGGTTTTTTTTATTAATATTTTTAGAGATTTTGGTTTATTGTGGGAAGAGGTTGGGTGTAGAGGTGGATCTAGATTTGAATGAAACTTTTTTTGAGGAAAAATCATGTTCTATACAAATATGGAAAAATTGTCAGGGTAATAATTATCCAAAAAAAAGGAAAAATAGTTAATTAGATTATCTCACATGTTTTCATGGTCAGATCCTATGTTTTTTTAGATAATATGTGTGAGTTGTTAGCTTTTTTTAGTTGTGAAAGTTGCTATTGAAGATCTGGGAGTGAGGGAAAGCATATTGTGTAGATCTAAAAAAATTCCTTGGGGTAAGAATCATTTGAAAATAAGGATAATGGCCATCCCAATTTATCTGGCATGTTTTTTGTGATCATATCCTACATTTTTTAGATAATATGGGTTAGTTGTCAGCTCTCCTTAGTTTTGAAAGTTGTTGCTATTTTTTTTGAGTGAAAGTGGTTTTTACAGACTTGAAAAATTGATAGGGGTAAGAATTATCCAAAGGGGATGAAAATGACCATTTTGGTTCACATAGAATGTTTTTGTGGTCAGATTCCATTTTTTTTAGAAAATCAGGATGAGATTTTAGCATTTTATTTAGTTGGAGAAGTTATTTTGTGGGATTAATAGAGGAGGATGGTTGATCATAATTTATGTTTTTAAAGATAAAAATCTACCTTGAAGAAGAAATATTATAGGCATACGAGTCTTATAGCCCATAAAATTAATGGATTGATTTAAGGTGAAATAGATCTTATGATTGCATCATTTGGTTTATGGATTTTTAAAGGCTACATGTAATTCTAGATAGGGGCTATAGAAAATTCTAAGCAGTGACTGCAAAATATAATCTATGTTGTAGAATATTTGGATATGAAATTTAGAACAATGGTTGTATGCAGGGTTTCTATTGGTCTATGTTGAAGCTTTTGATCTTGTGTTTTTATATAAAAACAAACTTGACTATATTTTTGGGCTTTAAATGGATATATTTATACTGCTCTCCTTTACTATTGTGGTATCTAGAACTTTGTTGTAAAATACCTAATTCTGGGTTGCAAAAGTCATTTTGTGTTGTTTTTTAAGTCATTAAAAATATTTTGTCAATATAATGATAGTTGGGAAGAATGAACCATATGTAGGGAAATATTTTAAAAATATTGAATGGGTATGGGATACTTAGATCTCATCAAGAGAAGATGGGTGCTTATGATGGTGGTGGTTGATTTATGACATGGTTGTATTATGATTTGAAGCTTTGGTATACAATGAAAAAGTGGATTTTCTTCATTTAGTAGGGAGTGAAATTTGTGTTTGAAGTGACTTTTGGTTTAATGGTTACATAAGATTATGTGCAGTGATTGTAAGATTCTACGCAGTGACTGTAAAATATAATCTATGTTGTAGAATATTTGGATATGAGATTTAGAAGAATGGTTGTATGTGGGTTTTCTGTTGGTCTGTGTTGAAGCTTTTGATCTTGATCTATTTAAGATTATAGGTAGTGACTGCAAAATATAATCTATGTTGTAGAATATTTGGATATAAGATTTAGAAGAATGGTTGTATGTGGGATTTCTATTGGTCTGTGTTGAAGCTTTTGATCTTGTGTTTTTATATAAAAATAAACTTGATTGTATTTTTGGGATTTAAATGGATATATTTATACTGCTCTCCTTTACTATTGTGGTATTTATAAATTTGTTGTAAAATACCTAGTTTTGGTTTGCAAAAGTCATTTTGTGTTGTTTTTTAAGTCATTAAAAATATTTTGTCAATATAGTGATAGTTGGAAAGAATGAACCTTATGTCGGGAAATATTTTAAACAATTGAATGGGCATGTGATACTTAGATATCATCAAAAGAAGATGGGTGCTTATGATGGTGGTGGTTGATTTATGACATGGTTGTATTGTGATTCGAAGCTTTGGTATACAATGAGAAGATGGATTTTCTTCATCTAGTAGGGAGTGAAATTTATGTTTGAAGGGACTTTTGGTTTAATGGTTACATAAGATTATGTGCAGTGATTGTAAGATTCTAGGCAGTGACTGTAAAATATAATTTATGTTGTAGAATATTTGGATATGATATTTAGAAGAATGGTTGTATGCAGGATTTCTATTGGTCTATGTTGAAGCTTTTAATCTTGATCTACAACAGATTCTAGGTAGTGACTACAAAATATAATCTAGGTTGTAGAATATTTGGATATGAGATTTAGAAGAATGGTTGTATGCGATATTTTTATTAGTCTATGTTGAAGCTTTTAATCTTGTGTTTTTATATAAAAATAAACTTGATTGTATTTTTGGGCTTTAAATGGATATATTTATATCAATCTCCTTTACTATTATGGTATTCAGAACTTTGTTGTAAAATACCTAGTTTTGGGTTTCAAAAGTCATTTTGTGTTGTTTTTTAAGTCATTAAAAATATTTTGTCAATATAGTTATAGTTGGGAAGAATGAACCTTATGTAGGGAAATATTTTAAAAATATTGAATGGGCATGGGATACTTAGATCTCATCAAAAGAAGATGGGTGCTTATGATGGTGGTGGTTGATTTATGACATGGTTGTATTATGATTTGAATCTTTGGTAACAATGAAAAAATGGATTTTCTTCATCTAGTAGGAAGTGAAATTTGTGTTTGAAGTGACTTTTGGTTTAATGTTTACATAAGATTATGTGCAATAATTGTAAAAGATAGTTTATGTCAGTTTTATTTATTATGCTTTTACGAAGCTTTTGTTAATTTATCTTATTGGTTGAGAAGACTAAAAAGATAAGTTATTATTAATACGAGTTGATCATATTCTAATTTTTTAATAATATTTTATGATCCAATATATGAGAGTGGAACATGTTAACCTTTTTTACCAATTAAAAATAAAATACATATCCAAGTGCAAGAAGGGTTGAGGGGACTCTTACGATAAGTATGGATAAAGGCATGATCAACATAAAGTTGAGTGTAAGTTCAAAATTAAGGACTATATATGGATTTAATTAAATAGAGAAAGATTCACTAGAATATTTTCATGTTTTTGTGTAAAAATCAGGGAACATTAACATTACAAAACAAAAAAAAGTGTCTCGATGTAGAAATTTTCTTAATGTAATTTGCATTATAAAAATTGAAGCAACTCCATAAGTAGAATTAACAAGTTTAGATATGGTTTTGGAGGCATATTTGGAGATTTCTTTTACCTCATTCACTTTGCATCAAATATTTTTGCATCATGGTTTCTAATATTGTTGTGTGTATTTTTTTAGGGTGAGAATAATTTAAATATTTTTCATCAACATTTATGTTAGAATTTTAATTTTTTTCCTAATGATGTAGTTTCACCATGATTTAGTTGATTAAAAATATTATATATATATTTAAATAATTTTTAAAAATAAATATATAAAAAAGTGCATCACAATATATTTTTAACAAATAAAAATGATGTGTATGTGTGAATATATTTAAATTATATATGAAAAATAAAAATTAATAACTATAATATTTAATACTAAAATTGATTCTATTTTAAATGACAAATTCCTAATATTTAAATATTTAATAAATTTTTATATCACCAAGTAACATATTAAAACTCAATCTAGAAAAAACAAAATATTTGTTTAAAGCAGTCAAAAAATATTTAGACTTAAAATATACATAAATTATTATCATAAAATATTAATTTTTAGGTAATATTATATAAAATATCTTAAGGGCATGCAACCCATCACATAAAATAATAAGTTTTTGCTAATCATCATTATCATTATCCCATGCCCTTATAACACCAACACAACCAACATCATCGTTGTGATCACTATTATCATCTACCTCATGCGGTGAACATATCATTGCCTAAAATAAATTTAATGTTATAAATCACATTTAAATTTTAAATAAATAGTAATTTAAATATAATAATATTAAAAAACATACATGAGGTGTATTTCGGGAAGTCCCTGACATTCCCTACATAATAAAAAATGTAAATAATTATGTTATTTTAAAAAATTGAACATAATTTTAAAATTTGAAACCTAAGTTAAATACTGCTAAAAATTAATCGTAGAATTTTAATTTAATATTTAATTAATAATTTTAGAAACATTATTAATTAATACTTACTTGGAATATTTTAATGACATAGATGCTCCTTCAGAGTACTACCCATCCTTCATTCATTACCACCTGTAAGTGATCATTAGGCATCAGGATATAGAAGTTGGCTTCTTGTAAAATAGAAACTATTAATATCACATTTATAACTAAATAATAAAAAATAAAAATGGAGTAACATCTAAAATACTATATGGAATTATTTAACTTACATGCCATTCCAATATTTTCACACTCTATTTTTCTTTAAGTATTTAATGTCTTATTTAGTTATGTTACAATCAAATGTCCTATGTTGTAAAAACATTAAAAACAAAAATAGTTGGTTATTCAACAATAAATACATAATAAATTCAAATTAAATTATATAAAATAAAGAGAAAGGATAAAAAAATTAACAAATTTGGCCAACACTCATTAACACCTTTTTGGTCTGATGAGTAATAAGGCTCATTTTAAATCTTTTTTATGTGGCCTTTAGATACCTAAATTTTTTATTTGTGTCTAGCCCTTTTTTTATTTCTCTCATATTTTTTGATCATATTTTTTTCACCCGTCTTTGGTGTAATGAGTTATGTGCTTTTTTCCCCATTCATATTTAGAATTATTTTTTATTTTTCATCTATATAAATATTGGTCCTCCTCTCAATGAGATTCATCATATATTGTTGTGTTAAAAGTTAAGTGGACATTTTTTTACTTTTTAGGTAATTGGGGCCAATCAAGGTGGTTAAGGGATTTGGTGTTGGCAAGGCATCTAATGACTTACTAAAGACACTCATAAACATATCTTCATTTGCATCTTTCTAAATTTCCCCTCTCTCATTGAAGTAAATGGGTATGTTTGCTTTACCAACAAAAAAAAAGAGACGATACTCAGGGGATATGCCAACAAGTCATAGAGGGGGGATCAAGGACATTCAGGTTCTGAACAAGGAGGTCAAAATCAATGTGGGTATTCTTTATGTCTACCTCCCTCACACTTTTCAAACCATAAGATCTTAAAACCTTACCCACTTTACTCATTGTTTTCTTTATAATCTCTTTGTGTCTAAAGGAGTTCTCTATAACTTGGAGAGGGTTTTTGGGTTTTTTTACAAGTATCTTAGTATTATAACTTCATAATGAAACAATTAAAATTAAAAATTTAGATCAACTCTATCAAATTAAAAAATCCTAATTTAACAAGAATTATGCTAAAAAATAATTTGTTTATTTACTAAAATCTCCTCTTTTTCAGAAGATAACTTTGAACTAATAGGCATGGCATGTTTCCTTTATAGTTCTTTCTCATTAGGGCATTGATCAAGGGCTGATCTTCTTTTTGGTTCCCTTTCCCATGTTTGGTTTTTCATTACCTCCAATATTATATCAAGATCTTGATCAAAAATTCAAATTTTTCCACATAGGAAAAATATTTCTAACCTTCCTTTGAATTCTAAAGATGGAATATAAAAAAGTACTTAGTCCCCATCTTTAGCTTTCAAGTCCATTTTTTATAATGTTTGGTTTACTTTAATGCAAAGGAAACAAATTTGCCATGCATCAAAGTCTACATCAGGAAAAGGTCAATTTTTTATTTTTAAATTATAAATATTAACTAATGTCCATTCCCTCCTTTAATTTCCCAAAATCATGGTCCTCAATTTGTTTCAAATAGAATCAAAACCATGACTTTATATCTGATACCCAATTGATATCTTCTAATGTTAGCATATCATCCTCTTATGAAAATTTAATGTAATGTTGTTAGTGGACCTAATTATGCACTTTATTGACCAAGTTATTTTATTGGTTTAATTAGTTGGGAAATTGAGGTTAACAAGATTAGTTTATTCATGATTAGGGTTTGGGAAAAAGTACATATGATTGAGCACCATTTATCATTATTTTGTCATGTATAAATTAGTTTAAAGACTAATAAATTCAATCACACAAACTTGTGTCTTTTATGCCTTGTGTTTATAAATATAAATTACATTATGTTAATAAAAATTTGGAAACTTTTGCAACTAAAATAATATAATAGATGTTTAAATTTTATGAATTTTATTTGAAAAATATTTTATAAAATTAAAAAAAAAATAACTACATAAAAATTATTTGCATGTAACTTTCTAGCTACCAATGGAATTTATGAAATGTGTGACAAAATTTTAGTTCTAATTTATACAACCTTTTGACATATAACATTTTCAAATTATAATATATTTTTATTTTTATTTTTAAGTTTAACAGATTTCAGGGGACCACTTAAAACATAAAAATTAAGTGACAAGTACTTGATATTGTGTGACACGTTATCTTAATAATTTATTACTTGTATTTAATCAATAAATAAACTAAAATATATTTATATATTTAGTAAATGCATTTTAAATTAATAATAAATTCAAATGTACAATTATTTTAAATTCTCAGTAGTTATAATGATCCAATACGTGTATTTATCTATTTGTCTATACATTTCAGGTTCCAAATAATTTTAAACTTTCCTTTTTCTAGAGGATCAATAATTTTAGGGTGCATGGGATAATTATGATGGAAAATGGTCTATGTACACGTTTTCAAAGTACCTATTGTTATTTAAAACATGTACCTATGGATGGTTCATGGTGCAAGAGGTTTTGCTATAGGGTACAAAATGCAAGTGCCATGCATAAGGCACTAAAGCATTCAACGTTGGGTAAGGAGGTGTTACCACTTTACTTATATGTGTGGAACATCAGTTGTCTCATCGTAACAATGGAAATGTCACAAAAGTGTGGGGCCCTTGCACTCTTTGGGATGAACCTCCATAATAGGTTGACTTCCTTCTAATCTAAGCACATTAATTTAAGACTAGCACATAGACTTACACAAAGAAAAAAAGGAAATCTACCACTAGTACTAAACCTAAATATTGATAAATGGAATAGGGAGGGAGAAGGTAAGAAGTTGCTAGAAAGTAAAAGGTGATACACTGAGAATAGAGCAAACACTTCCACTACCTTGACAAACACATTAAAAATCTTAAGAGAAAGATAATATCACACATACTCCACAATGGGCACTCGAAATACATAATTATTTCACATAGAGGTGAAAAAACACAACACAACATTGAGAGGGATGAAGGTTATCCATAGACAAAGCCTACATAGACCTGAGTGCACAAAAAACATGATCTACAAGTGAGTTTCAAGTTCCACATAAAGGTGATAAGAATGGTGAACAATGAGATGGGTGAACATTACCCAAAAAAATAGATCAATAGACATAAATCACACATAGGATGCAAGGAGAATGAAGGTGCATGAACTCAATTCTGATTAAAATGCAAGGTCTACCCAATAAAAGTGCTATCAGAGGGTAAATTTAGGCAGTGTGAGATTGCTTAAAATTGACCACACTTGTAGACTGAAAGACCTAGGATTTTATAGGCAATGAGAGGCCCATGGGTCATTAATTATAATATTACCCATGATCAAGGTGGTTAAAATTTTTAATAGTGATGTAGAGAAGTAGTTGATATCTTTGTCAGAAGAGATCATGTGCCCATGCTCTGATAACCTGGCATCCACCTTGTATTTAATTCTACCCTGACACAACACTTCTAAATGCTCAATTAGGCCCAACTACCTCCATTATGTATGATTAACATCTGATAACCCACCTAGATTCATTTTATGATTTGGAGTTGCATGGAATTCATTTAGATTATACCATGTCATCTTTGCACACTAAGATCTTGCATGGAAGTAGGGATTATGCATTTTATAATTTTTGTAGTATGATTGACCTATGTGCATTATCTATGCTTGCATTATCTATGCTTGCATTAACTTATACATTTTGTACACTAGTGTTTGAGTGTGAATTATCTATACACTTAACCTACATGCCTTGGTAATTGGATGCATCCAACACAAGGGTGTGCATTAAAGGCTGAAAAAAGAACAAGCTACACAACAAGCTATGATTTGGTGAAGGATGTAAATGTAGAAGTTATCTACAAGGTTTCATGAAATTTAACACTCTTGTGACAAATCCCCCCTTGATAGTTCCCAAAAGTCTTTGCTTCATAACTAGGGCTCATATTAGTCTACAAAGTAGCATGTGTGCAACTTATATTGTGGCTTGAACTTTTCAAGTGTGAAATGGTTAAACTCTATGATTTAGCCCTAAACCTCCTTGTTTAGTCATGGGGAAGCTTTTGAATATAGGTGTGCAAGAATATTGAATATCTTGAGTGTGCTCTTCAAAACCTATAGCCATTTTTTATACACTTTCTTTTGCACTTGTCTGAAGATTAGGGTTTTTATGTATTTAAACTTGCATGCCATTTAGATTGTGCGATGGAGAATCTCTACATGGGGTACACATTGGGAAATCCTCATGGGCATGAATCAACACTTAGTCCTTGCACATATCTACACTAATCACTTTAAACATGGGTACAAATGGGAATCATCTACATGTAAGATTGCTTTAAATAATTCAACACTTTGTAGGTGCATAAACCTTCTATAGGATCCTTATGGGTTCTATACAAGCTAGGGTGACTTAAAAATCATTTTTTTAAAGGAAACCTTACAATTCCAAAATTTTCCCTCAAAGAATGATTCTATTGGTTGAACCTTGCACTTTAATTAAAATTGAGTTCACCTCCCTTCATTCTTATTTTACCCTATGTGTGATTTGTGTCTATTGATCTTTATTTGTGGGTAATGTTTTCCTCTCTCATTATCATCCATTCCTAACACCTCTGTGTGTAACATGAAACTCACTTTTAGGTCATATTATATGTGCACTTAGGTTTGTGTAGGCTTTATCTATGGATAACCTTCATCCCTCTCAATTCTGCATTGTGATCTCATACCTCTATGTGAAATACTTATGCATTTAGAGTGTCTATGGTAGAGTTAATGTGATATCATCTTATTATTATCAATTTGTAGTGTGTTCATCAAGGCAGTGGAAGAATTTATTCTATTTTTGGTGTATCACCTTGACCTCATAAACAAACTCTTACCTTTTACCTCCCCCTTCCCTTAATCAAGATTTAGGTTTAGTGCTAGTTGTAGATTTACTTTTTACTCTTTATAGGTCTATGTGATAGTATTAAATTGATGTGCTTAGAATAGAAATAATCTAACCTATTCTATACATTCATCTTAAGGAGTGCAAGGGTCCCACACCTTGGGGATGTTCCCATTGTTACAACGAGACATTAAACCACTCTCCAACACATAAGTCAGAGGTGCAGGGTGTAGAAGTACCCTGCATTAGTGTGTGTGAGAGATTTTTAACCTTGAGTGCATGTTTCGAGTGATAATAGGAACACTATTGTGTAGCTAATAGGTGAAAATTTCCTTCTAAAAGAAGAATTTTTTCTTCCTCATCATAGATATCATTTATGATATCTTCCAACATTGACTTGTAGAAATCTTCTAGTGACCCCAAATTTTTTAGGTCAAATTTGACTATGAGTTTTGGCATTCTTTTGTCTTTTAGCCATATATTTGTGTTGTGAGTCTTATTTGGTTATGGTAATTTTCTTCAAGTTGGTGGTTTTCACTTCCATATAATTAATTGTGGTGAAGACACATATGCTTTTGGTTGTGTGTAGGGTTGGGCTTACACTTTAACTTGTGCTTTTGGTAGATGTTACTTTACTCTAGGTGGCATGAATCATAGTGGTTGCACTGAACTTGTAACCATGGCCTTGTGTTGATTTACCCTTGCCATTTCATTCATGATGTTAATGAAAAATGAGAGTAGTGTGACTTACATCTTGGTGAGTTCATGGATATGCACTTAAAAAATATGTCACTATGGCAATAGGCCCTAATTATTGTAGGACCTCTAGAAGTACCCATAGATGTGAGGTAATCAATCCCTAGATTTTTATCCACCACTGGTTAAAATACCCATGATACATAAAGTGATGTCCAATTCATGTCCATGTGAGGTTTGAAAAGGCATTGGAAATCCACTAGTCAACATCTGGTGAGATTAGGCCATCAAATGATTTTCATTTCATGAAACAAAGAAATAATACAAAAAAATGGTATTGAAAATTCTATGATGCATTCAAAATGACCTTTTCAATGTTAGTTATTAGTTCAATTACTAGGAAATCTATCCAATTAAAATATTATTTGAGTCTAATCATGTGATGTGTGATGTCAATAATTACCTTAGTATCTTTCTACACACTTTTTATGGTCTAATAATACCTATTTTTTATAGATTCTATGAGAACTCACACAAGGGCATCATTCACCGAGTTGATGAGGATCCTCTAGATGCTCATGTATATGATTCATTTATGTTTGAATGGATCAAATGACTCTTGGTTCTGTACAATGCCAATAACTTTACTCTTACTGTAGATCAATTGCCTACTCCATGGTAGTGGAATTGATATATATTTTGACATATTTGGAAAAATGTATAGCCCCATTATTATAAAAAATTATGAGAGTCATTATTACTTTATCTAGTTGGCCAAAGGTAGGTAACCTTACTAGACATTCTACATCAGATTATCATAGTCTATCTAGTATAGCTAGGGCTCCTTGCTACGAACTTACTTTGGTAATTTGGGGAACCATTTTAAATTATCAATGTCAATGAATTCAAATGGATTGGGATCTTGATATTTCATCTAACTTAATGTTATCCCAATGCTCATCTCTTCTTTCTATGAATCTGACAATGACATGAGAATTTGAGACATATCCATTTTTATCTATGCTATGGTGGTTGGGTCAACAAATATTTACTTAGTTGGAAATCTAAAGCTCAACTCACAAAAATATCTTATTCCTATAATTTCAAGTGAATTTACCCTATTTCCCCTACCTTAAATATATTTTCCTCCCCCAATCTTGTCTAACACTTGGCATTAACTTTGCAAAGATGTTTTCATGCTATTATGCTCTTCACCTTGAATTTTTTTGATTGCTATGATATGATCTTATATTTTTGATGCATAGATTCAGTGTTTCTTTTAATAACCTTCAATGGTGTGACATGCCACATTTTATATTCTAAGGAATTTATTTTATTGTGCATTAACTTATTTTGACACATCTATCTATTTTGAAAATGATGAAATATTTTAAGTATTTTATCCTTAACTACCTTGTTAGTTACCATTTGTATCGATCCATTGTACCATTTATTGACCTTGTGGTCCCCAAACTTATTTCTTTGACTTCTAAATTGATTGATTTATGTTTTCTCAATAATATATTGTTTCCATTTTTGTGTTATGCTAATTTGACTCTGGTACTTGCATTGAATGTCTATTGTATAGATCACACTATAAACATGCACACTTAAACCTATAAAGCTACAAATAAAAGTATAAAATAAAAAAATTCCTAACTACATGGTGCTACTCAACAACCACTCTTTTTTGGTATGCTTTTTGAGAGGTTATTATTGATATAAATTAAGCCTATAGCCATCAAATTTTATTGAAATAATGGTTCCCTATAGGTCTCTAAGTATAATATTACTTTATTGTGACACTTCATGACTATTATATGGACCATTCCATTTGATATGTAGTTTATAGGGTGTGTTCTAAACCTAATGTCATATAAAAATAATTTATGATCATGTTGAAATTAATTTGATGGAAGGTTACGATCAATGCAATATTTATGGCTCATTTGACGAATCTCCTTGTCTAGGTCACCATTTATCTATTTTCTTCCATTCTATTTAAATCTAGAAATCATGCCCAAAGTGACTCCCAATAACCTAGTCACATTATGAGTGTGACTCATAGACTTGGAACTATGTATTCCATAGGCATAATTACTTCCATAGCATAGACCATCTAGAAAGGAGTGAATCCCATCACATGTTTATATTTGGTTCTATAGGTTGATAGGATCACATGTATTACTCCTACTCATCCATTTGAACATTGCATATTTTTGTTAGCATATTTTCAAGAACCTTATTTGATGCTTCAACTTACCCATTATCTTGAGGATGATAAGTCATGATTTTATGATGCGATATCATAAATTCCTCAATCAAATTTTTGGTGTTATTCATGAAGTGTGTTCTTCTTAGTTATGATGTTTTCATACAATAATTTAGCTACGTCTTTGACACTGTAACTTGGTTTTATAATAAATTCCACCTACTTTTTAAAGTAATCTATCATAGTGATTATATATCTCTCATTACTACATTTCTTGTGGGGATTAATACACCTTGAAAAATCAATTTCCCATTGCTCAAATGGTTTCACAACTAGCATTAGATTTAAAGACATCTCATCTTGATAAGTTGGTCTACCTAATATTTGACATACATCATAGTTTTTTATGACTTAGTGTGTATCTCAAAACATAGGCAACCACAAACCACTTTTCAATATTTTCCTCATAATAGATTCTCCTACAAAATGACCCCTTATAACTCCTTGGTGTGTTTCTTCTAGAAATTATGGCCTCTCATGATCCAAAGACACTCTTTACAAAACATAATATTTACCCATATTATACAACAACTCGTTTATAATGATGAGTGATAGAGCTTGAATAACTAGTTGATTTTTATCCTTTTTGCCATAGTGCATAGGGAAAACAACATGCTTCAAAAAGTTTACTATATTTTTTGAAATCACAATGACTCTAAATAAATGAGCATTTAGTGAATCATCTAATATCTCCTTGTGATTTTCCCCATTTTGTAAGTAACTAAGATGATTTGGCCCCACATTTTCTCTACCTCGTTTCACATTGATATTAAAATATAACTCTTGGAATATCATTAACCACTTGGATATTCATCCTCCTAACATTGGCTTATTCACCAAATACTGTAGTTTAGTGATCGATGAAGAATTAAAATGGTGTAGCCAATAGCTAATACCCAAAATTTCATAGTGTGAATACCATAACTAAAGCTTCCCATTCCATAGTGGTGAAATTATTTTATGCTATTGAAATATTATAACTTAAAAATTGGAAATGGTGATTTAGGCCTCCATCTTTTAGTTGAGATAATACTGTGCTTACTGAAATACCAAATGTATCCACATGGACATGAAACAATTTATTACATTTATGGAAGATTAAGATTATAGCTATGAATAATCTATGCTTGAAGTCAATAAAAGATGATTAACATTCTATAGTCCATTCTAACTTTGTATCCTTATAAAATAATATTTCCAATGGTGTTGATATCACAACATACCCCCGTATGAACTTAGGATAGTATCCCATATGACCTAAGAATGATTGAAACTTAGAGGAATTTATATGGGGTTTCAATCCCATAATCATTGATTTTTATTGATCCATAAGTATTCCATTAATGCGGACCACATGTCCTAATAAAACCCTAAAGCATGTGAACAAACACTTGTTCAAATTAAATGTAATGGGTAGAGCTATACATCTTTCTAGCATAAGTCACAACTTTGAAAGGTGGTATTTGAATAAGGAGAACACAACTCAATCATCTAGGTAAAATTATATAAAACTATGTATGAAGTCCTTAAATACAATGACTACAACTCTAGGTAATACAACATGAGCATTTTTGAGACCAAACAAAATTATCTTGTATGCAAATGATCCTTAATTTGTCATAAAGGTGGTATTCATTTGATATTTTTATAGGATGGTAATTTTATGATATCCACTAAACCCATATTTTAATGAGTATAATTCATATCCTATGAATGAATCTAGATCTTCATTCGTGAATGTAATTGGAAAAGGATCATTCACATAGGAATTATTCAATGCGTTGTAATCACCATAGACTTTGAATTATCTTAAATTATTGGGTTATACTACCATTTAAATTACCCAATCAAAAATTTAAAATTGATATATGATTACTTCTTCCTATAGATGATCAATCTTTACCTTGAATTTCAACTTCATATTCAGATTCAATCTATATGGGTGCTTATTTATCAGCCTTGCACACTCCTTCAACTTGATATGCATCTCCCATAAGGAAGGGTCTACCCATTTAAATTCAAAAAAATGTAGGAAATATATCTTGATATTCTCACAATAATTATACAACCTCTAAAATTTAGTTCTACATCTAGTACTATCCTATTGTTACAAGTTTAGGTGGAGACTCTATACTAATATTTTCCACTGCCTTCTTGATTGGTCTATGATATATTTTGTTTGGCCCCTTAGGAATGGGATATCATGGTTACCTTTCCAATTCCTACTCTTGAATATTAATATTTAAAAAATATGCATCTTCTATTTAATATATGATGTTAATTGTAGACTCCTTTATCTCCCACTTTGGTTTAATGAATGCTTTCAAATATAAGTCCTCTTCACTATCACTATATTTTGCATGTTTTGCTTTGTCCAAAATTTGGTTGCAATATTTTATCATAAAATATTATTTATCCTTCTACACTCAGAAAGTTTTGATGGCCTTATTCAACTCTAGGGATAATTTTTATTGTGAAGTTTAATTTTACATAGCCAATATGTCGTCTTCATGTCAATGACATAAAAATGTCTTAGGTTTTTATAGATATTTATGCCCCATGGGATTCTCAACCTAAAACACATATGTTTCTATGAAATATTAATGAATATGTTGCTAATGTTTGGTTTCCTATCTATGTTCCTAGTGCATGTACCATGCACTCAATAATGGTGCTAACCTATAGTAAAAGTCATGTACCCATTATTTTGGTTCCACCCCTTACAATGACTAGATGTCTACACACCTATGTATATGCAACTCATGGCTCTGTCCTTCCTAGAAAAATGGCCATTGTTATAAGATCATAGAGGTTACCTAGAAACATGCTTGAATCATTTCACAAGCCTCTTCCTAATGTAATCTATTTGATCAATGGACTACCCACCATGTTGCGACAACACATTTTAAATAATAGTTTAACATACTAAATATTTGATACACATTGGGGACATTCTATTCCATTCTAAAGATAAACTATGCTATATCTTTAGTTAAAAAAAAATATGGAAATTATCTTTCAATAATAAATACCATTATCATAGGCCTTACCTCATGGTATCCTCATGCCCAAACTAACATATTCACATTTGAGTCACTACTTATAAAAAATTAAGTTTTCCATATAAAATTCCCTTATGAGTGGGTTATAGTAATCCATATCTGTAGGCATTACTTGATAAAAAAGATCTACTTTTGACGTGGTTAGAGATTGCACTAATGGAGACTTGTATTCTTCCATATGGAATTGTGGGACTTACTCCACTATCTTCATAGTATGATATGAAAATAGTCATGTTTGCTGCATCTAAGGAAAATGATGAGCTTACTGTGCAAAATCATTGAACTCTTTGCTTCCCAAACCTTGTAACTTAGGTTCTATGCCAAATTTAAACTAGTTATCTCCTCTATAAGCATATGGAAACGTAGGATCCTTGGGAATGATATAAGTCTTGATTTCATCCTTGTTCAATGGAATGATAATAATCTTGTCCCCTTGATTCACCTCCAATTGATTCTCCATTGTATTGATGGTCATCTAATCATCATAGGCCTAATTTTTCCCAATCAATTTAATATAATGTGGTTCATATATTTTCATACCAATAACTTCAAAATATTATCATATACTTAGATAAAATACTTTGATCTCCACATCCTCTAGCCTCTAATGGGTTCAACTCAATCATATTCTATGAGGTTCAATGTAGTAAGGTTGTAGCTGAGATATGGACTTCCAATGGCTTACCATGTAGACCTCAGAATCATATCTACCATGATTATAAAGTTAAATAATATATTATGGACTTCATAAATTGTGAATTATATGTCGATTATAGAGTTAACATCCCATGAATTTTTTGGTTTTGACATGCCAAATCACTTTTTTGGTGCATTGTTATCCCCTCTTTGCACAATCCAACAAGTTATGCAATAACATTTTAATATTATGTGATATGTATTCATTATGTATATTGTTTACTATTTTATTAATATCTATCAAATCTTTGACCACTCTTTCTTACCGTAAGATGCTAACAATCTGACCATACATATATGCATCCACTTAGATTTTGTATATTCTAGAGTAGCTACATTACTTCAAACATTAGAATTTATCTCTAACATGGTTTAGATATTTTCCTACCAAGCCTTAATAACCATATTATCTTGGGGCATCTCCACAGTTGGTAGTCCTTGCTCTCTATACTAATTCCTAGTAACTTACTTGCAGAAATGCAAGATATTTGGGATGAGAGTTCACCATATTAACATTTCACATGGAATTTTCCTTTATTTGCTAATATAGAATAGGATAATATTCTATTGTATTTCTCTGTGAATCTGTAATAAAAATAATATATATGTCTCTATATATTATATGGATAATTTCATTTAATATGATTGTATTCACCATACAAGTAGTAGATAATAGTCTATTGGGCTTGTCTATTATCTTTCCTCTAATTTTAGTTTCCCCTATGATATAAAAATCTGTACACTCATTGATAGCCTCCATTAATATGATGTGAATCCCACCCTTGATGTTTTCCATCATTGTCTATAGGGTGAAGGTGGAGTCCAGTTTGATTACTGTAAATATTATGGTGATGGTGTCCACCTAGTTTGATACTGGGGTGAATATGGTGTCTATCCTACTTAGCCTTGTGGTGACTGAGGAGTCTATTCATCTTCATACTATGGATATTATTACATCCATTTAGGAATAGAATGCATTGCTTGACTCATCTCAACATTGAAACTTTGTACTCCTGGTTTCATAGTTATAACTTGATATGCAACTAGTACAAAGAAATTCCTGATGATGTTTTATTTTAAATCTTAAAATGATTGGTAATTTTTATAATTGTGATTATGTGATCTAAAAAAATTTAAAAACATGTTGTGCAGTTATACATATATCTATAGTAACACTTGGTAATGGGATACCTCACTATGTCACAGATTTTTTAGAACTCTGCCTTAGTTGTTGGACATTCATTCCTATGATGTCCATACTTATTGTACTTAGTACACCATATAAATAGTTTGGATTTGTTTATCTCATGAAATTCATATATATTACACAATAAAACATCTATCTTGGCATCTGTTCTTGCAACATGTGATAAACTTTCTCTATAGTCTTCTATCTACTCAACCTATATCACAATAGATCTAACATAAAATTTATTAATAAATTAGGTTTGTACAATAAAAAACCTGATCCTAGGTATCAATCCTTACACTGATCAAGTATATCTATCTATATTTTAAAACTATAAATTCACTCAATTTATGACATCTAAGAACCTATAGTCATATTCCCAGATTGATTCTCCTAATTTTTGATGAATTTCCTTCACGTCCTGAATAGTTTGGTTTGCACATTTATACATATTGAACACCTAATTAGTATGTTTTTAAATATTTTAAGGACTATTTTTTGGATTACTTTTGTACTTCAGTTCTAGATCTTTGCTTATGAAGGCCTTATGAGCTCACACTTCTTCGCATCATCAATAGTGACACCTTTAACATGCCACTTCATATTGTAGGTCAAAATATAATGTTCTAGGTTAGAGGACCAATAATATGGTGTCAAATTTACAAAAAAATACAACATTAAGAGCCACATTTATTGTAATTATTCTTGAACCTACTAGTTGCTTTAGATTTTTTAACCGATGTGTAAAAATTAGTTGCGACTATATTTGGAGTACTAGTATTTTTATTTTTGAGTAACTTATGAGTTTATAAACTTAGCCTTAAAAGTTTATTTATGAAATCATCAAACCAATTTTTATTTCTCTTATCTTATTCACTTTTTAATACTGTTAAAAAATTAGGCACATGGGATTTGTCTCGTTGGAATGATTGATCTTTGTCTGAGGTATTTTCCTCACTTGAAATTGAACTTGAGTATGATTTAACTCTATGATTCAACATAAATTTTCCAAGATTATTACCTTCCTCATCTAAAAATAATAACCTCAATTCTAACCTCTTTAAACTACCCTCAAGCTATTTTAGTTACTTCTCTACAACCTCTTCATAGTTTCTACGATCTCTTCTTTCTACTTTCTCTGAGTTGTTTTCATCCTCTAGGATGGTATATCTAATCTCTTTAGCACCTTTAGTTCTTTCAGGTACTTTAATTTCCCCATATTCACAATCTCTAATTTCTCTTTGTAGCCTAATACCTCTTGTAGTCTTTGCGACCTCTATCCTACTCATATTTGTAGTTACTTGAGGATCACTTTATTTATTCCACCCTTATAATATTTTAGTTCTCTATGAAGTACCAAGATTACCTTATCACTCTAATTTTATGCATCCTCCATATTATGAGTTCAGGTTCAAGTTGATTCTTTCAATTATTCATCATTCACTTCCTTTTAGTTTGCATCCCCATAGTGCCCTAGATGACTAATCTATATCCGTTAGGATGGGAACCATGACATTCTCCACAACCAAAATTTTCAAAAGTATAGGTAGTCACTATAAGATTTTTAATTTGATGCCTGTTATAGAAAACTCATGCACAATTTCAAACACAGTGCATCCTTACATAACAAATTCTATGATATATCAATCTATTATGGTTTTTAGCTAGTGATCTATAACATGCATCCAATTAGCATCTAAATGTTGTAATTTTTATAGTTTTTCTTCAATACAAACAAAGTTATCTAATTTTATAGGCTTGAAACAATAGTATTTAATTTTTGACAACAACCATCGAACAATCTAGGTAATTCACACTAAAATATTTTAAAAATATAGCCATATATATTTAGTTATGATTTCTATGGAAGAGCCTCCTATTATTTTAGCTTTGCATTTATAAAAACTTGTGAATTATTTCATCCAACCATAATTCAATGTCTCTTTTACCAAACAAACATATCAAGATGTTTGCATTCAATGCTCACCACACCATTATTAGTAGAGGTTCTTAGAAATTCCCATCAGAACATGCTACGGTTTATATTGTGCAATTATAGTTACTTCATCATATTTAAAATAGGATTAAGGTAATTAGATTCATTCTTAATAAATTATATTATGTTAGATATAGTTTATAATCCAAAATCATACATGTTAGTTATAATATACATGTAGATTTGATCAAAACTAGAAAATTATGCACAAACAACAAAATAGAAAACTTCAATAGAACCATAAAATGATCTCTATATTATATCTCTTAAAGTCAAAACTCTTTATTATTTACACTAATTTTTTTATAGAAATTATAATTAGGTTTTGTTGCTTTGCATTTTGAAACTTTCACTTCCTTATCGAAGGCATACTTTCAATTTATACAATACTTTAGTATTCAAACACATGCTGCATTACATCCATGATATTATACATCACACAAAATACTATATATCACACACATGTCACTTCTAAACAATTTTTAGTTTTACACTTCACAATTTAATACTAACAATGTAACTAGGTTCACAAGGCTCAAATTGTCCCACTCTACATTTGTCATTGATCTAAGTGAGTAATTTATTGAATTAGTGACAAATATGGCCAATTGATTCCTAAATCAAATCATTTAGTTGTAATTAGGTATAAGAGGTTCAAATTGGATCCCTTTATGCCTATCATTGATCTAATCAAGTAATTGGTTTAATTAGTGATAAAATTAAGGATAATCAAGCTAAATATTATATTGTTTAGTCACAATAGGTTCACGAGGCTCCAATTGGTACACTCTACATCCATCATTAGTCTAATTGAGTAATTGGTTGAATCGGTGATGAAATTTGGGCCAATCAAGCTCAAAATGGCATTATTTAGTTGTAAATAGGTTCATGGGGATTGAATTGATGCACTATGCATTTATCATTGACTGAATTGAGTAATTGGTTCAATCAATAAAAAAATTAGAGATAATTGAGCCCTAAATCATATCATCTAGTTGTAATTGGGTTCACGACATTCATATTAGCCCATTTTGTGTCTTTCATTGATCCAATCCAATAATTGGTTCATTTAGTGATAAAATTGGATCCAATTGAACCCCAAAATCACATCATTTAGTCATAACTAAGATCATGGGGCTCAAATTAGTCTAATTTATAACAATGGAATATTTAATGGCGTGCATAATCAATCCTAATATTCCACTTGATAACTAGTCCAATTAAAAAGCACCATAAGATTTCCCATATTTGGTTGTATAATCATAATTGATGAGATTATTGTAGTGACACTACTGGCAGACACACAAATACATTGATGAAAGTGACTAGAGTTTTCAATGCACTTATTGTGTAATCATATTTTAGATTATTTTTATGCTTATATATTTTTGCCTATTAGGTAAGGATTAATATATCATTTTACATAAACAAATATGAATATCTTCTATTTAAAGGAAGAAAATGATGAAAATGAATTTGGAATGAAAGCTGAGAGCATTATTTCAACTATTAAGCTCTAAATTGCTTACTTTTCATTTAACCACTCTCTTCTCTATAGGTTTTACACTTCCTTAGATACTATAAATGGAGAAGAAGTTTTGAATAGGGGAAAGAATGTACATCCACAATCAACCATGGTATAAAGAGATAATTATGATTATTATGACCTGCTTCAATTATGAATAATATTTGAGGAAATATTGGTACGGGGAAAAATCATTCACCAACCTTAAAATCTTGAGTTCTCAAAGTTTATGTAATTTTTGGCTGTTGCAAAATGTTTACAAGAGTGGTCATAGCTAGCAGAGTCAAGTATTTCCAAAGTTTTAATGATGATGACCATGATAATGTGTGTGTCATGTAATATTTTAATATTGTAGTATTTTTACATAATTTTATCAAATAAATAATTTTATAGGAAAATGAATTTTAGTCATTTTAGCACTATTTTCCCCCCTTAAATGCATGATGTATTTTCAAAGTGGAAAATAAATTTTAGTCATTTTAGCACTATTTTCCCCCTTAAATGCATGATTTATTTTCAAAGTTTTCCACCTAATTATACAATGAAAGTTGTATGCATTTTTAGTTGTGGTCATGGTGATTATTATTTTTTTTTGTTTTATATACATTTATTTTAATTTTTGTGGGTTATGTACTTAATATTATTATTATTATTATTATTAATTATATATATATATATATATATATATATATATATATATATATAAGTTTTGAAAGATAAACTTGTAAATAAAGAATATGCCATACTATAAATTTATGAACTATTTACATTAAGACAAGTGACTCTAAAAAAATCACGTGGTTGGATGTTATATTTTCACTTACCTATTAACTATATAGTTTTTTCTCTAGCATACGTCCAAGTTTCAACCCTTAGGTTTATTTTTAATGACAATTACTTTGTCCCTAGTTTCATAATTTTCACGTATCAATATCAGAAGTGAAACCATACAATCATAGTTTACTCCTTTCCATTTTCATAATTTGTTATTCTCTTTATCTTCCTATAATTGTGTGTTATGAAAAGAACTAGTGTCAACTACAATTGAATGTTTTCACATAAAATTTAAAGTCCATTAACTATATATATATATATATATATATTATAAATGGAGATAGCTTTTATTAGTTGTTTTTAATGGAATTGAATTTTAATGGTTAATATTAATATAGTTTTTTTTTCAAAAATGGTGACAGGCTTAATTGTGGATTCAATTAAGATTTGAAGGTTTTCAAACCATCTATTGAAATTTATTTTAATTAGGTTGTAAATTGAAATGTCATCAATATTGTAATGTAAAAGTACTTTTGATTTACTAAAGCAAAATTAAATAATTGAAAATTCATTTTTTGGAGGTAAAATATATATATATATATATATATATATATATATATATATATATATATATATATATATATATGAATACACAATCTCATGACCTTGACATAAAACTTGACATAATATGCATCGACAAAGAAAAACAACCAAAATTTGAGCCTTTTTCCTTACTAGTTTTAGTGTTAGTCATGTCCTGACACACTTTGCATTAGTATTGATACATTTTGCATCAATAAAAAATATGAGAAAACCTATGTCAATAATCACAAAATAAATAAAATTTAATACAAATTATTGTAAATTCATGAAAATATACTAGTGATTTCAAGGAAAAGATAAAAGCTTAAATCACTTAAACATGGATCATTTAAAATCATTGAAAATTTGAGAAAAATAATTTAATATTTTATTCTTCTCCATAAATAAAGTTATATTTAGAAATGAATGCTAAAATCTTACACCTCTTTGAGAATTTTAAGTTAGATGAAGAATATAAAGGTCTTTTGTTTCCATCCATTCATTACCTTATACTTAATGCTCAAGAAGAGTTGGGTAAGGATGTTGTTTTGTAGGAGGAGGAAATTAAATAAAGGATAGGAGTGAAACAAAGTTTTCAAGTTGGTTTTAAAGGAAATTTTTTGAGCAAATCCAAGTGGTAGCCTAAAGTGAAAGTTGGGGAACTATTTCCTTATTTATTGAGTCTTTAATCATTTGGGGACCAAACCCATACTAGTTAGGGAGATATGATTTAAAAGATCCATCACGAAAATTATTAAATAACAACAAACTATGCTATTATTTTAAAAAATGGTCACATTGACTATGAATTTGTAAGACTTTTATTTACCTAATACTACACAAGTTAGCATGATCAAATGTCTATAAAAGACTCATTGACATGTATGTCATGGAATAGTTTAAGGGTGATATAAGCACTAAAGGGTCAATAATATATATGGACAAAGAAACATGTAATGGGTTTGGTCTGGGTTGAGTTTTTTTGACTTGTTTAACCAAAGTATTACTTGTCATGTACATGACATGGAACTAGGATGAGTTCAATTAGAGCCAAGATAGTCCCATGGGAAAAAAAATAGTATACCTCCACAAGATTCCAAGGATTTGAAACATTTTAAATAATGTGTTTTCAAAGGATTAATCCATTTAGGTTCAACTATCAATTTATTTGGCACATCTGTATATAAAATACATCCCATGGGGGTCTTTTAAAATAATAATAAAATATTAGTTTGAGTTGTAACACTATAGTGTAAAATTAAGAAAGTGTTTAGAGAAAGTTGTAGAGCATAGAGTTTTTTAATATCATTATTTTTTAGTCATTATTGTTTTTGGAGGCCTTTAATACAAGGTTAGATTATAAAAGGGTAAGATACAATGGAAAGAGAAGGCTTAAACCTTACTCTTATAGATTTTATTCCCACATTCAATTCTCTCCAAGGTAGTCCTTATGTTATAAACTCTAGTTTTCATTATATTTTTAGTTATATGTTTATTTCTTTCATTCATAAAATTATTTACAATTCATTTGAACATCATAGACACTTACATTCGATATTAAAATTAACCATTATATTATATATGGGCTTGACCTTCACAAATTACTATTATTGATATATAAGATTTTCCTGGTCTTTGCCCGAACAACTTATTATATTACTTAGGATGCCACTTGATCTCATATCATTATTTTCTTCTTTATGAACACCTATGGCCATAGTAATACAACTAGTTATTAAAGTCATCTACATTATCCAAAATCATCTATGTACCATTTAACAACTATTTTTTAAGATTTAAATCATTTTTATGGGTCAATCTATATGTTTCACATGTCAGTGTAGAAGGAAATTAACTGAAGAGTTAGCTAGATAAGTATATCTATCTTGAGCCTATTCCTATCTATCACTTATCAAGAGTACTTAGATTCTTCATTTTGACATTGAGAGGAACTACCATAAAGGTTCCAAATCTGAAACCCCTTAAAGGATTAGCTCTAAGCCAAGTATGAATACCATTGCAAGGTCAAAATCATAAGTTTTCAAGTATAAAAAAATTAGAATGTTTAAATATAAAACATTCAATGCATTTATGAGTTTAAATACATAACATAATTATATGCTATGGATTGGCTATTGATATATATGGAATATAAACAATTTATTAGCTAGGGTTATAATATTATTTTGTAGAGAAATAATATTATAAGTTGCTTAGTGGATATTTCAAATGGTGGTCTAGTTAATAATTATCCATATGGTGTGTTATATTGAAGACTATTTTAGTATTCTATTGATTATCTATAATAAACTAGATGCTTAGATTTTGTTCACTTCATTTGATAGACTAAATGAATGTTTGTGATATTTCTGTATTTAGCATAATTTTGATTAGCTAAGGTGAAATATATTAGTTTTTGTATTATTATTTATTTTACCGAATCTTGCATTCATGACCCTAATTAAGAGGTGGATGGATTCCATTGGTTTAATTAGCACGATCAATACAAAATAAGGTGTAATATGATCAAATGGTGTGTATGAATTTGATTGATCTTAGAGATCATTTATTATTGAAAACTTTGACCAAAGTAATGTTTGATAAACATTGCCATTTTATATGTTGATATAGTTTTCATATTTGTGCGATATCATATTAGAATATATTTCTTAACGGTAAACATTATGTATTAGATATATTTGACACATAGGTTTTGGTTTGTTGTTTTAGATTCTTGCACCATCATTATCTACCCATCTATGAAGGGAGGGCCATCCTTTTTTTGGGAGATAGTGTAGGGGATCGATGGTCTATGGTTGGTGTGAAAAAGTGCTCAGATGATGCTCTCTCTCCCAACTAGAGTACTATACAAAGACTACACTTGAGATTACATAATGATACTTGATTAGTGGAGACTTTGCTCAGAAGAGATTTGTAGCATGTTTTATCATTTGAGATATTTTATGTATTACTAAAAACTATAATATTTATACATTGTACTTCTACAATAGAGGCTATAATAATATTATATCAATTGTGACTAAATTTATACTATTTCATTTATATTGAGATGCAATATTTATGGCTAATAAATATTATTCATGATTTCTATATCTATTTATGGTGATCCTTAGCTAAGTGGATTATCTAAAAATATTTATGGTTAACTAAATTAATATAGTTAGTTAAAGATTATTAGTTAGATTTCTCATGGTGAAATCTATATGTTGAATATGTGTAATTAAATTAAAAAAAAATTATTGCAATATTTGAGTAAAACCCAGTGGGGTTGTTATAAAAGTGTTTTATATCCAAAGGAAGGATTAGAAATCAAATCTAACTGAGGAGGGCTCCCTCATAATGAGTTGTCATGAAAATATTGACTTTTTAGAATAACAATTGGTTGGTGTGCAAGTATTCATTCATTTCCTTTTAATTTTACATGTAAGTTAAAGTTGATTTTTGCATAACTATTATTAGTGTGAATATTATTAAAACACTTATAGGAATATTCTAGCATAGTTATTTCAATTCATTTCATTTATTTAGTTCTTGCAAGCGTGATTGGATTTTTTTTCACTTTTAATTTTTTTAAATTACTTTATGCAAATATTTTTACCTATCCGTAATTGATAAACGTCAATGAATGAATGAGTGTTGCACAGTTAGTGCTAACATCTTATCAGTCTTAATGCACCTTAGGTTGATAATTAGTAAAGGTAGTGGATTTTATAAACTAAGTGGCTACATTATTTTATTGATAGGGTTTTATGTGCATATATTGGTCTCTGTTAGTTTAATTGGTGGTTAAAATTCTAATCATCATGTGTTAGCCAATACATGATTGAGATGGCATTAACACTGATGGAATTTTGAGAACAAGTGCATTGATCAATAAATTATTGAGATGTTGCCACAAATTGAATAGGTTCTATAAACCACTCAATTAGTTGAATTGGTGAAAAATTTCCCATTAGGAATTGATGACTCAGAAGGAACAAAGGTATCCATTGACAAAATTGACACACTTGGGAACTCATATTTGGGACTCAAAATGAAAATTTTAGACTAATTGTTTAAAATGAAAATTCATCACTTTGATTTGATCTACATAATGGATCAAGAATTATGAAAAATTTGAGACTTAATTTCTTGATGATAATAGTGGGATTTGATTGGGGATTTAAACTGTAAGGTTCACAATGCCTATCTTGATCTAACCAACTGGGAACTAGTTTGCCTATCCCAATCATATGAGAATGAACACATGTTATTGGGTCAGATCATTTCCTTGTAATCTTTATGTATTTTATTATTATAAATCAAATTAGAAGATGCATAACACACACTCTATCCTAGTCACTTATCTCAATCATATGGGAATGACCACACACTACCATGCTAGATCATTTCCTTGTAAACTCTGCCTATTTATCATAATTGAAATTATGGTAATTTTATATGCTTGGAAGGATATGAAAGGACAAATTTTATTTTATTTTTAAAACATAAGTTTAACCAATTTTTTAACTTGACTTTTAATTGGATTGAATCATGACCCTACTCAGAGTTTTTTATTATGACAATGAATTAGGGGATAATTTTTACTTGAATTTTTTTGATAACAACATCTAGGTTATGTTGGGGATATGGACTTGTAAAATTAAATAAAATGAACTCTTAAAATATCTGGTTTAAATTATAGTATCTATCCATTGAGCATATTAGTAGGCTCAAAATAACTAGAATGAGAAAAGAAATAAGAAAGATAAGTAAAAAATGAAACATACAGTGGAAACACATGACACAAGATAATAAAGGAAACACATAATGGAAAGGAAAGACATCATACAAACCTAATTCACATATGTATAATAGTAGGTGACAACCTACCTTCACTATTTATAATACTCTAGATTTATCCCATTGTCAGGTAGTGAAAGGTGAGTTCCATCTTGATATTCCAATTAATATGTGTTATCAAAGGAAAAATGGTGGATCTTAAAATGCCCCATTTGTATGGATTCAAAATTTCCATTACTTCCCCTAGGTTCTCTTCTTCGATACCAAAGGAGGACCAAGTCTCCCACTTGAAAATCAAGTTGTCTTGCTTTATGATCAAACACTTCCTTCACCTTTTTTTGGAAAACTATGATCTTATCAACAACCATCAACCAATATGGGAATAATTGCATGTATTCCATATATATTTTGAAAGGAGACATTCCAATCTCTCTTTTATTAGTTATTTTTTCAGCCCATAGAGCATCACATAGTTTATTGTGTCAATTTATTTTATTCTCATTAACTAGTTTATGAGTGATAGAAGTGATGTTCTTATCACCAGATTATGCTTGACCATTATTGTGATGATAAAAATTAGAATAGTGAACTATTGGGATTCCATATCTATATTACAAACCAAAAATTTTAGCTGAATAAAATTTTAAATCATTATCCATGATAATATTTTATGAAACCCAAAACTAAACCAATATATTCTCTTTGATAAAATTACAAGTGACCTTATAAGTAGTAGACCTCACTAGAATTACTTATACCCCACTTTGTGAAGTATTCAGTTGTTTTCAAATAATGAGTGTGTCCAACAATTGAATGTGGGTTCATAGTGCCTATGAAATCCAATTCCTATTACTAAAAAGGTTCTTTAATGATCATGGGGCCAAGAGGCAATGCCAAAAGTTTATGCCATCTAATAAAGTATTGACAAGCCTTACATTTTTCAACCCATTATTATGCATTTGTGAACAAAACATCCAATAGTTGTGAGATTACAAAAAAATAAAATATATAACATATCATGAAAATTTTCCACCACATGATTGATCATGGAAAGCCTCCCACAATCTCTTTTGTTTTTCTTTGTCCATGCATCTCAAGATGGTACCATTCAAGGCTTTATTAAAGATAATATTATCCAAAATTACATATTTTGATGCCCTCAACTTGAGTATTTGTTTCTATTTGTGATTTAAATGGGCATGAATTCTCTATATGATAAAAAGTATGCAATGCTAGACTGCCATTATTTTAGAGAGTCATTAATGACCACTAGTGGTAGATTTTTTGTTTTATCTTCTCTTTACAAATGAACACCTTTAAAAATCAATTGATAAGGACCTTGACCTATCATAAAATTTGTGGGCTTGATATCTAAATCATATTCTTTTACTTTGGTAATCTATCCTCCTCTCTTTGATATGAGTTCCTATTAAGTCAATAGATTTGATAGTAAGAATTGGGACCATCATGATTGTGTGGGAGTTATAGATATAAAACTTGAAATGTTTTACAACTTTGACCATAACATATGCATGTTTCTCAATCAAAGAATACTTGAGCTCATGATATTTTAGTCCAAAAATCATGATATCAATCATAAAATCAATGCCTTCTCCATTTTTATACACAAAGATGGTTGACAATGTATACTTGGAAGAATGGTAGTATGCAATGAAATATTTTCACAATTTTGGATAAGTCAAAATAAGTGATTTGCCAATAACCTCTGTGATCTCATTGAAATATTTATTAGGAAAAAATGAGTGTGTTGGGTTTGTTAGTAGGCAGAGATAATTTATAGATTGATTTTACCTTTTCTGAATAAATTTTGGTACCTTCTTTAGAAACCACGTCCCATAAGTTATCTTAGATCATTACAAATATGGACCTATTCAATTTAGAATATGCCATGCATCTCAAATCTTTCAAATACCATTTTTAGATGTTCATAGTGATCTTCTCTTTTCTTTGAAAACACTATGAGGTCATCAAGAAAGATAACCATGATTTTATTATTTAGATCACTGAAGTCTAAATCCATTATTATTTGGAATGTAGCTCCTGCATTGATAAGACTAAAGGTAATTATTCTTTATGAAAAAATTCCCAAGGGGCGGTGAACATTGTAGTGTATTAATCTTCTAGAGGAATTTCAAGTTGGTTATACCTAGAGAAACCATCCAACATGGACATCATTTTGGAACCTATGACAACTTACAAGTTATGATCCATGATTATCAATGAGTAATTATCTTATAGTGAGGCCTTTTTAAAATAACATAAATCAATACAAATCCCAACTTCTTTATTACTCTCCATTACAAGCACAATGTTGGCTTCCCATGTATAATAATGGATGGGAAAGATTATTCTTGTATCCAACATTTATTTATTTATTCATAGATGGTCCCCACATCCTTGGGATTGTAGTTCCAATTTTTTTTACTAAATGGATTGATACTTAGCTTCAAATAAATACTATCCCACATAATAGTATGTCTAAAATACTTTATTTCATCATAGTTCCACGTGAAAAATATCTCTATAAAATTTGAATAGAGGTATGAATAGTTTAGGTTCTTCCTTGGAATGACATTTCCTAATGTTCACATATCACAACTTTTTTTTCTATACCAATATTTTTACTCTTTCATATTTAGGTGACCCTCAAGGATCGTCTTGGATTTTATTTTTTATGTACATATAATGTTTTTAAAACATTTGTTTGAGGAATACTAAACCTTTAGGGATATTATTTCCCTTTAGTTGAATGATTTTACCATCTAATTGATTGGCTTTAGTATTAGATGGTTTTTTAGTTTCCACATCTTTTTCCTCTTATGCAAAAGATTCCATACATGTTAATATTCCCTCAAAATACAAATTTATGAAGTTATCTCTTTGTTCTAAGAAGGTAACGATCTTCCCATCATTGTTAAACACTTATTAATTTTATGATTTGTCTAGAACACTTAGGCAATACACCATCTCAATAATATACTTATCTTTGTCAATCTCTAGATGAGGAATGAACAAGGATGCAAATACAACCATGGTGTTAAATTTTTTAAAAAATATCTTGGAACAACATCATGGAAAAATATTTGAAATATTCAATACATTTCTAGACCCTATTTTTTTAATGATTTAGCCTATCATTATTTACTTGATATTGACAATGCATCTGTTTCACAATTAGCTCAACATTTCCTTGGGATTTAAGATTTTTAATCCCAATTTATTTTTTTACTTGCAATCCTAGAAGTAAAGCTTCATACTCAGTTGTATTATTAGTGGATTAAAATTATAATCTATATTAAAAATTAAATAACTCCTTTTATGGAGAAATCAACACCATTCTATCACATGAACCTATAATTGAACAATTTCCATCAAATTCTAAGGTTTAAACAATGTTTGTATTACCTTCAATTAGCTTAGGAAGCTCTAGGTATTTCTCATTCATCATCATGTAAGTACAAAGGCATGTTTCTTAATAAAAAATATCTACTTAAGGATAATTTGAGTTTATAACTAAGTGTTTAGCTCCTAGTTTTGATAGCAATATTTCATTGATTCCTTTTATATGAATGATAGTCTGTCACTAGTCCAGTCGAATCTAATTCCCAAGGTCTTTACATAAGGTAATACTTAGGATATTTCCATAAATTAGAGGTGTGTTTGACCTTATAAGAGTCATTTTGACTATCTTTTGATAAATTGTTTCTAGGGTTACCTGAGCATATTTTATTTTTCCAATCAAAGGAACTTATTTCGCCTCTATGCTGAAATAACAACCAAAGGTTTTGGTGCATGTTAGTCATAAAGGGTGTTGTAATATGGATAGAATCATGTTATTTAAAGATATAAATTAATTATGTAAGGATTTAACTAAAAAACCATAATGAAGAGTGAAACATATAATGCGTCAAGTCTTTCATTACTTTGAGCAGAGACAACTATGTTATTTTGTAAAGAAAAATCAGCCAATGTGATATGAGATCCATGAGGGATGTGTTAGAAAATTTGCCTCTGATAAATTTAATTAATCTATCCAATTGGTTAGGATTTTAATTAAGGTGTTCAGTTTGGAAAATATGGACCTTGGCTTTATTCATGTGATCAATGATATCAAAGGAAGATGAACATGCAGGATTTGACTCCTCATTAGTGGAAACATTAGGGGGAAACCAAGAACTTAACATTTTCATAGGATGTTTATTATTTTTAAGAATAAAATTTAGATAAATTATGACTTTAGGAGTTTCTTTGGCCTTTTGCTTATTAGATTCTTCATTCTTTTTCATTGATTTCAACTTCTCATTTTGAGCTTTAGTGAATATGACATATGAATGATTGTTCATATATTCCACTCTATCATCATATTCATCACAATATAGTTCATGATCAATACATCCCATAATGGAGTCACCATCAGGTTCCTTAATTTCACAGAGGTGCCCAAAACACCTTCTTCTAGTGGTTCCTCAATTGTGCACATTTACATCATCATTTCTGTTTAAGGGTATTTATAACCATCATGATCATTAGTATCATGAAAAATACATGAAAAATGAATTGGCACATGATTTGATTTGATAGTGAATTAAGGAGTTTGAGTAGGGAGTCTAGGACAAATATTTCCATGATATGGAACAAATGGCTTTTTGGGCATATCTTTGTATGGAGTAGCTTGGTGAGCCCGAGGAATTTGTTTCTTCAAAAATAATATATCATTTTCCAATTTATAAATAAGGGGATCAACTGAAGTTTACTCTTTTCTTTTGAATGAATAATTTTTTTAGTTTTCCATCCTTGATCATATCATTTTCTATTTATGTATTCTAAATTTGTTTTAATTCTAGAGTTTTTGGTGATTTCTCTGCAATAAGAAACTTAATTCAGGCTATTTCACATTCATTAAAAAAGACTTCTATTTTTTTTTATGGTAGGCATGGTAGTCCCCAAAAACTTATGTATCAGTTTATTGAATTGAGTTATGAACTCTCTCATGGGTTCATGAGGTTATTTCTTTGTTTGAGATAATTGAGCCAAGAGGGAATGTTTGTATTCAACTATTTTGAATCTTTCTTTGAATTTGGATTCATTATCTATTGGTTTGGAATATAATATGTTGATAAATGGTGAAAACATTTATCTTATAATTCAACCAAAGTTCCCAAAAATAACCTAATTGATCCATCTTTGTGTTCCACACCCAAATTACCATAGGCATAAAATAAATATTTTATGTGCTCATCAAGATGTTTTTTACTTTCATCGGTAAACTTAGTAAAATTCTTCCTTGAACCTTTTAGTAACTCATGAATTTGAGAACCTAAGGCCAATGGAACAATATGAGGACCCCATGGTATAGGTACAACTACCATGTTTTGGAAGTTTATTTATTTGAAAGCAAGATGTTAGGCAATGATAATGATCTACTTAGAGGTTTTACCTTTCTTATTCACTTTGGAGAAAGTCCAAATTTAGACTTTTCTTTCAAGTCAAAGAATGGGTCATAAACACCTTTATTTATACAATATCATGTATATTCATTTCTATTTAGGATGACAAATAATTTTGTCACAGGAAATAGAGAGGGTTTTTATATATCAACGTTATATTGATATAAAAACAACACTTGTCACACTAAGTGATAATATGAGCTTGTAACATAAAAAATACTCATATGTGCCACATGATGGGTACCAAAAACTATTGGTGAAATATTTTACACGTTAACAAATCTGGTGTTTCACAATAATGGAGGACACAATCTCCCCTCTATTAAAAGGGGAGTTTCCCTTTATTGAAAATAATAAAAATATAAATACACATAGTTACAATATTTATAATTTGAATAGAGTATTGGGATATATTTTTTTCAACCAAAAATTAAAATAAAGGGAAGGAAGATGAAGGGTCACACATGAATGAGTAAACATAGATTTCATCCTATACATGACAAGAAGAAATTATATAAAAGTAACATACTTGTTTGAGAATAATAAAAGTATTGCTAGAGTTGAGAGATATATATTAACATAAGAAAAAAACACATCCACAAAGAAAACACCAAACACAAAGTTATAGAATTTCCCTTGTGTTCCTCGTTGGAAGATCAAACATAGTTTTTTTCCTTTATTTTCAATAAAAATTACAATGAGCATCAAAAATCCCTTATTTAATTACCATTTTTCCTATTTATAGAGAGAACATGGAATGGTTTGACCCTTCACATT
Organism: Torreya grandis; assembly: GCA_037957365.1. NCBI lineage: Eukaryota > Viridiplantae > Streptophyta > Pinopsida > Cupressales > Taxaceae > Torreya > Torreya grandis. Next base: position 2,493,303 of record JARHVA010002242.1, read on the forward strand.
CTATTGTGACCTTTGATATTCTATTTTTTTAGAAAGTTTGGAGGAAGGGTTAAGTACCAACACTGTTCAAAGAACACTTATGTTAGTTGAATTGGTGATTTGGGGCATTGTTAATTGATGATGTGTTAGGAATAAGTTCATCAACTGATTGATGATCGATAAACCATTATAAAGTGAAGGGGTTTCAAGAATTGGTACATTAGTTGATCAATGATTGAGATATAATTAATAGAACATGTGTGCCAGCTGATCAAAAATTAAGAATTTTATGGATAACTAAAGAGGTTATAGGAACCAATCAATTAGCTAGGTTAGTGAAAAAGATCCCATTAATAACTGATGATATAGAAGGAACAAAGGTACCTATCAACAAAATTGACACACTTGGGAACTCAAATTTGGGAATCAAAATAAACTTTCCAAACTAAGTGTTTATATTGAAAACTCATTACTTTGATTTGGTCTACATAATGGAGAAAGAATTAGAAAAAAATGGGAATTCAATTTTCAATGATAACAATTGGCTCCAACTGAGGACTTGAAATGTAATGTTCAAAATGTCTATCCTATTCTAACTAACTAGCAACCAATTTTCCTATCCCAATCATATAGGGATGAACACACATTATCAGGCCATATCATTTCCTTATAATATCTAGGTATTTTCTTGTTATAAATCCTAGTAGATGATACATAAGACACTCTCTCTTGATTTGACCAACAAGTGGCAAATGTTTCTATCTCAGTTATATGGGAATGAACACATGTTATCTAACCAAATCATTGCCTTGTAAACTCCACCTATTTGTCTTGGTTAAAATTCTAATCATTATATATGATTGGAAAGATATACAAATATAAATTTCCTTTATATTTAAAAACACAAGTTGAATCAACTTTTTAAATAGACTTGTACTTGGATCAACTCATGCCCTGATTCAGACTTATTTATTCTAACCATGATTTGAGAGAAAAAATTGAAGTGACAAATTTTGGAGTTAATACAAAAATTTATATACCAACATTGATTTCAAACCTAAAGGTATTTTTATTTTTTATTGTAAAATATCCATTTGAGAAGTATTTTTATGGAGCTTTTGAAATTTTTTTTTTATTGTTTTATTATTTTTTCAATTTCTTTTTTGAAGGATGTTTTCCATACATGATAACTTGTTGGACTATCATATAATTTTATATTTATTCTTATTTTTATTAATTTATTTCGTCATCTATATTTTATATTTTAGGTGTTTATTGAAAGTGAAGAATATATCTTTTCTCAAGTGTGACAATACACACTAGAATTATTATATTATGCTACATATCTAGAGGCCTACGTCAGGGTGTTGATAAAGGAGGGATAAGTCTTCAGACTAGTGTTTTAGTTTATTAAACCCCTTATATGCAAATATCATATAAAAAACACTTATGTGTGGTAAAATACATAATTTTAAATGATGATTGTTGTTAGATTATGTGCACAACTATAAATATAAACCTTTAATATTAGGTATAGGTATGGGAGGGGTCCATGCTTTTAGCTTTGTTAAATTTTATATTTTAGCTATGATTATAATTTTTAGAAGTTTTTTTATCTCAAGGAAGATTATTATTTTTTTATGTTTATTGTGAGATATTTTATTTAATTCATTGTATTTTTTTCTATGTATTTTACTAGGCTTTCCTTGTAAGCCCTTATGTATCCACCCTTACAACTATACACTAGTATGTAGTTGAGAAGGAATATGCGTAAATGGAAAAATAAATTAGAATGTCATATTGGGAAATATTATGCAATATAATCAATTATATGATTTATTTAAGGGAAACATATATTTAATTTATTAATACTCCCTTGTGGACCCATGCACTCACTATGCAAGTGGTCAGGTAGATCATGATGACCACTTATCTCATACTAATTTAGTTTGTATACATTTATAAAGCTAATAAAAAAGGTTGAATTATTTGGTACACATTTTATAGCTTTAAATATATCTCAAATTTATTTGAAATAATTACATGAATCCAACTAAAATTTAAATTTTTAATAAACCATTTTATATACATCTCTGCTTTTCATGTTGTCATAGGATACATAATGTTGAGTTTATTTCCTTTGAAGCTAGAAAAATGTATGTGATGACTTGAATATTTTTTATATTTGTGATGATGTTCATTTTTGTGTAAAAAAAAGATGTTTTAGACTTACCATTGATATTAAATTAATGAAATTTATAATTATTTAATATTTTTAGTTTGGGCTATATTTTTAGAATAAAAATATTAATATATAGATTATAATAAACTTATACAACATTAATAAAGTTATATTTTATATCCATTACATATTAAGTCTTGTTTATAGTAAGAATGAGTGAATAAAGAAGGATTTATGTGTTGTAAAATTTAATTGAAATGCCCACTTTAATTTTCATCTTATAACATTTCAAAAAATATGTGACTTATGCACTTATCTTTCATTTTTGTTAGGGTGTAATTATGGCATTCATAAAATAGAAATATGTTTCTATTAGTTCTCAGTTATACTTAAATTAATAATGTTATTGACTTCTTACATTATTGTAAACTAGTGTATTAGAATGCTTCTTAGTCAAAATATTAAGCCTTGTTTCAGTGAGGCTAATTGAAACTTACAATTTGAAGAAGTTTGTAATAAAACTAATTAAATTTTATGCTTTTGGATTTAAATTATTTAATAATAAAAATGATCATATATATATATATATATACATCCTTCCTTAAGGGAAAAACTAAAATGATAATTATTTTATAAATTATAACTATACTAAATACCTTAAATAATAATAATAATTAATATAATGATCAAATACCTAAAACAAAAAATAAATTAACCACTTTACCAACCATGAGTTAATAAAGAATTCATTACCAATAAGTCACCTTAGCTTATACGTGTGTTTTCTAGCCTCGTAAAATGATTTATAATTTATTACCAAAACTTACCAATACTAAGCCCATTGGGGGTTCACCAAATATTTTGATTAGTTTGAACACTAGAAAATAAACTTAACATACAATTAAGTTAAAAGGGAATGTAAGATACATCAGTCTAAAACAATAATTTTAGAATTCTAAGTGATGTTAAAATAAGAATAAATTAAATAAAAAATAACTAAAATAAACAAATAATAATGTAATGATGAAGGAGATAGGAATTGTGTTATATTTTTGATGGGCCACAATATGTGGATCTAGTATAAATTCTTAGATCTATGAAGAAGAAATCTCAAGACATTCACATATGATTACATGAGCATACTTATATAACATTTAAATTAAATAAACATAGGAATGATCAAGATAGAATGAATATCAATTTATTAAACTTAGATGCGATAAAGGGAAAAAGGGCCTCCTCATATAAATAATATAATATAAAATAATTTACCTTTATCTACACTCTCCAAATTTTTATATAGACAATCATGGAGGTTCAAGATAAGAGAGAATCCTATCATTAAATATGTTGCTCAAAATAAACAAAATTTAGTTTAAGGATAACCACTAAATAAATTCTTATTATACATAACTTAAAAATAAGTTATGGATAATGATGTGCATTTAAGGTGTGCATTATCATTAAATAATGTAATTACAAGTATATTTTAGAAAATATTTTAGTGTATAACCTAATATATTATAACATCCCCCTTAAGATGTATCATAGAAAAAGAGAAGACGAATGAAACTTCACCAACATAAGTAAGCTTAAGAAATATGTTGTGTATATAATTTTATATACATCGACACCCCCACTTAAGAGAAACTTTTATAAAATGAGTAAGTGAGTAAAACTTCTAATATGAGTTCCATCAATAAGGATATGTTAGGTACCTATGTCTATTAAGTACAAAGAATGCAATGATCATGAAAATAACTAAATTTAAGATGATGCTAAAACACATTTATATTTTAATGAAGACTAAATAATACTAAGCTCTTTATGGATGTCATTCTATCCTACTAGAATACATAGGTGTCAAGTCATATTAGATGTTAATAAAGAAGGAAAAGGTGTTGAATACAATGATCTCTCTAAAATTATAGGACATCAAACATATAAATTGAGCACATTTAATCATTAAATAGTGTATCTTATATGATCAATGCATGAATGAAATAAATATACTTCTCAATATGCTAAATAATCACATTCCAAGTTTTCAAGAAGCATTGAACTAAAAACAACTATCCTTAATATGGATCCCAACAAACTGACATGACAATTTTTATCACATATGTTTAAAGTTATCAACCATTGATTTTAAAATGGGTACCAAGAGAGATTTTGTTGTACCATCATGAGTAAAAATTATTTACTCTGAACAAGATACATTTTTAATGTATGCGACTAATGGCCAAAACATGTGTGAGTGAAAACCCTTTTCTATAAATAAAACACATTTTTTCTTGAGATTAATGGTCAAACTTATCTAAAACCTAATCGATATATGATAAGAATAAATCATTTTCCTAAGATGTTAAGTAAGCACTATCCAAATTATTAAGAAACATCAAGCCAAGAACAATCATTCTTAATAAGAATCCTAGAAAACAAGCATGCCAATGTGGATCACATATATACAGAGGTATTAAATAATAATTGGAAATGTTTAAAAAGGTTGAAAGAAAAGGCAATAATGAAAAATAGTGTATTTGACATAAAATGATAAATCTAAATGCACGATTGTGTTAGTCTCAACAGATACACAATTTTTAAAACATTAAGATGAAATTATTTCATACGTAAAAATTAGCATAAATTTAAGTATTAATGGTTTATGGGGCATATAAAAAAATGTGAATGATAGAAATAACAAACCAAATATATAAAAACTATATATATCATTGTGAAGTTGTAAAAAAAAATATGGATGGTAAAAAATGCATTGAAGATACCATCATATGACCAATATATGGCTTGTCAAAGTCAAGGTGCCATAAATAGAGTAAATCTTAAGGGGTTATGTATGGAAAAATATAAACTTGTAAAACATTTATCCAATAATTCCAAAACAAAAAAGGTCTTTATTTTCATTTTTTTTATAAAATACTTTCTAAAGTTAAGAAAGTATTTTATATTTTGCATGCTTTTGTTTTGAGCGCTCCTTTTTGGGTTTTTTATTTAACAAAAAATAATATTTTTTATTATTTTAAAAAAAATTAAATTCTCAAAAAAGACAAAAAACTAAATTTAGCGTAAAAACATGAAAAAAACTTGATTGGCTAATTTTCAAACCTCAAGTAATTAAAGATTGTTGCTTCATTTTTATTAAATGAAAGTGAAAATTGAATTTCTCAAACATTCTAAATAGAATTATTGAAAACTCTCTAAGAAGTCTTGAAAGTGGATAAACTACCAAGGTCCTTTTGATACAATTTTGATAGAAAACTTACACAACTAAGGAGATGATTTCTATAGATAAAAATCATCCTTGAAACAAGGTGAATATTATAAATATCTAATACTATTTTAGATTTTAGGATCCGTAAATAAGCAACCTCAATACTTTTACCCATGATTGCATATGCATACTTGTATAGCATTTAAAGTGAATAAATATTAATGTGATCAAGGTATAATTACTAATTATATATTAAGATTGATGTGTAGGAGGGCCAAAATCCCTCCTCTAATGAATAATTCAATAAAAAATAGCTTACCTTCATTCACACTCTCTGGATTCTTATATAAATAAGTAAGAAGGTTTAGGATATGAAGAAATATTATCTTTAAGGATATTATCTCAAAATAGACAAACCTTATTTTAAGGATAACCACTTAATATATTTTTATGTATAAGTGACTTTTAAATAAGTCATGGATAATGATTTTCACATAAGGTATGAATTGTTCATAAAGAATATAATTACAAGTGCATCTTATTTAATATAGTGGTGTATATCCTAATATACACTAATAATTAGACACACTTCAATAGAATCTTAGGATTTTGAATCTAGAATAGTGATTTGGAAATAATTATGCAAATATATGTGAAATATGGAACTCTAATTGTCGAAGGAAAAAATTGGCGCTTCAAAAAGAACCATGAAATATACCCAAGATGGAATTAATAGTTCACCTTTATAACTACCGGACCTATTCTAAGCCATCAAATTTATACCAAGAAAATTTCTAGATTTTATATTTTTCTATGTAGATGTGTTTCCAGATGCCATATAATGTTATGCGATCACAATACAAATTTTATGGGAATATTTGTCTAAGTTTTCTTCTTCACTCCTTGATCCAACTTGTAACATCCCCACTAGAATCTACCCAAAAATACATGATTTATGTTTAAAATTTAAGTAACATATAATTCTATTCGATTACACCTCAAAATCTAATTAGTGACCATATAAAATACTCTAAGTATAATAAATATAAGTGAATCATTATACCTCATAAATCAATGATAACTATCATCATAAAAAACACATCATTATTGTTTATATAAGGTAATTATAAATATCTAGCCATGGTTGGTATAAATATACAACCACTACTATCAATATATAATAAGTAATTATAGCTCATCATGATAATGTTTCGATAATAAATATAATACAATGTTCATATATAAAATACATGGCTCCACAGAGCATAAGTTCTCCAAACTTTAATATCTATGGTAATTTTAAGTATCATCTCCAAATAAGTACTACTGTAGGGAGAGAGAGAGCATCATCTGAGTGCTTTTCCACACCAATCATGGACCATCAATCCCATGCACAAATTTCATCAAGGAATGGCCTTCCCTTTATGGATGAGTAGATAGTGATGGTTCAAGAATTTAGAGAGACAATCTAGTACCCATGTGCTATATGATTTCTAAAACTAAACATGCAATGTATCATAAAGAAACCTTTTTTAATCAAGATATCAAACAAACACATAAATCATACACATGAATTGACAATGTCTCACTAACATTACTTTGGCCAAAGTTTTCAATTAGTTAATGATTTATAAGATTAGTCAATTTCATACACACCACTTGATCATATTACCTTCATTTGGCATTGTGATGCTAGTAAGCTAGTGAAGTTTGTTTCACTACTTAGTGTCAATAATACGAAACTTAGCTAACATATTATAACTAGTAGATTCATACAAATTACATCCTAATAGAAATATTATAACATGCTAAGCACATGAATAATATAAATGCATACATTTATTCCATCAAACATATGAATTAATTTCATAATATTATCTATCACATAATGAATATAAATAATAACTATAATCTATACCATCTAGATATAATATACATCTAAATTGAAATTTTATAGTTACTAGAAATATTTTCCAATATAATGCACCCTATGATAATCCATATTATCATAGTCCAATGTTCTTAAGCACAACTACTAAATACCAAAACTAGTCATAATTAAGTAGTCTTAAATCAATGAAAATATAATCTTTGTTCAATCAAGTAGTTATCTTTCCAGAACCAAAAGTCCCATAATATTAATTATGTTTTGTATGAACATGACCACACATTTAAATGCTAGGTTAGGAGTTTATATTTACATTGTCATAGTTTCTCAACTCTTGAAGTCCCGTGATCAATTATTTTATATCTATCAACAAAACTTACATGCATACAACCCGTTCCACCAATATACGTTATACTCTTATAATAACTCCTAAATCTTCAGATACATATATTTCCTTTATATATAAATATGTTCCACAATATATATGGATATAGTTTAAATATGTCAATAGTTTTTTACATTCTTAGTCAATTACTTGGTCAATATAACCTTATTGACAAGATATTACTAAACATATCAACATCTCCATAATATTAAGGAACAAATAAATATATTCATGAAAAATAATAGTTCTAACATGAATAACCATTACCATTTAAATAGGTAAAGAAAGATAAGATCATTGTTTTACCTTGGACTAAGAAGAGGATATGTGACATGGTGTGACTCATACTCTCTTCTAAATAGCCAAGAATAATATCATAAAGAGGATGAATTTAACGATAGAGAGAGATGAGACTTTGACAACTTATGGTGTGATAAACCAATGATGCTCACACACATTACATACATCTAATTATTAATCATTCATATCACAATAATGAGATGCACATATATAAGAATTCATGGATTCACCTTATGCAATAGCTAAAATATTCTTATTATATAGCTACGGATATTAGATATAGAAGAGTCCATGATATCTCATAATAGAGATATATAAATGCAAATCAAGAGTGAACTACGTAATATATTGATGGGGTGTATATATAATTTGTTGGTTTTAAATATTCAATACATATACTCAGTGTAATCTACTCAAAAATAGTATTTGTCATGCTATCTTAATGCATATCTCAAGTATGTCATTGTTATAACACAAGTCACTAGTTTTATCTAGCAGATTGCTGCATATAACAAATTTATTATAAGTCATTTTATAACATTAAATTATATATACACTTCCTATAAATGGCATAATATACACTATGTATCATCTCATAATATACAAATTGAACTCAACTAAAATACACATATCCTAAAATTCCACATGGAGATTATTGTTTATAGTGACCTGAATAATATGTTTTGATTTATATATGTCCAATTGTATTATATTTTTTTATTCTAAATACCTCCTCATTTATAAATACATATTTTAAAATAATCTATTTTTATTTATTGATGCGTATAGATAAAGCACTTATTCTAAAATACAAATTCAATTATATACACTACTTATTCATTTATATAGGTTATTTACTCTAATAGTCTATATGCACTATATATACAATATACGTTTAGGAGGTTATACATTATAAAAGTTATATATGAATCGTATTACAAAATCATTATATAGGTAGACACACATACCCTATATATATGTATACATGCACGCGCGCGCGTGCGCGCGTGCACACACACACACACACACACACACACACACACACACACACACACACACACACACACACACACACACACACACACACACACACACACACACACACATTATAGCTAAGATATACACCTATCATGTATATATATGTATATATGATATTAGCAAAGATATGTTTCCTAAATATTCATACCAATATGCCTTAATTTAGCATATATGCTAACTATGTAATTGAATAATTTGTGACTAAATTTTCATACTATAATATTACCAAAATAATACACAAAAATTAATAGCATTACCTACCTGATAGTCTATATTGCTATTCTTTTTGGCTTCTTTGTTCTCTTCCACTTCCATGCTTCTCACACTCTCCTCCTATGTATTGCACTTCTCCTTTTTCCTCTTCTTATATTCGCTTTCTCCAACTCTTCTTAATTGCCCTTTCCCTTTTGATTTTTCCTCTTTTAATCTTTCTTCTATCATGAAAAAGACATAACTTTGTTTTAAAGATGGCCTCTTCTTTTTAATTTTTTTTCCTATTTTTATCCTAAGCCACTAAATCAATCTCTTTATTTATTTATTATTATTATTTTATTTATTTTTTCCATAGGGATATGGTGCTTAGCCTCAAATCATATTTTTATTTATTTTAAGAATTTCTTCTCCTAAACACTAATTATCATATTTTATTCATTTTATTTCTAATTACAAAAATCAATTTAATTAATAATTAAATTAGCACCTCTAATGTCATAATGATTAATTCATTAATACATAAATCCAAATTTACTCTAATTACACAAATCATAAAACATTAATGGTTATGAATATGCCAAGTACATAATCACACAAGACGAGTTCTATAAAACCATTAAACTATACTATCAAACCATGTGTAAACGACTATTTAAATATAACCAATATCAAAACACACTACACTAACCATTATTTTATGAATTTAATATGTACTAACTAATGTATCTAATATTTCCATCTACATCATCCTCTCCGATGATGCTCTCCCTCCGTCATGCTCTAAGGGATGAGTTCTCCTACGACAAACCCATAACAAATAGGTAGTTAGTCCATAACACCATAACATATATACATCATAAAATATAGATAAAATAACAAATCAACATGATCATAATGTAAAAACTACACCACAACTAGCTCATAGTAATGTAATCATGTAACCATAGCAATATCAAACTATTCCATAATAATATATATCTCAAAGCTTAGTTAATAAATACTAAATCAAATCATCAACTATATATATCCATGAATAATCAAGTAAGTTTACTTAGAGAGGAATTAGGATGTAACATCCTCCCCTTAAAGCTAGTCATCATCTTAGATGACTCTTATTCAAACATAAGTTTTAAATTAAAAACATTGTTCAATAAAAAATTAACATAGTATAAAGTATCAAATCAAGCAAATAAATGTGGAAATCACCTATAGAACTCATCGTATCCCTCCAAAGTAGTACTATCCTTAGAGTATTAGTTTAATAAGACCTTATACTATGACATTTATCTATTACACAAATGAAGTTTGCATGTGTCAATTACTATGATTGGTTCTACTATGACCACCCCAAGATCTAGAACCTGTAAAGCATTCCAATCCAATACATGTGAAAGATCAACTACATAATTTTTAAGATAAGAAACATGGAAGAAATTATATAATATATCTAGGTTTGGTGGTAATGAAACACTATACATTATAGGATTGACCACTTATAACACCTCAAAGAGTCCCACATATCTTGGTGACAATTTCACTAACTTTTCAAATTTAATCAAGCTCTTCTATGACTTAACCTACAAGAACACTTTATCACCTACTGAGAACTACCAATCTGTCCTCATTAGATCAACATAAATATTATGTCTATCATTGGACTCAACCAATATCTACTTGGTTAATATAACTTGATATTTCATTTTTTAAATCATCTTAAGTCCAAAGACTACCTTGTCTTCTAAACTATGCTAATTGATTGATGCCCTACACCTTCTTCCATACAGTGCCTCAAATATTGCCATTTTTAAGTAGATTGGTATGAGTAATTATATGAAAACTCAACCAATAGAAATTAATCTTCCTACTTTTATTTTTAATCCATGTGATATATACAAAGAAGATCCTTTAACACCTTATTAACTCTCTCAGTCTGACCAATCGTCTCTGGGTGATATGTAGTGCTAAAATTTAGTTGCATACCCATAGGTAAATTTAGAGTTACCCAAAATATAGAAGTCATCTTTGGATCATGATATAACATGATATTCTCAAGAAATCCATGTAGTCGATACACTTCCTTCACAAACCTCTTCATAAGAGTAGGTATATCATCTCTCAAATTTCTTAGTATAAAATGAGCCACCTTAGTTAGTTTGTCAACTAATACTAATATCATATCGTGCCTATTTTGTGACATCGATAAAACTTAGACAAAGTCCATACTGATCACTTTCCACTTTGATTCTGGTGTATCATGTGGATATAACAACCCATCCATATGCATATGTTCAAATTTCACTCCCTGACGTTCTAGACAATGTGACACAACATCCACTACATCCTTCTTAATTCCCTTATAGAAATACAATGGTTTAAGCTTTATCATGAGTTTGGTTACTCCTATATGTCCTTGGTATGGGGGATTATATAGTTATTTTATCACTATGCTCTACATATTATCTTGATCTGACACATACATCCTTCTATTATAACATAAAATACCATCACTCTCAAATTTAAATCCTTTATACCTAGCATTTTGAACATTATTAGACAATAATTTTTTGACCTGGTCCTAGAATTCATCTCTTAGTGATAATTCAATCACTTGATCCTTGAAATTACTCTTGATAGTAGCCATAGTTGCTATGTGCCTTCTATGAATTAGGGCATCTGTTACTCTATTTTTCTTTCCTTTGATATAGTTGATATCAAAATTGTAATCAAATAATAACTCTAATTAGCATTCAAATTTAGTTGGGTGAAGATTTACTTAAGTCCCAAGTTATACATCTTGAGTTCAAATAGTTTTACCAACAAGTAATGCCACCACACTTACAAAGTATGCATAATTACTGCAAGTTCTAGGTTATGAGGGGCACAATTTACTTCATACAACTTTAGCTTCTTTGATTCATAAGATACTACTGCACCATCCTACATAAGGACTCCTCTTAATCCATCCCCTGATGCATCTATGATCAGTAAAAATTGACCATTGGGGTTAGGGACTCTTAACACTAGTGTTGAAGTAAGTCTTCTTTTCAATTCCTCAAAAGCTACTTCACACTTAGTTTGCCTAGACAAAACTTTGGTTCTTATGTTGTAAAGAAGTAATTGGATTATCTTTTTTGGAAAATTTTGAAACAAAATTCTTATAATAACCTGTTAATCCCATAAAACTTCTTACCTCATGTAGATTTTTTGGTTTTAGCCATTCCATAATGGCCCTTATCTCTACTAGATCTATATAAATACCATCTACATAAATAATATGTCCCAAGTATTGCACTCTCTCCCAGAAAAATATGTACTTAGACAACTTGCCATACAACTTGTGATTTTACAACCATTGCAGTACTAGTTCTAGATGATAAAGATGTTCCTCTTCATTCTTAGAGGATATAAGAATGTTATCAAGAAACACCAAAACAAAATGATAAAGAGAATATTTGGACACACTATTCATGAGATTCATGAATTCTACCAGAGCATTGGTCAACCCAAATGGTAACACAGTGAACTCATAGTGCCTTAATGAGTTCTAAATGCTATCTTCAGAATATCCCCATCCCTTATCCTTAATTGATGGTATCTGACCTAATATCAATCTTATAAAAGATTGTTTCTCCTTACATTTGATCAAAAAAATCATTGATATGAGGTAGAGGATACCTTTTTTTATAGTTTCCTTATTCAACATTATATAGTCAATACAAAGTCAAAGAGTACCATTCTTCTTCTTGAAAAAGATAACTGGTGCACCCCATGGTGACACACTTGGCCTGATCAACCCCTCAAATAAAAAATTCCTGGAGTGGAGCCTTTAATTCAACCAACTCAGTGGTTGTCATCTAAGTATGGTTCCCTAAATTATGGTTCTGATCCAAGTATAATATCGATAGAAAAATTGAACTCACGTCTAGGATGCAAACCTGACAATTCTTCTAGAAACACATCATGATTTTTTTAAGAAATGGGTAATATTTAAGAGATGGCTCCTTAGATTCCTCCATTTCATTTATATTTATGATAAATGATTGGCACATTTTCCTTGGGCCCTCTTGAGTTGTATAGTAGAAATATGCCTAAGCCTCAACTCTCTTTTCTTGCCTTGAATTTGTATCTGATTTTCAAAATCATCTAGACACTCAAACCTTATTTAGGTAATAGTCAACCTTGGTGTTATGTTTTCAATCTAGTTGAATCCCAATATCATATCATATAAACCTAATGGTACTACATATAGATCCAATACTATTATGAGTTAGGGTAACCTAATCTCTGCTTCAACTAAACACTTATCGACCATGATTTTTGAGTCATTCCCATATTGTAATGATCATGAATTTTCCATTACTCTAGTTCTCTTAGATAAATTAATAAGCATTGTAATATATATAAAACATTATATAACCTTTGTATCTATAAAAATGGAAACTAGATTTTCAAATAAAGTACTTGACAATTCTATGGGTGATGCTTAAAATTCAGCTTACAATTATCAACTACTACATAAATATGCTACTAAAAAATACCCTACTGAGGAATAAGACCTTTATTTTTTGACTTGTCCCAAGTGAAGTCAAGAGCATAATGGTCATCTCCATAAATGAAACAACCTCCAAGTGGTCCTTTCCTATTAGTCTACTAGTTTCCCTTGAAATTGACTTTAAAACCATTACTCAGTTTCTTGTTTCTTGAACCATTGTTGAATTTGGCATTCTGACTTTTGAAATACTTCCTAGAATCTCCACTCCTCTACTTCCAATTTTTTTTTTGAAAGTTGACTTAGAATTTATAAATTTTTTCTTAAACTTATCCTTGGCATGTGTAAGAGACTTCAACTTCTATTCCTATTTGACTGCCTTCTTGAAGACCTAGTCCATGCTAGAAGGTCTATAGATGTCCACCTCTCCATCGATATGGGGTTTCAATACCATGATAAAATTATTAATCTTAAACCTCTCACCTACCTGGTACTGAGGTACATACTTCAAAAATTTGATGAACTACTCCTAGTACTCATTCACTGATAAGTCTACCTTCTTCAGATTCTAAAAAATTATAAATTTCTAGTGAAAATAAAGCTATGGAAGTTATCATGACTTGAAAAAAGTCATAAACTACTCCCAAGTAGTGGTGGTTGAGTTAATATTCATTTATAATCTATTATTGGCCCACCACATAGCTACCTCACCAACTAATTGGTATGCTCCCCATACTACTTTAGTGACCTTAGAATAGTTTCAAATCTCAAAATACTTCTCCATCTCAGTTACCCATGCTTCAACTTCATCACCCAAAATAGTTCCATCAAACTTAGGTGGGTTCACCTTCTTAATATCTCTATCTAACTCCACAACTACCTAAGATATCAAATCCTAAGGGTTTTTCTACTCAATGGGATGCTCTTTAGGTTCATCTTTATGTCCTTCCTCTTCATGGCCATAGACTACCTACTCCAAGGTTGTAATGTGGTCCTTGGTCTCATTCATGGTTATGAGAATCTGATCCAACTTTGCTACTTGCTCAGTGGTAAATTAGTTAGGATCAAATACAGGGTTACTGTCATTAAAATTTGACGAACCCTTTCTAGATACTCTAGCTTTCACCATCCTCCTTTCTATCAATAGAATGATATGAAAATGTTAATGGAATCATTAGGTCATAGAGTTTGAGCCATAGCTCTGGTACCACATGTAACATCCCCACTAAAATCTACCCATAAATATGTGATTTAAAAAAAAATTAAGCAACATATACCTCCATTAGATTAAACCACAAGAATCTAATTAGTGACCACATAAAAGACTCTAAGTATAATAACTCTAAACGAAGCATGCTACATCATACATCATTGATCACTATCATCATAAGAAACACATCATAATTATTTATAGAAGGTAATTAAAAATATCTAAACATGACTAGTATAAACTTACATCCACTGCTATCAATGTATAATAAGTAAGTAATTACAAATCATCATGATAATGTGTCAATAATACATACAATATAATGTTCATATATAAGATACATGGATCCATAGAGCATAAGTTATTTGGAATTTAGTATATATGGTAATCCCAAGTTTCATCTCCAAATAATTACTATTATGGGGAGGGAGAACATCATCTAATTGGATTTTCACATCAAACATAGACTATCGATCCCCTACACAAATCCCATCAGTGAATGGTCCTCCCTTTATGGATGAGTAGATAGTGATAGTCTAGGAATCCATAAAGACAAGCTATTACCTGTATGCTCTATGATTTCTAAAACTAAACATGTAGTATATCATAAAGAAATCCATTCTGAACAAGATATCACACAAACATATAAATCATACACATGAAATGACAATGTCTCACTAACATTACTTTTTCCAAAGTTTTTAATTAGTTAATGATCTATAAGATCACTCAATTTCATATACACCACTTGATCATAATACTTGTTAGCCAGATTATAGCTCACATAAATAAATTTTTCCTAGTTATGGTTTGGATAGATGAGTCAAGTTCCTATTGAAATAATGGTTCAAATTGAGCAAAGTTCTGGATGGAATGAGTGGACCAAAAATATGATGCAGCTTGCAAAGCCCTTGAAACATTTTAAGTCCACTTAAAGTGTAATTTATCATCTTCTAAGGATAGGTCCAGAGTTGAAGATCCCCATGAGGTGTCAAAAGTGATTGGAATAGACATGGAAGTGCATAGAGTTCATCTAGTTATTCATTGTGTTCATCTTGACATTCAAGTCCAGTGACAAAATTTTTAAGTAGGCAGTTTGCTGATGCTATATATCACATGTGTGGATGTGTCAAGAAGAAGTGGTCACATGGGTTTGTTCACTTTAGTCCTAAGAACATACACATCAACATTCAGGTCCTCTACCAAAGCACATCAAAATTTATGGAGACCCAAAGTTGGCCTCTTAGCCAAATTTTTCTATTTTTCCATAGTCATTTTTGAAGAGGTTCAAACAGAGCCAAGTGAGCATCTTGACAAGGCCATATCTCACACATGTGGTAGTCTCAAGAAAAAGTGATCACCTAGGTTTTTCCATCTCAGTCCCTAGTTGTTACATGCTAATTTTTTGATCATCCACTAAAGTGCATTAGGAGTTATGAATGTGCAAAGTTGGCTCCTCGGTCAGATTTCACTAAGTTTTCCATACTTAGCCAAATGAGCTTGACCATCACTAGGACATCATGTAGGAGTAAATAGACTAGTCAGCTTGAGCATTTTATATCTTCACTTAGAAATATATTAGGATTAAAAAACCAAATGGGTTCATTCCTTTTGGTCTCAAGAACATATCCTAAAAATTTGGTACCTCCATGACTTTTGTGCTTCAACTTATAGGCCTTCAAAGTTGGACCTGCAACATAAGATGTTCTCACTTACATCAAAATAAATATCAAGAAAAAATACATTAGAGCTTAAAATTTATGGTCTATAGAATGTCAAATACAGTCTGTAAGATATCAAAATTAATATTAGACAACAATCTTGTGAGATTAAATTTGATGATCTACAGAACGTCAAATACATTTATGCAGATGTCAAATGACATTTGCGTGAATGCCAATTCTAATCATGGTTAAGAGCCATTGGGTATCAATTAGTGGGTCCCAGGTAGATCTAAGGGCTCATATTTAATTTCTCATTAAGATTAGATGGTGAGTGTGAATCAAAGAGGTTAGTGAATCCAAGGAGCTAATAAGTCAAGGACAAGTGGCACAAACACATTTAGTTGGTAGAATATTGATGGCTCATGGGCATCCATGCATAGGTAGATTAATAAAGTGAATAAGAGTTAGAAAAGTTAAAGCTCCAAGTCAACATTTGACAACCAATGAGAAAGATCAAACCCTATAAAATTTTGATGAAGGTTGACACGGTAGTATTAGACTCAAACAAAGCAAATATAAAGGAATTGAGCTTGAATATGATCTAGGTCGAGTCAGGTTGAATAATTCAAGACCAAACATCATCATTAAAACTCCTTATAGGTAAAATAGATCTTTTGGATTTAAAATATAGGGCAAAGATAAACATGTGTTTATGAATTAAGGTCAAGCAGTTTGTAAGTTTTTTATAAATATTATGACTATGTGAAAACCAGTGGTCTAAGATTGGTTTTATATCTATGAAATGGACCCAAGTTCAAGTTGAAAATAATCTAGACATAAATATAATCAAGGATAAATGTCTCACCTATCTGTAGGGTCACATTTTCAATAAATAGGTACATCTAACCATTCAAAATAAACTAAGTGAGACTCTGTCAGTTTCAAGGCATAAAGGATTGGTCCTCATCTAGAGATCAGGTAGAGGTGGCATAGATTCTCAAGATGAAGACCTAGTGATTGCATAAGGATCATGGAACATTAAATGATTTTTTAGAAGCTTTAAAATTTATTCCTTATTGATAAGGTCATGAGTTAACATCCTTGAATTGGTGCTAATCCATCAGAAGTGGTTGGGCCTTTTTCAACACATAGTTCCCTCTCTTTCCTTTTTTATATAAATGTAGATTTTTAAGCCTTAAACACAACCTGATAATCCCTCTCTTGGGCATGAATAGGCTCTACATAGATTTTATCTTTGAAACCTCTTGAGATAAATAAATGACTCTTTTTAATATCTTATTATTCTAGTCTAGTGTGTTAATGTTAGATTGATTTGCATATGTGGTAGACATCTCTCCCTTGTCAAATCCTAATCTCACCTAGCTACTAGATTTTATTGTTTTTAAAGTCATGTTTAGTGTCAAATGTCATTTGATTAAAGCTAGCAAGTGGATACATTAATTGGCTAGTGACTTGAATCCCTCTCCATAACTTCCCTTAGGTTTTGATCATTTGGTTAACCTTTGCATGAAATACTAATCCATTAAAAACCATTTGGAGTTGCAAATCTGATCTCATTATTGTTTTTTAGAAGTTAAGATAGTGTGGATGAACAATCAAATTACTAGTGCATCACCTCCTTTACATGTTTTCATGCATTGTTACCCATTTCTCTCTCCCTTTTTCCAGTCATAATTTAGTTTAGGTGATAGATCCAAAAGGAAGCTAACCTTCTCCAGAGGTTTGACTTGTGATAGGTGACCCATAGCCTAAGGTCAGTTCCATGTTGAACGAGATTTTAGTATAGGACCTGAACAATCTCCTTCTCAACTAGGGTACAGATCTAGAATACTAATAATACCTTCATCTGGTATTGTGATACTAGTAAGCTAGTGAAGTCCATTTCACTACTTAGTATCAATAATGTGAGATTTGGTTAACATAGTATAAAAAATAGATTCATATAGATTACATCCTACTAGCAGTCATATAACATGCTAAACACAAGAATAATATAAATGCACACATTTATTAATGAATGAATCTCACAATATTATCTATCACATAATTAATAGAAAGAATAACTACAGTTTATACCATTTGGGTATAATATACATCTAAATTGCAATTTTATAATTACTATAAGTAGTTTTCAATATAATGTAACCTATGATAACCCATATTATCAAAGTTCAATGTTCTTAAGCATAACTACTAAGTACCAAAACCAGTCATAATAAAGTAGTTATAAATCAATGAAAACATAATCCTCTATTCAATCAGCTAATTATCTTTTAAGGATAAAAATTCCCATAATATTAATTATGTTTTGTATTAATATGATCCTACATTTAAATGCTAGGTTAGGAGTCTATATTTATGTTGACACAATTTCTCAACTCTCAAAGTCCTATGACCAATTGTTTTATACATGTCAATAAAACTTAGAGACATATGACCCATTATGCCAATATACTTTATACTCTTATAATAACTCCTAAATATTTATATAGATATATTTAATTTATATGCAAATATGCCCCACAATATATATGGATATAGTTTAAATATGTCAATAGTCTTTTACAGTTCTCAATCAATTACTTGGTCAATATAACCTTATTGACAAGCTATTACTAAACATATTGATATCTTCATAATATTAAGAAACAAATAAATATATTCATGGAAAATAATAGTTTTAACATGAATAGACATTACCATTTAAATAGGTAAGATAGATAAGATCATTGTTTTACCTTGGATGAAGAAGAGGATATGTAACATGGTGTGATTCATACTCTCTTCTAAATGGCCAAGAAGAGGATCACAAAGAGGATGAGTTTAACAATTGAGCGAGAGGAGACTTTGGAAAAATTCTAGTGCCATAAACCAATCGTGCTCACACACAATACATACATCCAATTATTAATCATTCATATCAGAATAAGGAGACACATATATATAATAATTCATAGATTTACCTTATGTAATAGCTAAAAGTAGTGATAAAGAGAATACATAAGAATGATCAAGGGTATGGTGCTTAGACATCTGTATCTAATTATTTAGATCCCATAGTCACTATTTTGTATTACATAATACATACAATATTAATCAAAATAAATAGTCTTAATATATAGTTACAAATATAGGATATAAAAGAGTCTATGATATCTCATAACAAAGATATATAAATGCAAATCAAGAGTGAACTACGCAATGTATTGATGGAATGTATATAAAAGTCACTGGTTTCAAATATTCATTGCATATACTCAATGTAATCTACTCAAAAATAGTATTTGTTATGCTATCTTAATGTATATATTAGGTACACCATTGTTATAAATAGGTTGCTAGTTTTATATGGTAGATCACTGCATATAACAGATTTATTATAAGTCATTATTTTCTAACATTACAATGTATATAAACTTACTCTAAATGGTAGAATATATACTATGTATCATCTCATAATATATAGTTTTAACTAAACTAAAATACATATATCTTAACATTCCACATGGAGATTAGAGATCACTGTTTATAGCGACCTAAATAATATGATTTGATTTATATATGTTCAATTGTATTATATTGTTTATTCTAAATACCTCCTCATTTATAAATACATATTCAATACATATTCTAAAATACTGTATTTTAATTTACTAAGGTTTTAGATTAAGAACTTAATCTAAAATACAAATTCAATTATATACGTTGTTTATTCATTTATATGGTTTATTCGCTCTAATAGTCTATATGCACTATATATAATATATGCTCAGGGGGTTATACACTCTAAAGGTTATATATGAAATGCATTACAAAATCATCATATAGGCAGACACACACACACACACACACACACACACACACACACACACACACACACACACACACACACACACACACACACACACACACACACACACACACACACACACACACACACACAAACACACACACACACACCTATCATGTATAGATATGTATATATGATATTAGCAAATATATGTGCCTAAATTTTCATACTATAATATTACCAAAAGAATACACACAAATTAATAGCACTGCCTACTTGATAGTCTGCATTTTATTATTTTTGGCTTCTTTGTTCTCTTCCACTTCCATGTTCCTCACACTCTCCTCTTATGTATTGAACTTCTCCTTTTTCCTCTTCTTCTATTCTCTTTCTCTGACTCTTCTGAACTACCATTTCCCTTTTGATTTTTCCTCTTTTAATCTTTATTCTATCATGAAAAAGGTGTAGCATTGTTTTAAAGCTAGCCTCTTCTTTTTTTAAATTTTTTTTCCCTATTTTTATCCTAAGCCACTAAATCAGTGTCTTCTTTTTTTATTTTTCTTTATTTATTATTATCTTTTGATTTTTTTCCATAGGGGTACGGCACTTAGCCTCAAATCAGATTTATTTATTTTAATAATTTATTCTCCTAAACATTAATTATCATATTTTATTCATTTTATTTTTAATTATAAAAATCAATATAATTAATAATTAAATTAGCACCTCTAATGTCATAATGATTTAATGATAAATTCATTAATCCATAAATCCAAATTTACTCTAATTATGTAAATCACAAAACATTAAGGGTTATGAATATGACAAGAACACAATCATACAAGATGAGTTCTATATAACCATTAAACTATGATATCAAACCATGTCTAAATGACTCTCTAAATGAAAGCAACATCATAACACACTACACTAACCATTATTTTATGCATTTAAAATGTACTAACTAATGTGGTGTGTGCAAGGTTCTAGCTGATTTCTCTATCATCCTCCAACATCTCTATCTACGTCACCCTCTTTGATGATTCTCGGATGAGTTCTCCTACATCAAACTCAAATCAAGTAGGTAGTTAGTCCATAACACTATAACATATATACATCATAAAATATATCTAACATAATAAATTGACACGATCATAATGTAAAAATATACACTACAACTAACTCATAACAATGTAATCATGTAACCAAAGAAATATCCAACTATCCCATAATAACATATATCTCAAAGCTTAGTTAATAAATACCAAATAAAAATTTCAACTATACATACCCATGAATAATCAAGTAAGTTTTCTTAGCGAGGAATCATGATGTAACACAACTCTTAGAAAATATTCAAATAAGTGCGTGCAAATTTCGTTGACTCAAACTACTCCTTGAGGAGTTGTAGCTACATAACATGAATAATTGGAATCATAGTTAATGTGATTCTCTTGTGTATGTGAGTGGAATTTTAAGTGAGATATTTTGTATCCTCTCCTTAGTGATGTGAAATGAAATTATATTAATGTTCACCTAAGCATTTTTAGTACAAGTGGATGATGCCACAATGGCATGAAAAAGATTTTAAGTGTAAAGGTGTTAGCTCCATCACAAGGGTAGCAATACATTTGATTAGTGAAGGTCCTAAATTTTAATTTGGATAAGGTTTTATTAACACTTGAATGGCACTTGGTAGTTGCTTAATGACTAAGGATGACATTGTATATATATCATTATTTAGGACATGACACACATTATGGTCAAGCATAGAAAATAACAATAAATGAAACTAAAGGTGTGGGATATGAGGCCAAAGTGGAAGGACCCATAAAAACACAAAGGACCACCAAATCATCATAGGGAAAATTTGGTAGTTCAATTTTAACTGTTTAATCTTTCTTGTGAGAAACAAATGTCTAAATTAAGGGCAAGTAGCTAAGAAAATAGATAAATAAGGATACAAAATTAAAATAAGTTAATTTTAAAGACATAAAGAGGGATCAAACCCCAAAATTATTTTAGTGTGGGGTAGGAAATGTCCAAAAATATCCAAATATAAAAAAGTGGACCTATTGACAAAATAGGGAAATGACACAATGAAAATGGCTCATATATCAAATTTAGGTGTCTACATGTTGAAAACTTCATAAGATCTCAAGAGTGCCCTTACTTTGTGTTGGGGATAGTTCTTGTTGTGTCCCTATATACCTCATTTTGTGCACCAAAATCTCCTCTATGTGTGATGTGCATTATTCATCATTGGCTTTTGTAGATGGATTTCCATGCTATAAATTTGGGCCTCCAAAAAGTGAATAATATTGGTGTCCACACTTCCCACTTCTTTAAATATTAGTGTAACTTCTAATGCCTCATGTGGCTCAATAAATGTATTAATTAATTATGCCATTAAGAAGGGAACCAACAAACCACTTGTAAACCATTGTTCGTGCTATAATGGATGAAGTTCATATGAAATCTTGGAAATCAAGATTTTAAATTTCTCATCGTATAAGTAAATGATTTCCAAGACATATTTATTTATTTAATTTAATGTAGAGATTCTTTGTTTTTCAAACTTTGGAATATAAAAATTCTTAATGTCTCCCTAACCAAATCATAATCAACTATCTCTTTGTGTGGGTCATAATTCCTATACCAAATGTGCATGCAGTTGAGAAAAGTGGTGGAAAAATGGCTTACCTTGTGCTTTAACACAGTCACTTTATTTTCTCACTAAATAATCTATCACTTCAAAAAATTTATCCACACTTTTATACTTAGGTAACTTCATGGATTATCTCTTATGATGCTCACAAACTAGTCTCTCACGGGTTACTTTCTCCTCTTAAAGCACTGATGGATCCTCCACCAGTGCTTGGTGATGGACTTATTCCTCATGCTATGAGAAATAATTACATGGCTTTTTTAATTTATGTTTGTTATTACCCTATAGGTTTGGTTTATATACTAATTTCTGTAGTAGGACTACTACCTCCATCTACTCCACCTAGAATCCCCAACATCGTTGTGTTGGATTGACTAACTGTATTTATTTTACCTCTTTATAATGGCTTAAACAATGTGTAAGGCACCAATTTATTCAAAATCCAATGTTGACCCACTTGCCTTATGAACTCCCTATTATTGACATGTCCCCACTTCCTTCAATGACTTTTCATCATTTCTTGAATCATGCATAGGTGACAACTTCAGGTAGGGTAAGGTTTGGCATCTCTCTTCCTTCTACATGACCTCCAATTATTTGTATGGATCTTAAGAAATCCAATTAGTTGTTTCTCATTCCATGTACACAATATCATGATCATGGTTTTGCATTCCTTCTTATTTAGAGTGTGTATGATACACACACGAGGTGTTCATGTTCCCTTCCCATTCCATGTGATTCCTCGATGCATCCTCGTGACTTGGATTCCCACTCCTCTTTGGGTCTATAATAATTATCAATATTAGTCTAACATCATTATATTTGTGCCTCTTAATCTCCCATTCATCTTGGCCCTCCATCTAGCTAAAGTTCTTGGAATTCTAGACTCACTTGTCTACTGCACTCCTTGCCTTACCCCTTACCTTAATTTCCATTTGGCCCATTTGTGAGAGGTATTTACCTCTCCATAGTCAAGTGCTCAATACCCTAATCTAAAATCATATTTTTTTATCAAGAGAAGGATATGAGAGATGAAAAAATCTATGAGGCTTACGCAAAAATTGATATTTTTCTTCTTATGACTAGATATAAGTTGATACTAAAAATTCAAATAAATAACTCCCCATAGCTCCATTCAACCAAAAATCTAGTGTGAGTTTGGATATATTTTATTTTATTGAGATTTTCAATTCACTCTTTAATCCATGCATCCCTTACACAAATATTCTTCTTGCGACCCACTATAAGTGTGTCCATCCATGCATGCAGGTGTTCAATAAGTTCTATAGATAAGATCTCATACAAAAATTGTAGATCTTATTTTAATACAACTTTATTGGTTTCATATCTCCCCTTCCAAGAAAATTATTTTCTAATTCCCATGTTCTATCTTCAAACCACCACTCCACATTATCCAAAGAGATACTTTTGGCCATCATTGCCTATAATCTCCATCAGCTAGTTAAACAAGGTCCTAGAAATGCAACCAAAATGTTGGGGTTTGTTTTACATTATTACCGATTCATCTTGGGTCATTATGTATCTCAACAAATACCATATGCCTACATTGTTATTCATTTAATTATAGCATATAAGCACTCACTCAATACATAGAGAGACTGTTGAGGCCTTGTTAATTTAATGAAGGATAATATTTCACGACAATAGTCATTAAAATAAGTTGAAATATAATTTATATAATAAATAGAATACATATCTAAAGTTAACCACAAATAATCATCATATCATATTTTATTTATACTAAAAGAAAAACATAAATCAATATCCATGGTGTTCATGGTTTTCATACCCTGCAACAATACATCAAAGCTCTAATACAACACTAATAGTCAATATTTACTAAATATTCATCATATAACAACCCTTATTACAATTTCAATGGGGTATATATAGTTTTCTTTCGCCCCATAAAACCCTAAAATCTTATTGATATTATCCTAAGAATAAGACAAACGTAATAGCTTTTTGGTGGGTTCCACGATCTATGATTTTCAAGTGCCTTATTTTCCATCATGATTTTATCATGATCCGCAAATCTATAACCATCATCTAACAAATTTATCTTGTGCACATTCTTAACTAACTATTATTATATCATGCACTTGATTCACTTATACAATTATCATATATCAACGTCTCTTTAAATTCATATTCCTCTCATAGAATACTAGAAACTAACTTGTATTTACATTTTAAATTTTTTAATTATTACATACCGGCTTACATTTGACTCAATCATTTTAATAAAATTTTTCACATTTTAAAACACAAAAAAAAAATAAAAAAATAAAAAATAAAATAAAAAATAAAAAATAAAATAAATAAATAAATAAAATAAATAATAATAATAAATAAATAAATCAATCTTAATATCTATCTAAGACATGTAGAAGTTAGACCTAAACATATTGACACGATTTGGAAAGATCCCCGTTTACAAATAGTGGAAATTTGTATGACGGACTCCACCATAAAATAAACCTCCCAAGAATTCACAGATCTGGTTGAGACTTAATGAAAAAAATGAAGTGGTAACAAAACTTACAATATTAAATAATGCTTCAATGATAATTTAACAACCTTCAATCCTCCTTAAGGAGGAAGATAAAAAAATAATAAAAATAGATAAAGTTGAAAGCTTAGCATTGGATAGAAATATTCTTTTGCTTTTCTCACTTTAAATTTATTATTTATTTGAATTTTAAAGGTGTTTGCGGACAATAGTTTAAATAATAATTTAGGTGTCTTATATATGTACAAATATAATATTAAATATAATATTTTATATATATATATATAAAGTTTTATTAATTTATGTATTGTGTATATGGTATACTCCCCAGAGAGGTGGCTATATAGATTTTTATCTTCTACAATTTAATGTTTTATATTCATTTATATAAATAAGTCATAAATTAGAGTAAAGAATCCTTGTATGGAAGTTGTAATAATTGTACTTTTATAAATGATTCTTCATCTCTCAACAATTAAATTAAAAGATTTAAAATCTGACAGTGAAATTTTAGTCTATGGGGTATTTCTTTGCATCCAATAGACGGTTTTTCCATCTACATCGGAATGGAAATCCCTCAAGTTATATCGAGGCTCTTCACCTTTACAAGTGAAGGGAGTAGTGTTGTTTGGTGGCATTGCAAAATAGGGAGGTTTTCAATGAAGAGATTTGGTGTGATGTGAAATATGAAATTCACAACATAAAGAAGGTTTACAATGAATATGCATCTTTGTAAAGAAGTATTTACTTAAAAACGAAGAAGTGAACTTCGAAAAAAAAAAAAAAATTACAATGTATAAGTGAAATTCACAAATAATTATATTTTGATAGGTGCAAAAAAGGCTTGGGAATATCTTGAAAAGTCCTAAAAAGATATGAATAATCCTTATAAAGGTAAAAATCTGACTCTAAGGTACTTTTTCTAATAAGATCAATAATTCTAAAAAATGACTTTGTTGTAGAGTAAATTTTGTGCTTATAAAAGATTTCAATGTTGAGATTAACTACATAACATCATTTACATAGGGAGAATTAATAAATATTTTGATGTTTGGTATGATATTAATATATTTATATCATATTAAACTATAATTTAATAATATGTTACAATAGAGAGGTTATGTCAAATGACATGGGATTTAAAACTTAAGACTCCCATAATATACCATAACATAGAACATAATCATTAATAGTATAATTATTATAATTTAATACAATTTATTCTTAGAAATCAAATTATACAATACTTTTATTATCTTATTGTATTATTCTTTCTCTATTATTGTAATTATATCTTAAAGTGATATGATCTTCAACCATAATAATTAGACTTTTTTTTCAATTATTTAAATTGTGAAATGATTTTTTTTCTTGAATAATTTCTTAAAAATGAAATCAAGTCTACATAATATTTCCATCTCTTATTGTGTTGGTTCCATTATAACATACACTACTTCTTTAATATATAGTTTTTTTTTTTTGGTTCATTTAATATTATATATTCAATTTCATTCATTTGTATTATTGTTGGAGGGATTGTATACTTAAAATCATAACTAATAAAATATTTTTTATATATTTTAAATTTCTTCTTAAACTTCTTCAACCATACTTGTATGGTGTTAAATATTAACATGAGATTTTAGAGATGTTAAAATATCAAATAAAATTTTGATTCTATTAATCTTTTACACATCATATTATTGATATTTAGAGGATCAACAAATAATTATCTATTTGAATATTCTCGTCCTCATCTTCTAAAGGTATTTTTCCATTAGTAAAATAATCCTTAGAGTAATCTTATGTCCTTATGAATTTTATTGATTTCTCATTTAGATTCTCAACTAACTGCTCAAAAGGATTATGAAAATTAAGTGAGACAATACCATTTTCCATTGCTTTATTACTTTGCTTTCTCCTTTTAACTCTGTTTTTGTAGTACTCCATTAGAGTGTTATGGACTAAGTGGTTATCTCCACGTCATGCAATTTCAAATCAAATACCTTATGATAGTTGTAATAATGAAAGGGGAAATGTTCATAATCTATTGATTATTCACATCAATAATCTTCTCGTTGGAAAATGTTTGCTTCTAGTAATAGTTGTCTTAAATTCAATTGAATACAAATATAATACAATTCTTATGCCTTATAGTCTAATTGACACGTATTCTCCTAATATCTCAATTAATTCTCTTAAGTACCTTTCTATCTTAAATGTATTTGGTAAAGCATAAAATCTTATCCACACTAGAATACAATTAAGATTTTTTATATTTAGGTTAAATAACTATTTTTGAATGTTCTTCAAATAATCTTAACTAGTAAACACACACATAAAAAGAAACTTTTAGGTCCAATGCTAACTTCAAATTATGTGAATAGACTTCAAACTATCTTACCCATACAATCAAAGAATTCGGTGGAATTCACATCATTAAATGTTGTATGATGTGATTTATAAGTAATCTCTTCAATAAACCCATCATATTTAGGCATCATTAACTTCTATTTCTTATTTTTTCTTGGTAAACATTAACTATTCAAGTCATAATGGAATTCACTGACGATGAAGATATAAATTCATGTCACTCCCAACCTTGCATTGTAAAAAAGAAGTAGCAAGGATAAATAATCAAATGAATCATGCTTCAGATAAGTATCTCCACCTTAGGCAAATGTACTTGATTTTGTGTAGACCATCAATCATTCAATTTGCAACCATTTTGTTCTCCCTAGATGCACCAACATATAAAGATCCACACTGATGTATGCCTTTTCTATCCTTAAAAGTCAAAATCCTTTCAATATCTTAAAAATACTTTGATAATCTTAAAATAGAGAAGTTATAAGATAAAATAATATAATGATATTAATGTCCATGAAAGGGAAAAATTAGCACATGGGATTAGAAAAGTACAATGTAAAGTATGGAATAGGGAATGCAACCATAAATCTAAAAAACCTAAAAGAGAACAAAAATTAATAAAGATATACATTCAAGAGGAAATATGTGAATGTTAATCACATCCAGTGCCTCAAATATCTCCTCATATCTATAACCTTGTCATAACAACAAGGTGAATGAGAGAACAAATTATCTAAATATATAGCATTGTGGAAGCAAATTATTTAATAAGACATTGGGGAAGATCAAACATCTCTCAAAAAAAAATCCAAATATCTTTGATCCTCATAAACTATGAAGGTCTAGAGATGGTATATAAGTCTCATAAGAGGAAAAATAACTTCCCCCTGATTTTATAGTATGGAGAGATTTTTAATACAAAATAATTCTCATTTTCACTATAGAATAAATATAACAAATATGATGCACCTAAAGAATATAGAGATTCTTCTCTATGCATAGGTGGTGTGAATAAAACCCTCAAACTATAGGGTAACTAGAGCCTAATATAATATAGAGGTTGGATGATCCAAGTGGATTAACTAACCATAACTCCCATGGTAATAATTGACCCATTTCTTGGCTTGTAGATATTGTAGAAATAATTCAATCATTTACATTGATCCAAGTGGAGCTCCTACTTCACTAGAACCTATCACAAATTACCATTGTTTAGTGGCATTGATCCAAGTGGACTTACACGACTATTTATACCATAGATTACCATTGTTGCTCAGTTAGACCTATGCTGATAGAAATAAACCCATTTCAAGGATCATCACTTATGTGTCAATTCTCACTATTCAGTTCTACCACTGCATTACAACATAGTCCTTGTAGGATTAGTCTTGAAGACCATTTGATGGATTATAATTATTACTCAATTTGTCTTGCACTAATGTAAACATACACATCACGAGGGATTGCACCTACATGGAAAATTAAACCATCCAACTCTGCTACTATTTTACCATTTCTTTACAATAGTAATGTTAGTTTGTGATATCATAATAAATGTCAGAGATGATGACTCACACATGGAATAGTTCAACGGTCATAATGGATCTCAACCCTCTCGACATGTAATTTGTATATACATATATGTAACATAACATAGATATAATATAAGTAAAAAACACACTATAAGATTACAACCATACACCTTTCTCAAGTATGCCATATACAGAGTGAATAAATAAATAAAACACATTTATTACTTTAATTATATATCTCTCTTTGTCTATTTTGCACATTCTCTCACACAAAGCTTCTACATTTTCACATAACTCATTCAGATCCTCATCTAAAGAGTTTTCCACTGGTTCCCTACTTGGGCACCAAATCATTGGATGAACCCATCCTAAAATTGAAGATATGAACCATAATAGTAATGCAAATTTGAGGACAGAGGTTCCTAAGGCACTAACCATTTGGATTATAGGTAGGTTCTATATATCTCATATTTGATAGTGATATTCATCTATATTTTATATAGATCTATTGTATCAATTTAAAAAAATATGTGAATGAAGTTTTCCAAGTTAATATCTACAAGGCCTAGTAAAGAGGAAGCCTTAGCATACTGGCTAGAGTAGATCTCACGTTGTACTAGCTACATATAAAATTTAAATACTTGATATCGATATTTGAAGAAATCAAATGTAGAATTTTCCATCTATCTAATCTTGTGTATCATAGTCATCAATTTAAATATCATGAAAAAATGAGTGGGGTTGTACTAAATTCAATGAAAATAATGTCTTGATGAGATAATATTTTAGAATGTATATGTTTGTAAAACATGGAGGTAATCACTCTTTCAATGCATCCTCAATCAACTTTCTTAAGGTAAGACCCCCATGTTTTAGTGCCATATAGAAGAGTAGATGTAACAAGTGAGTGAAAAAGGTGAATTTTTTTCTAGATATTCTAATATTGAAGTTGGAAGCACTAACTCTCAAGAGGAGTGAGGGAAACATACTCTTTTCTTAGTATAGATTCAATAATTAATACCAAATTAAAGTGTGGACCAAAAAAATGGAACTCTAGATAAGCAAACAATGAAACCATCTCAACCTTTTTACCTTTATATGCAAGGAAAAATCTTTTTGCATTATGTTTTGAATAAAAACTATGTATCTTTTATTTTCTCAAAATTTACTTGAAGACCATGTGTATTAGAAATGGATTCTAATACATATAGTTGTCTATGGAGAACTTGATTTGAGTGGGACATCAGAATGATGGGTATCATCTGTAAATAGATTCATAACAACATAACATTTATACAATAAGAACCCATTTTTTCCCAAGAAATTTGATATGATTTCTTCAAACTCATTTATTTGTAAACCAAAAAGTGTAAGGTAATGTGGATAACGATACTTAATCCCAATCATAATTTGTACCTACTATCTCACCAACACTTTTGTGCACTCTACCAAAAATGGAATCATAGTGTGTCATCTACAAGACCCAAAACCCCAAACCTATCAATGTAAAAATGTTGAGTAATAGTTTCAAAGGCTTTACAAAAGTCTACAAATTAGTAGTAAAATTTGCACCTTTTTTCTTTAACCTCTTCAGTTATAAAGATCAAGGTGAAAATATAAGTATTGGTGTAATTATTCATCCTAAAACCTACTTACCTCTTAGCTCTTAAACTTTTGGTTTTATCCCATTTATATGACTAAAGCAATAACAAATATTTTTAAAACTATATGACCAATCATGGTGTGCAGTAATTACTAGGATCATTTTGGTCTTCAAACTTTTGTACTAGGTGGATGATGTGGTTTACCAAAGATGAAATAAATCCATACAATAAAATATTGTTAAGTAAGTTGGTTAGGTAAATAGGTAAAACATTTGGACTATGGTATAAGAATTCATATTTTAGCTTATCTATATTTTTAGCTTTTATTGGAATTTAATTCAAGGATGACATGGATAAAAAAACAATAAAGAAGTGAAAATTAATAGGGCTAGGGTTAACATATATGCAAGGTTGGTTAGGCACATTTCAAAGGCTAAACGCATAGTTGAACCAAGTTATATGATAAAATATAGCACAAATTGACTTCTAGGGACGAAAGGCCCCCTATAAAAATTGAGTGAATTTAAGCTTATGGACAATAGCTTTATGCTTGTTTGTCAAATAGGTCCTTGTTTTCTATTTAAGGATTCTTCTATGTATTATTTACATTTGTTTACTTTTATGTGGATCTTTTTTCATAATAGACTAGTTTAGCCTATAGATTATTACAATTAGATTCATTTTCACCATTACGTGGGAAAAGTTTGACATTTGATTGATAATAATATGGGTGGAATGGGAAAATCATGTAAAGTTGAGGAAAATACTACTTGAGTTAAGAATCTATCACACTCAGTTGGTTATGGATAACATAGGATGAAAGGAGTCTTGTTTTGAGGATATTAGTGTAATTTTCATTAAATTGGTGGTAAAAATGTATAGTGGTAGTTTTTTGGGGTTTAAAAAAATTAAAAATAATATGTGGAGAATTGAGAGCTAACATGAAAGATAAGATAGAATGAACAAAAAAGTGGGGACAAGGATGAGACTTAAAGTTCTAGTATTTTTGGTAGAATATTTCTATTATAAATGATGTAGTCAACAACTAATGTAGTCAACAACTAATGTTAGGAATATAGAACACATAGTAATATTATTGAATTAAAGTTAGAAATAAAATGTAGAAAACACAACACAATAGAGACACAAATTTAACGTGGTTCACCCAACATGGGTTGCATCCACATAGAAATAATCAGTCCTTATTATTCAATCCAATAAATGAAAGGAAAAACTTGTAATACATCCACTACAATGTCCTCTTCAATCACCACATAGTATGCTACCAATGATTACAATTCCCTCATTATCAAAGAAGGGTTACATATTAGGGAAAAAATGCACAAACATAATTTCTACCATTAGATCTGTGACCTAATAGTGAACAGTCTAGATTTACTACAAAATTACAATATTTTTATAATGTATTTTTTAACAAAATTTTGCTTCGGGGGCACTATCCCCAAACCCCCACCAAGGGGGCTCCAAGACCCCCATGATAACCCTAGTGGGGGGGGCAATGCCCCCCACACCCCCCCGTGTTGGGAACTAGGCATTATAATAAGATCGGGCTCCACCATCCAACAATATATACCCCGTTAGGGGGGGCTCCAAGTATGGTCCTCATGCCCCCTAAACCCCCATGATGACCCTAGTGGGGGGCATTGCCCCCCCACACCTCCTTGTCAGGAATTGGGCATTATAATAATATTAAGCTCTACCATCTAATAATGTAGCCCCATAGAGGGGGCTCCAAGTATGGTTTCCACCCTCCCTAGACCCTAGTGGGGGGATTTTCCACCCCCCACCCTCACCCCCCCCAAAACCCACCGGACCCGCACCCCCTCTCCCCGCCGCGCCCCCCCCCCCCCCCCCCCCCCCCCCCCCCCCCCGCACACACATCCCCCCTATCAAGAACTGAACATTATAATAAGATTAGGTTCCACCATTCCAACAACTAAAAAGATGGAAAAAAAAAAAGGGGGAAACCACTAGAGCACGAAAATGACTAGTATCATTGAGGATTACCAAGCCATGTGAGTTCCTCAAACTAATCAATTGTGTCCTATAAGAGGATTGTTTTTGTAATTGAAAAATTAAGTTGAATACCTTCACTTTGTATGTCTAGTTGAGTCATCCTAGGATATGAGTGGATTTTATATCTAGTACATTGCATGTAACTAGTTCAATCATTGAAATAAAAAATAAAAAATCAAATAGATATTATTGATAAAGAAAAATATTGTTGTTGTTGATTGTAGACCCACAAATGGAGAATCATAGATAATTTAAATTGCATGTGGTGATAAGATTGGAGGGGAAGTGACATGCCTCCAAATAATAGCCTCTTGTAAGAAACTCTCCTTAATGACACCCATAAGAATATAACATGGACATCCTTACCCTCCAGCTAGATTAAGGCTGCCAAATGATCTCTATATAGGAAAACAAGTCCACTATATCCATTGGAACCAAGCTTGTGTGTCGACATATGTACTGAAATCCAAAAGAACATAGGAAAGAAAGAAGTGGTTTTTCATCAGTCTAATGAGATTTTTGTGAAGATCATGTTTAATTTGTGGATTGAAACATCTATAGAACCCAATACAAGAATATTGAACCCCTATGATTCCCTATTGAAACTTAAAGAAAATTTTGGGGGTGTCAAGGCCTGGTATCACAAGGAAGATGAAAAAGATGAAAAAAGCCATGATTTGACCAACTTGGAGGAGGTGCATCTCTGATCCATCCTATACCATTATAAAAGACTATCCAATTCCCATGCTTCTTAGCCTTCAACCACCCTTAAATTGTTGTCTTTCAACTCTTTATACTAAATTCATATGAGATTCTCATCTATGTAAATATTTTTTGTAAGGTCAAAGAGAACATTTTAGGATCAAAGGACCTAAAACCTATCTTGAGAGCTCATGCGATGAATAATAAGGGAGTAGTCTTAAGTAAACCAATCTTTATCTATAAAAATGTCTTTTTTCTAGAAGTATTATGAATAAACTCTCTAATTGACTCAAGTGAAGTATCTTGTTTCTTTACTCCTCTAATTTTAAGACTGTGACTTGGAATTTTCTTTGTTTATCCTTTCAAAGAAATTATATTACTACATCCTCTATAGCTAAGGGTTTGGGCTTTTTTTTTCCACTTTTAAACCATCATTTTCCAAGTTATATCAATAAATTCAAGCTTGGAGACGAGCTTATTTTGGTTCACTAGACTTATTGAAACATCTACCCTTAAAGGTTTTAATATCCTTTAACGCATCATTTTTAAATTAGAGATTTACAATGACATGTTAGAAACCTAAAATGGTATCTAGTTGACTCTCAACTTTTTTTTTTCAATTATATTTTTTTTAGAAAGGTTTGTATTTATATTGTTTTGTTAAAAATATTATAAAATACACATCTGAGTTCAAATTGTTAAACTTATTTGATAAATATCCTAACACATATATACTAATTAGAAACATTATTAGATAAATCTTAAAAAAATTCATTAACCTAGTAGCCCTAGTAAGTCTACACTCTTTATTTTAGCGAGGCCATCGTATCTATGTTCCCTTCTAAGGTAGCAACCCTAACAATTTTATTTGTTATATAGGTGTCAATATATATAAATTATTTTATTAAAATATTTTGTCAAACGTTTCGTAAGTATACTTCCATCTCAATAATTTATAAAATTTTGGTTAAATTTTTTTATTAAATATGTAACAAGTATACTTCTATCTAAAAATAACCAAAAACATCATGCCATGTCCTGTGCGTCGTGACAATGTAGAAATATGAAATAAGCGTCTATTTTTTTTTTTTTTTTAAATCCATCACTTAACTAAGAGCTTTAAGTGCACAATTGAAAGACATACCAACAAGAGAGAATTAATTTTATATCTTTAAAATAACTTTTAAATCTAAAATTATTAGAATATTTAGATTTACTATAAAAAATTATTTTGATAGACTTCTTTAAAAAAAAATTCAAGAAATTAGTGTATAAATGACTATTATGGGATTAACATATAAATAGTATGATAAGTTTGATAAAATACACATCTGAGTTCAAATTGTTAAACTTATTTGATAAATATCCTAACACATATATACTAATTAGAAACATTATTAGATAAATCTTAAAAAAATTCATTAACCTAGTAGCCCTAGTAAGTCTACACTCTTTATTTTAGCGAGGCCATCGTATCTATGTTCCCTTCTAAGGTAGCGACCCTAACAATTTTATTTGTTATATAGGTGTCAATATATATAAATTATTTTATTAAAATATTTTGTCAAACGTTTCGTAAGTATACTTCCATCTCAATAATTTATAAAATTTTGGTTAAATTTTTTTATTAAATATGTAACAAGTATACTTCTATCTAAAAATAACCAAAAACATCATGCCATGTCCTGTGCGTCGTGACAATGTAGAAATATGAAATAAGCGTCTATTTTTTTTTTTTTTTTAATCCATCACTTAACTAAGAGCTTTAAGTGCACAATTGAAAGACATACCAACAAGAGAGAATTAATTTTATATCTTTAAAATAACTTTTAAATCTAAAATTATTAGAATATTTAGATTTACTATAAAAAATTATTTTGATAGACTTCTTTAAAAAAAAAAAATTCAAGAAATTAGTGTATAAATGACTATTATGGGATTAACATATAAAAATTAGTGTATAAATGACTATTATGGGATTAACATATAAATAGTATGATAAGTTTGATATAATTTTTAAGAAGTAATCAAGAAATGTAATGTTGTTCATTTAAAAAATAAAAATAAAAATAAATAAATAAAAAGATAAATGAAATATTAAATATGTATAAATTATTGAATATAAATAGATTTTTTATGAATTGAATTTTCAAAAAATTGATGTATAAAAAATTATTATGAGTTTAATATATAAATAATAAAATATTTTTATACATTATAAAAAATTAATAAGTGCAATATTTTATATTATTGAATACGTATAAATAATTTTGAGTCAAATTTTTCATGGAAATGAATTTTATTATTTATTTTTGTAAATTTTATTTTTATATTTAAGTCATTTTAAGATAATTTTTATGATTAAATTTGTTAACCAAATTTATTTACATTTTAAAGCTTCGTGGATACTAAATTAGAGCTATCATTAACATTTCTCTCACTCACGAAAATAGATAAAGAAAAATCCAATTTACCTATAATAAACATTTATTTTAATTTAAAATGATAAAAAATGACCTAGACAAATCAATTAAATATTTAATTTCATTTAAAAATTTAACTCTAAGTTGTTAATGTATTGAAATGTTTGACTTTTTCAACTCTTATTTCAAACACATTAATAGGAACTCTTACTAATGTAACACTGATTTTAAAAGAGATCCTCTAGAGCCAGTTAGTCATGTTTCCTAATCTAATGTTATTCTACCTAAGCTAAGTATATGAATGAAAATCTTGTCAACGAAAATAGTTAGAAAGATACATAAAAATAAAAATAATTATGCACCAAAATATAAATGGGCTAATTTCCTATCTATGTAAACATACATGTATCTATATGCAATACTTGGGAAATGAACATAGTATAGAAAAATAAAGTGTAATTGGAAACATACAACACATATATGATCATAGATTTGTAGTAGCAAGACAAGAGCCATGTAAAAGCAAGAGCCATAGTAACTTTTATTAATTGAAGAAATTATGTATAGTTGCTTTTTTTTATTTCAATACAAGGGTTCAAGATATTATTTGCACAACAAAATAGAAAATACTCATGTCTAAGTTTTATAAATTCAATGGACCTAGCAAGTCCATGAAGTCAACCCTTTGATAAAATGAGAAAATCACATATATGTTGCAGTCATAATTAGGAGTCCAATGAAGGACAACCTTAAATTGGCAAACTTAGAATTACACTCACAAATGGACACACTTGCTTAGAAAACATACATAGACATTGAACTCAAACCACACTCTTTATTACATTCATATATGATAATGTCACAAAGGTTACATAATACACACACTCTCACTCACTTGATTTATAGGATTATTGAAACAATACATGAAGAAGGCACACCCATACACAACTTGTCATGGATTAGTTCACTCTCCCACACTTACTTCTCTCCTTATAGAATTAACCCACAAGTTATCTCTCTCTTGTGCCTTGAAGTTTACTTCTCTATCAATTTCAAATTTTCCTTTAACTTCTTTAGTGCCTTAGAGTGCCTCTTCACCTTCATTCTCATCATTTTGGACCGTTGATTTCATTTTGCATTCAACGCGGTCAAAACTATTACTTTATGCAGTCCAATGGTTTCAAACCCACCATGGCATTTATGAACCTGCTATTTTATGTATGTTTACAATGTAAAACTTCTAGGGTAGTTTTGAAACTGCCACATATGCTTGAAAAACCTCCATTGTGGTTTTTACACTACATAAAGTCTATCAAGTTCTAGAGGCCATATCTTTTACATACAAACTCGAAATGAGATGTCATTTTTTTAAAGTGAATTAATTTTAGAGCAGAATCTAAATATGTAGTCATATTAAGGTTTAGGGATGCTGATAAAAAAATTTCCTCTACCCCACAACTACTTTAGCCCTTCAACGGATGTAACCACTTATTGGATTATCCCAATAGTAAAAAAAACTCAACCAACTCATTTAGATCAATATAGCCTTTTCAAAATGATCCTTATATAATGTAATTTATGGAACTAAGTGTTGGAGGAATGATACTTCTCATTGAATCATATTCACCATGCCAAAATATCTAAACCAATAAAACCACACCAACATACAATTAGTATTTTTGATTCATGTAAGATTACCCATTTTCCTTGGATGCTCCTACATCAGACATACAAGGTATAAAAATAGGTGAGATGCTACTCACAAAGTTAAGTTGAGTAGTAGAACTACTCTTTTGGCCAACTTTATTTACCATGGTGTCCCCTTCCACCTTGTTAGGTACCTCTGAAGTTCTTCAATATATTTATTTTTCCATTTCTTACAAATGTTGGTCTATAAACCATCCTCATAAATATAAATCTGGTCATCCATCTCTTTTCCTTGCCCATTGCTTGAGTATAGTCTATTCACCTCTAATATTCTCTCTTTCTCATCATCTATCCTCTTGTGGACTTTGACCCACCCTTATCTATCCACCATGTCATATATTACAAAATTCAACCTTCAATATTTTTGAATAATCAAGGATATGTATGCCTTTTTCCAAACAATTATCAATGGATAAATGTGCATCACTCAACAAATATACCAACATAACATGCATACACTTAGATTAATATAAGTAACATTTAATAGAATCATTTTAGAGGGCATCTGGGTTTATTAAAATACTTATAAAAGAGGGTTTGACAATCTTAAGGGCTTGATATATACATTTCATATCAATAACCATCATGGTACAAATTTCATCCTATACAAATTGATGTAAATTACAAAAGAATGAATATGGATAAATTTCCCCAGTCAAAATAGGGTTTTCAAAGTTTCATTATAACCAATTCCTTAAAGATAGCTTACCCAAGTAATTCCAAAATTAGGTCTTAAACATAAGGTTTAAGAGTCTTATTACAATAAACTAAGGCAAAAGTTTAATAGTCACTCTATTAACTATCTAATAGTGGTGTTAAAATTAACTCATAAAGAAACCCATCAATATATTTCAAAATAGTATTATTACATTCTGACCTAATCCTTTTTTTCATTTTCCATCCAAAATCATTATTGACAATCATCTTAGTCTAAGTTTTTCATAATTTTTATACACTTTTCATAAGATAATATAAACATCTAAGTATATTTTTTTAATAAAAGAATTCCAGTAATAATACAATAAAAATACCACTTCTAATGTTGAGCAACTTTATAATTTACTTACAAATGTTAACCCCAATTTAAGCACAAATAAATAATATCAATTCCATGATCATAAGTTATAAAACAAATTCCATTTAGCCTTCTCAAATAAGGGATAATTATTGTTGAGTTAGTTAATGATTGAGATAACAATACTAGTTTACTATCTACTAATTACATTTTAACCAAATCAAATGTAGGATATTAAACATCACACCAAACTATCAAGTTGGCACCTATTCCAAAAAGTGCATTTAATAATTTTAGGGAAAACTTAAATGAACCATTCCCAACTGAATTATCCATTTTAGATCCACATGCTCATGAACATTCAAATCTTAGGATTAAAAAAAAGTAAGAATGAGGGCCTTAATTTAATTAAACAAGATAGTCCTAGATTAAACATGATCTAATTTTGACTAAATTTTTATTGCATGAAACCCTTCCTTAATAGAACATACTAAGTGTAATAATCCTTGACAACACTATTATTAACACTAGTGGAATGGATTCTTTGTGTGAAAGGTTGTATTTCTTCAGTGTCTTTCTTAGTTATGGTTAATGGTTGTCTTACCAAGCTTTTTGGAGCCTCTAAAAGTATTCAACAAGGAGACCCTTTTTCTCCTTATTTTTTCATCATTATGGTAGAAAGTTTGGGTAAAATTATTGTTAGAACTAGAGAGGAAATAATTAATTTAAGGTGTTACTATTGCTTAAGTCAATGATACATTTAGAGGTGAAAGGTTGCCTCTAAATGTCTTAAGCCAATGATGCATTTATAATTTTTAGATGATTCTTCCTTGATGGCC
Source organism: Torreya grandis (assembly GCA_037957365.1). Classification (NCBI taxonomy): domain Eukaryota; kingdom Viridiplantae; phylum Streptophyta; class Pinopsida; order Cupressales; family Taxaceae; genus Torreya; species Torreya grandis. Next base: position 2,533,121 of record JARHVA010002242.1, read on the forward strand.
AAAGCTAAAACCCAAGAGGATTCAAACTTTAATAAGAAGTTACAAATTTTCAAGGCTATAACTATCAAATTATCAATGAGGATAAGTCTAAAGTTTTTTCTTTCACAAGTCTCCTAGATAAGAAGCTATGATTATTGACAAACTTCACTTTTGGAAAGCTTCTTTGCCTATTATCTACCTTCATGTTACCTTGAGGGATAATAGACTTTATAATTAGAGTTGGTTATTGGATAGGAGTAAAACTAAAATTTCCAAGTGGACCAATAGATGGCTCTTTATGAGGGGACAAATCAACTTGATCAAGAATGTCCTACAATCTATTCCCATTTACTTATATTCCATCATACATGTTCCCAAGGCCATCTTCAAATAAATTGATCAAATATGCCACAAGTTTTTATGGAATGGGCCTCAGCTTATTAAAAATTGGTCTTTTGTGAAATGGACTATGCTCTATCTCTATAAGTAAAAAAGGGGTTTGGGTTTTCATTTAGCTCAGCTAAATGGTCAAGCTTCAACTGCTAAGATTTATTGGCATCTTGTTTAGTCTCCATCACAACTTTGGGTACAAACCTTAAGAGCCAAATATGTAGAAAATACACTTCTTGATCAAATTATCTAGTTCTCCCTTCCCTCGAAAGGATCTCATGTGCTATCTACTTTTAAAATTGATGAGTCTTTGATTAAGAACAAGTTGTTTTGGATAATCAAGACTGGTAAAAAAACCAACTTCTAAATTAATTCTTGGGATGGTTATCCCCATTTTGTTACATAATATCCCCATTTTCATGGGATTATGGAATAGATGAATTATGAAGATTGGATTATGGTTTCCAAGTACTCAAATAGGCCCAACAGAGAATGGGCAATTGAATTAAATTGGATTTCACTTAAAGCTTGGTCGATTTAAATTTCATTGGAATTGAAAATCCAACTTCTTCACATTCTTAAAGATAGATCTTTCTTGCTCATATGAGGAAGACTTATTAGATTGGGGAGGATAGTTTAATGGTATCCAAATTGTAGTGGATGGTCATTGTTCTCTTTGTCATCCTTCAATTCATCCTCTCAAAAATATTTTAAAGTAATTTTGGAGTCACAATTTGTAACCTAAAATTAGGTTTTTCATTTGGCTTCTCCTTCATGGTAGAGCTCTTATGAGAGATCAACTTATGAAAAGGAATTTAATGGTCCATTTATATGTTTCCTATGTAGGGATCATGATGAAACTTTTTCTCATCTATTCTTTTCATGTCCCTTCATTACCGTGTTGGGGATCAACAAGGCTCTCAGGTACCAAAAGCTAAATCAAAGCCCAGATTTGATACCAATGTTAGGAAATAAACAAAAAAAAAATCTATTATTACATGTGCAAGATTTTATAAATGCAAAAATATAATACAAGCTACAAAAATAAACATAATAGGGGAGATAAACCATAACACCAAATATACGTGGAAAACCCTTGAAAAAATAGTAAGGGAAAAACCATGGGGTAAAGGCAGCACCGAACTTCAATATTTCATCAACTCTCTCTACATAGTTCTCATATCAACTCCTTCATAGTGCTTACAAGCACTCAGGTGAACCAAGCATACAACCATGCCTTCTAGGTTATAACCTCCAAGATGCAACATGCATATAAAAAATGCTAATCATATAACATTCAAGGTGAACCAAGCATACAACCATGCCTTTCAGGTTCTAACCTCCTCCATGGATCCATCATGAATCTAGGTGAGCAAAGCAATCCAACCTTCCATGCTCCAACCTATAGCCTACATCTAATGCTTCAAACCCAAGCATCTAGGTGAGCTAAGCTATCCTAAGCCTTACAAGCTTTAAAATATAACCATGGACCCAAAATGGAGAGCCTCCAAGGGATCTTCCATGATCCTTTAACATCATAATATTATAATGAGAGAGATCAATGCTTTATATCATTTCCATACAATGTGAGAGAAGAGAGAGGGAAAGATAACTTCATGGACAATCAAATAAACTCACCACATTTGAGTGGGTGCATAGTAATCCATAGTGGTGGTTGTCCCCATGTGAAAAAATTCATCAAACATGACCCTCTGCTTAGACAAGAACATGTGCTACCTTCATGTGGCTCTAAAACTTGTTCCCCACTTCCACAAGTGAGTCCAAACACTCAATAGTGTTCTTATTATCTTAATTCTCTAAGGGTCAACAAAGTGGATTCTCTACTTTAGAAAAGATCTAATCCACCCCACGTGACTCCAATAATTATTCCCCACTCAACATGTGAGGCCAATCACCAATAGTGATTTCTTATCTTCTTCTTCCATGTGCTCACACAAGTCCAAAAGGTGTTACAATAACCTTTTGACTTTCTCTACACATTTGAATCAAGGGTCCTCTTAAAAATTCAATCCATGTATGACCCTTTGTATTTTGCATCATGTGACACCACCTTGACCACACCATATAACCCTCCAAAGGGCCCTCTTGCCACTTCACCATCCTACTACATCATCCATTACATCATCAACTACATCACCTGTATGCCATGTCACCTACATGCCACATCACTACACACCATTTAGGACCCTATCCATGAGGCCCAAAACCTAGGACCCACCACTTGGGACCCACTACCATGTCACCATGAATAGTGATCAATGAATAGTGCTTTTGAATAGTATTCCATGAATAGTGACTTGTGAATAGTGGCTTCACACCCAACAATATCCCACTTGAATTTATATACACAAGACTTTGAACCACCTATGTCTTCATGCCAACTTATTACCAAATAGCTACCTACCAGCTATCATCATGCCCATTACTGATCATATATAAGCCTAGAAGAAGTTTTTTTTGTACTACTAAAACTTCTTTATCTTGATGGCTTTATCAACATCTACTCCTCCTGGTATAAATGTAAAAAACTGAAGTGACTCGCACTTCACCACAAACCCAATCCTCTATTTGGGATCCCACCATGGACCGCTCATAATTCCCACTACTTAGAAGTATATAGTCTAGTGCATCATGGTTTCATGAGGCTTCTCCTACTCCTAATGAATACAATACACAAAACAACTATCTTCTCCTCTCTAGGACATTCTAGAAGATAAATCTAACACTGCAAGAAGTGGGATACTTCACTTCATTGATTTTATTTTCCACTATGCATCTCCATCCTGGTTTGCTCCATCATCTCATCCTAGTCACTTGATCCATCTCACCATTGATCATGTTGGGGCCTAAAACCAACATGTCATCTACATATAGCAACATCCTCTACTAAAACCTTGGCTCTCCATGAAGGTATTATTGTACCACATCAACATGCTTGCTAGAACCCATACAATCTCCAATTCTACAAGCTAGCAACTCTGCCTCATCCACATAGCCCTCCTAGCTATTCTTGTCTCCTCATGAGACCACCATGTAGAAATTATGTTAAAAATCATCTCACTACTCCAACTCTTGAATAACAAGTGCATACCACACTCACATCCATAGTCACCAATTGGAGAGAAGAATCCATAGAAGTCAACACCTAACTTCTACATGTAGCAAATCGCTACCCACCATGATCAACATGGTATCCATACAATTTTTGGGAATTTTTTTCACTACTCAATGCATCACAACACCTACTGATTTTTTGTGTCTATAGTCAAACTGTATCATGCTCTACCACATGTCAATCTATCTCATGTGTAGAGTTATTTCATGCATCAGTCTATCTAGTTACTCACATCAGCTACACTACAACCCTCCTAGCTACTCACTTATGCTACATTGCAACCACCAAGCACTTCAATCAATGCACCTTTGAGTTTTGAAAGATCCAATATCAGTCTTTTCCTTCCATGGAACCTTGGGTCTCAACTTGTTATCCTTCATCCATCAACTACTTAGGTATAGAATTAGGTTTTTAGTACCTCCTCCTCTACATAGAATTTTTGCATCATCTCAGCCAACAACATGTGGTCAGTAGGATACCACATCATGCACCCCTTCTCTAGCTGAGAACCAAAACAAGACAAATACCTTGTCATCACCCTCCATCATCACCAATGGAGACTAGCTTGCTCCACTACAAGCTATATAGTTGTTTCATTAGGAACATTGTGTTGGTTTTGATCTATCTAGAAAAGCTTTTAAGCTTATTTCCTCCATTATCCATCTTCCACCAAGAAAAAATACCTGCCATGCAATTTTTAATTTTTAAATATGTATCTAGGTCTCTCCACCTATAGGTCCCACTTGCATAAAACCAACCAAACAACCATGGATCTGAGACCACATTTTGGGGATCAACAAGGATCTTAAGTACTAAAATATAAAACAAAGCCTAAATTTTATAATAGTGTTAGGAAATAAACAAAAACATTCATCTATTCCTACATGTGCAAGAATTTATGAATGCGGAAACATAATGCAAGATAAAAAAATAAACATAATAGGAGAGACAAACCATAACACTAGATATATGTGGAAAACCCTTGATAAACTTACAAGGTAAAAAACATGGGGAAAAGGAAGCACCAGACTTCAATATATCATCAATAGCTCTCTCTACATAGTTCCTCTCATAGTAACTCCTTCATAGTGCTTACACGCACTCAGGTGAACCAAACATACAACCATGCCTTCCAAGTTCTAACTTCCAAGATGCAACATGCATCTCAATAATGATAATCACATAGAATTCAAGGTGAACCAAGCATACAACCATGCCTTTCAGGTTCTAACCTCCTCCATAGATCCATCATGCATCTAGATGAACAAAGTAATCCAACCTTCCATGCTCCAACTTGTACCCTGCATCTAATGCTTACAACCCAAGCATATAGGTGATCTAATCTAATCCTAAGCCTTAAAATCTCTAACCTCTAACCATGGATCTAAAATAGAGATCCTCCAAGGGATATTTCATGATCCTCTAACATGATAACATTACAATGAGACAACTTAATGCTTTATATCATTTTCATACAATGTAAGAGAAGAGAGCGAGGTAAAGATAACTTCATGGACAAGTAAAGTAACTCAACACATTTGAGTGGATGCATATTAATCCATAGTGGTGTTTTACATGTCCTAAAAGTCATAAAAAATGAACCTCCACTTAGACAAGAACATGTGCCACCTTCATGTGGCTCTAAAACTTGCTCCCCACTTCCACAAGTGAGTCTAAACACTCAATAGTGTTCTTCTTGTCTTCATTCTCCAATGGTCACCAAATTGGATGTTCCACTTTAGATAAGATCCAAGCCACCCCATGTGAATCTAATAATTATACCCCACTCATACATGTGAGGCCAATGACTAATACTAATTTTTTGTCTTCTCCTTTCATGTGCTCACACAAGTCCAAAAGGTGTTACAGTCACCTTTTGACTTTCTCTACACATATGAATCATGGGTACCCTTAAAAATTTTACCCATGCATGACCCTTTGTATTTTTCATCATGTGACACCACCTTGACCACACCATAGGACCCTCTTACCACTTCACCATCCTTCTGCATTATCTACTATATCATTGGCCACATCATCTGTATGCCATATCACGTGCATGCCACATCACTGCACCCCACTTGGGACCCTCTCCATGAGGCCCAAAACCTATGAATCACCACTTGGGACCCAACATGGGACCCACTACCATGTTGCCATGAATAGTGACTGGTGAATAGTGCATATGAAGAGTACTTATGAATAGTGGATTCACACCCAACATATTGAGCAATGGTAATTCTTGGTGAGTCTTTTTGACATCCTATGTACAAGTATTTTGTCCTTGATTCAACCCATTCAAGATTAGAGCTATATTTTTTAGTTTGATGTATTTTCTAATCAAATTATTTGGGTTAGGATTTATTTCATCTTATGGAACACATGGAAGGAGTGAAATGCTATAATTTTTAAGCAGAGAGCTATGGATAGTGTTTGGATTTGGTAGCACACTCTTAATAATATTAGAGAATTGATCATGTACTTGATAAAACATCTTGCAACTCCTTCCTAGCATGGGATTCTCATTCTTTAGGATCTTCACCTTTTTCCTTCTCCTCCTTGATCCTTGGGAGATTCTAATGGTGAGGGTCATTCTTTTATTCTAATCCTAGGATTCAATAGAATCCATACATATGGCACATCGAGGGGAAATATTGGTTAGGCCAACATTAGAGGCATTGGTAGGGATTTGGATAATTCTATTGCTTTCTTTTTTATACCAAAATTAGTATTACCACTAACAATTTAGCTAAAGGGTAAGTTATTTTTGAAGGTCTTAAGACTATTTGGTAGGTTGGGTGGAAGAACATCTAGTTGGTTGATGACTCTATGTTTTGATTAAGCTACTTTTAGATCATATTTCTTATAGTTCTAAAGATTAGAAAATTTGTAAAATTCTCCACAAAATTCAATTACTTCAAGATAAATTTGATAGGGTTATTTATTCACATACTCCTTAGGGTTTCAATAAATTTGTGGATACACTTTCTATTTGGGATCTTGACTAATTTGAAGTGAAAGGTTTTGGCCCTCATCCCTTATAGTGGTTGACAAAGCTAAGGAATGAGCTCTTATACATATTAGCCTTAGACAATAATAGAACTGATTGTTAGAATATTTGTGAGGATGTCCTTTCCTCCTTAGTTGGTTGTTATTATTTTTAGTTCTCCTTAGCTGTTGATTGGCTTCCACTCCATTACTTTTTTTGATTGTGGAGTGTGCTTCTAATTATGGTCTTTACTATAATTATGTTGGGTCTTTTTTTTACCTCAATTTTTGCATAAGCCATAAGGTTTTAGTCTTATTGGTTTTCTTGGTTGATACATGCATGGCTTGGTGATTGTTTATCGTTTGGTTAGGTGTGCTCTTTGAGCATGCTAGGTGCGAGCCCTGGGCAATTTTGGCAAAAAAGATACCCCTGCCTCCTTGGTTCTTACCTAAATGTGGCATTTCTCTTGAGATGTTTTCCACAAAACAAAAAAATCCATTAACAATAATACAATGCTTACAATGTCCACATAAGATAGAGTAATATTTCAAATGATAACTTTAAGTAAACAAATAATTTTTGTGTTCACAAGAAATATGCTTAATCCAACCAAGTCAAATTATGAATAAAACTACTATTGCTAACAAGAAAAATGTAATCTTAAATTTTTATATATATAAACACAAATAAAATAAGATAACATTTAATATTTAAGAATAGCTTAAATTTTAGTTTTTGATCACAATAAATAACACAAAATTTACCTTGATATTTCTTAGTATGTGAACACTACCTATAATTGGTAGACTTCAAGTTCATTATGCCATTACTAACATAAAATGAATACAATTTTTAACTATATCCATTTTTCTAGGTTTTCCTTAAAAATACACTGAATCCTACACCAAGAAACACAAAATCAAAATACCTTCTAGCATTCTTCCTCTAGAGGGTACAATTACCACTTGTACAAGGATAGTCATTCTAGTGGCATGGAATCCTTGTGTTATCTTTATGCCAAGGAATACTATCCCAATCTATAGTCAATAAGTAATACATAGCCATAATCCCTTTAATATAATAGTGATTTCATTTAGATATTGAGGATTGATAATAGTTCAATCTCTGCTCATACTTGAAGTTCATATGTGACCTAGGTGTCCATGCACTAACTATAAAAGTAACACAAGAAATGCTATACAATTAATTCTAGATAATGCAATTATGTATGCCAAGAGTGACCCTCCAACTCCTAGTATTCAACATACAAATCAGAGTTACCATTTCCATTAGTGAAGAATGGTACCCCTAACATATTCTCTATTGAGAATATAAACCAAAGATAAAGCATAGTACTAATAAGTAGAATCACTAATTTATATAACCAAGTGCACAATCAACCTACTAAAATTAAAATCAATGCCAACTTAGCTACCTAAAATAGATAATCTCATTCTTGGCACCCAATTTATTATATAATTTTTATGTAATTGTATAGTTAGTATTGAGAATACAAAATAAGATATAGAACACCATATACACATTTTTCATTAACAAAATATGACATCTTTGGTAGTGTGTCCTAATAATGAAGGAAAATCACCAATAACATTACCAAACCTTTTCATGAATAGGCAAACAAAATACATGAATAACAATAATGAATCATATTACCACATGATGGTAGAAGATAGAATACAAAATAGCTCTCTTGCAAACAAAATAGGATTGCATAACCAATCCAATGATGGTGAGATTAAACTGAGACTATTCCTTTAACCCAAAATGAAATAATAGAGTAGTTCCCACACAATAGAAGTGATAAATATAGACTAAACTTTGTATAATCATATAATACACAGTTCTTTAATAACAAAATAGAATCCTTCTTACTACCATGCTATTATTAGAAAGAACAATTACCAAGAGCATTGACCTTATTCTCAACTTACAATCAAGTATGAAAGATATAATAATAGTAATGAATCATTATGCATCCACACCAAAGATACTACCATGTTTATATTATTACAACCATTCTTAACACAATGAAATATACATTTATATTGAGATTGATTGCATGAAGTAAAGATATAATAGTTATACAAATGTCAAAGTTATGAGAATAATAGTTTAAGATGAGCAAACAATTGACTTAATTATGTCTCTTTATACATAATTATATTTTCCCACACTAAATTATGACTTTAAGAATTATAAGGAAATAACACAAGGTATAAAATATAATTACAAATTTAGGTACCTCAATATAACATTGGTACCAATATGATTTTCCCTAAAAATATGTAATGATAGTCTCATACTACTAACCATTACAATACTACTCTAAGTATTCAACATACAATTATAGAGATCAAACAATAAAATAAAACTCGCTTCTCTACATCCACTAAGTAACTTCACTCTACAAGCACTGATGAAAAATGGGGGTGAGTAGGATAATCCCAACCACTAGTGGCCCTTACCACCCCAACCATCAACCATGAAGATGCAATAATCCTTTGAACATAGGAGCAGTGCAATAAAAATATACTCATAAAAAGATTAGAGAGAAAGAGAGTATTCACTTTCCACCTTGTAAATTAGGGTTCATCTCACACAAGGGAAACATAAAAAAATAAAAAATAAAATAAAAAAATGAGCTCAAAAACCAAACATTTGTCCAATCAACAAAGGAAACCATCCAAGGCTATACCCTTAATGCATTAGTTTTACTATAATTTGAAGGTGACAAAAATAGATCACATTCAAACCAATAAATAATGAAAAGAGAAACTAAGTTTTTCTACCAAGAGATAAATACCCAAACAAACATAACCTTATTTAATATAAACATTTCAAGGCATAAAAATAAAAGAGAGAGATCCAACTCGTAAGTGTTTAAGAGGGGATCACAAGGGGAAAATTGGTGAATGAGGTATTATGCAAGGCTTGGAATGCTTTGCAAAATTATCATTCTACCTTTTCCCTCTAATTCCATATATCTTATAATTCTCCATGGCACTTAAAATAACAATAATAAAAAAATAACTAGATAAAAATTTAAATAACATAACTAAAATCTCAAATGATGGTTGTGTGCAAAATTTATTGTCTCTTCCAACTAGCTCCTTTTTTTTTCTTTTCTACTCAAATGCATGTTTGGAAACATTCCAAATGAACTATAAATCCACATAATAATGTCTTCCATAACTCCACCAATTAAAAAATTAGAGATAAGATAAGTGGAGACCAAAAATAGAATCTCCCCATAATGCCTTGGTAGAGTTTTAATAAAAACTAACATAGTAAGGTTAGCCCACTACCTTCATTATTCTCATGTCCCTCTCATTCTCTTTTTTTCATTTTTTTCTATCTAATCTACCATCTTGAGCTCAACGCCTTCATGAATTTCACCATATCTAATTAAAACATTTTAATTAACTTTTCAATGATTAATCACATTTTCCCCCATAATAAACTTTTAATAATTACAACCTTGGCAACAAAGATAAGGGCAATCATAATATCCCTCATGGTAAAGTCTTAGGATTAAGTTCCTTATGCTTATTTAAATCAAGCACTATAAGTTATTTTTAATATAAAAATAATATTAACACGTCAATAAAATATTGGTGTCATATATTATTTAAATACATAATATGCCTACATTATCCAAGTGTGTCATATGATATATGCAACACCAATCACTATTAGCACAATGTCATTCATAAATGCTAAAACCAATAGTCAATAATTGTCATCACAACATGAAATAGAACATACATACATTATTGGCCTAATATATTGTGAAGAACAAATAAGGTAGTGTTGGACGTGTAAGTGTGTGTGTTATCTCTCATCATTTTAATTTTACGTACATATATGTCACTATTGTGATGGTTTTCTAGACTCTTTCCTTCTCAGGGCTTGCTCATTCTTTGGTCTACCTCAAATCACACAATCAACATAAAAAACACTTAAATGGAGAGCATAATCATGTGAAGTATTGAAATATGTAAATACAAAACATAAATAATTATACCATATGAAATAGTAATGAAACATAATGATTGCATAAAACTTAAAATGCCAATACAATCGAGAACAATAAGGCAAATCATATTAAATAACAAGGAAACTTATTACAAGGGTGTTTTAAGCACATTACTAAAGGTCAATCAAAATGGGATATGACACACCACCACCAAATGTCTTCTTCACCTTTTTGTTCATGCATTCATTGGCTTTAAATTGGCCACATCCATCTATATTTGATACCCACTACTATTCATCCAACAACACCAAATGTCTTCATCACCTTTGTTTTTCCCACCTTCATTGGATTTAAACCATCCACATCCTATTATTCTTGTCAAATAACTCATCATACTTTTGGGAATCCATGTTATCTTTAAGATAGTATTCATATCCTATTATTTTTTTGCTCTCATTTAAATGTAAAAAAAAATCACTACCTATGCTACAATATATTCTTCTCTGAATTTCATCTTAAAAATATCTTCAAAAATATCATCCATCTCCTTTTATAATGATATCCAAATAGCCTCTCTTCATCCTCTTTACCACTTACTATAATTTGCTTTTCATCTACCGTCTCTCTTTCACCACATGTTTCTAACACTTTATAAATATCTCTTCGATCTCATCATATTACAAGTTTATCTCTATTACAACTTATCCCTTGTCTTATTTTAGTCTCATCCTCTTTATATCAATTTTAGGTTAAATGATGTCTTCTTTATTCACCTTATTAAACATCACATGTATGCCATATGTAAAGAACCTTGCATTCCCATTGTCCATATGAAAAAAATGCATACCTTTACTCATAAAATTATTTTCTCCAATACCTATATGGGCATATCCCATATATGTAACATGAATTTCATCCTTCATTGCTCTTGGTAAAAACATATCCACCAGATCTAGGTTCTTCTTTGATTCTATGTCATATGAATGACATTATTGATCTACCTTGTCCAAATGCTCTTTGTGTTAACCTCTATAAATAAGTTCTAAACTTTGTCTTCCACTATATCACTCTCTATCCATCTCTCAATATGGATATTTAATGCATACCCTTATATATCCACCACTATCCTAAAGACAATCTCTTCTTCTTCTTCTTACCAATATCTTTCACTTTCTCTTGTGAGAGTCCTCTCTCCCACCTCTAACTATTGAAAATGAATTCCTAATTACATTTTCTCTTGATTAATTCCTTAGAATATCAAATTTTAACTCTCTCTTTATTCCATGTTAACTTGAATACAATCCTTTACTTATGTCATGTCCTTCCCAACAAATTCTTCAACTATTACAACAATAGTATCTTCTTGTTTCATCTCTTCTCTTTGTTTCTCATACATATGAGCATGATGTACCGAACCACACCTTTTATTCTTCTTTGTCAACTTCTCCATTTTGGTAACTACACATTGATTAAGAAAATTAATGTAATCAATAATTCTCATAATCACATCTTCAACCTCTTCATCATGCCTCATTTACATGTTTTTTAGCTCTTCTCCATTGCTTGCAATCTTATCATAGCTTGTATTCACATAATGGTCTATCAAAGGTCCATTACCACTGACCTCCATTATTGTCCTTTCCTCATTGTTCACTTGATTCTCTACCTCTTCCTCATATATATGGTATTCAAACATAATCTCTTCATGTGAATTTACTTGCACTTAATCCACATTTATTGTTTCCTTCATGGAAAACTGAAACTAATGGTCATTATCCTCTTCATTCACCTATATGTTTTCCTTTAAGGAAACATGAAACTTTCCTTGGTTGTCCCCACCCTTCCTTCCCTAAAAAATGGAAAAAATGAATGTATTTCCCCAATTCATCAAGGATATTTTTCCCTCTTCCCACTTATGGTATACCAAAAACTCTTTCTCATCATCCATTAATGGGTATCCTTCTTCTAGTGAACACTATATCACCTCCACATCATCTTCCATGAGGATTCCTTCCTCTATGGACTGCTCACATCTTTATTTCTCCTTGTTATTTTTGAAAACAAAATTGGGATTCTCACATGGAAACCTCACTCTATTATTTACTCTCAAGGTAATACTTTTTCCCTCTATCTTTGCTCTCAATACTTCAAGATTATTTCACCACTCTTATTGAAAAATTGGGTGCACAAAATGACCCATCAACTTTGAAACCATGTGTTCCCAAATTATCATCCTTTCTCTTATCTCCTCAATTATATAACTTTACAATACACACCTACACTATCACACGACCTCTTAATTTCAACCTTTACCCTCATGCATCTTCACCACTCTTTTATTAAAAAAACATCTAACTCAACTCTCTATTTTAAAAGCCCCTCTAGGCTCACTCTACCACCAAAAAAAAAAATACTACTATTGGGCTTATGTTTCCTTCACCATGACATTGGTTGGTCTCTTTCCTCTATTGGGATATTATCCTCTTATATCTACGAGCTTACTTTTATCAACAAGTCTCTTACCTCTACTCATTGGTATTATTTCCAATGTATCCACTTCAAACACCATTTCTTCTAACAAACTCTTTATTGATATAATCTATGACTTTGATTCACTTTTCATATCTTTCTTGAATCTTTTTTGATCCATCTCTTCCACTATTTGATTTATACCCATGAACACATGATATATAATAAGCTTCTATTCTCTTTCATGTATGGGTTACCTCACATTTGGCATTATGTCTATACCTTCCTCTATATGTTTATTATCAACATTGGTAATTTTTCTCTGTTATTTATTCCTTTTCCCATATTTACAACCAACTCTTCAGTTTAAAATTTGGGTGGTTCACCTTCATCTTCTCTCACATATTTCATAGATCCTCTACCTTTTGTAATATCCATAACATCTAAATATTTATTAAATTTCCTTCAACATCTCTACCATGTCCTCTACTCTTGATGCTCTTCCACTTTTATGTGAAATATATTTTCCATGAATACGATTATCTTTCAAAACCTAAAATAGAATAAAAAAAAAGCCTCTCACACTTTCCATACACTTACAAGACTTTATTCATACTAGAAATAAATGCAAACTTTTCTTTCATAACTTGTTAATGACTCAAATAGAGTTTTCGCACACATACCTTAGTAAAGTAAAACCCTTATTTTGATACTAATTAATGAATTCAAATTTAGGGGGTATAATTAAGGATAATATTAGACCATGTTATTAGATTAATATTGATGGTGATTAATTCACCATAGCACATTATTGTTAGTTTTTTATAATATTGTTTCACTCGAAGATTATTTCAGGTTTATTTGTTATTCCTCCTTCCTATATTATAGGAAGTTGTTTGGATATATTATTATATATATAATATCCTATGTAATAATTAATTATTATCTAAATATATTATTATTCATTCTCTACATTTGGTTTCAGATTAGTATATGTTTTTGAGGAAAACAACAGGAGGTGGAGCCCTGAGGCACCCTCACACTACAGTCAGAGGAAAGAATTAAGAATCCTATGCTATCATTATCTAAATTATCATTTAACAAAGCCTCTCCCACATCCATTAAATATATTTTTTATGTTTTTTATTGTTGTGTTCCAAATTTCAATCATTCATTCATTCTATTTCTCTTGTTTGAATGATTTTAATGCAAATTTTGCTTGTTTATGATGTTTTTAGTCATACAAATTCCAAAATATGAATTTTATGGTATAGGAGCATATACACATGAGTCATATATCCTAGTAAAGTTAAGAAATACAATTTGGAGTAGATATTTCATACCTTTAAAGTCTAAACCTATAGACTAGTTTTTCTGACAACTTCTTACCCCCGTATGACTTTTGGCTGGTATAGGTCATACGAATCAAATATTTGAAAAATAAGACCACAACATGGTAGAAGACTCTTATATATTTACCCCATACTAGTTTTTATATTTTTTAGTAATATGTATAATGTTTTATGTGGCTTAAATAATAAACCTGAAATCTATCCGGTCAATCTACATAGTTGGATGATTTTTCCCTATTTAGAGGTTGTACATTATGAAAATTTGAAATCTGATTATTGGAAGATATATAAAAATATCCACTCTTTCATGTTTAACTGATATGTATAGTTTTTCATGAGTCTGTGCTATTCTTTGGAAGCTTTTTCTCATCCCATTCTAGGTATGATTTGCATATTTTTAAGTCTTTAAATACAAGTTTTATCTTTTATATACTTGTATTGATGCATAGAGGGTTTGGTGAGAAGTATTTTTGATAAATAATAGGTGGGAGGTTTAAATCCCCCCAAAAAAATTTTTTTTGGAAGAAAACAAATTTTTTATCCGCACCCCTAACTTTAGCAATTCTACTAAAATTAGTTACAACTAACTAAATTTAGCTACAAAAGTCATTAAAAAAATAAAAAGAACCCAAAGAGCCCAAAATTATTTTTAAGGGGGGGATATTATTTTGTAAAATAAATTTAGTTTTTTTATATTAATTTTAATCATTTATTTGAAAATCATTATAATATTTTATTTTTTCAAGCAAATATAAGCAAAAAGATAAAATAGTGCATTTATGCAAAATCATAATGTTCACTCACAATTATGCCTTTAACTCATATTTACAAGAAAAGTTTTTATGCTTGAGTTATTTCATACATAACCTAACATAGCTTTAATAATTATGTATATGCATTATCCCTCTAAACTATCAAGGAGAAACAAGGTTAAACATTCATTGAGCCATCATTCCATTTTACCCATTCGATACAATAGAAAGGTGTAAATCCTGACAAGTGGAAATTCAAAGTATATAGGGAATTTACACCCACATATTCTGAATTCCATATAATTAAGTGTTAATTATTGTTCAAATCTCTTTCATATTATCTAAGTACCACATATCATTCTTTTTCACTTACATTTATGTTTCTTTCACATATCGTTAGGTATAAAGAAAGGACAAGATTCTTCCATATACCGATGGGTATAAAGGAAGGGAACATATAAACAAAGGTTTAGTATATTAGATTGAAAATATTAAAAAATGGAAACATTGATACCTGGAGTGATAAGGAACCAATCCATCACCTTTGGTTATATTCTACACAATGGCTAAAAATGACCCAAAATTCTTTTTGTCAGACTCATAACTTCTATGTGGTAGCAATTATGTTGCTTGGAAAATAAAAATCATGAAACATGAAATTTGAAGACATTTGGCCTATTATGAATGGAAATCTTACCTTACATGCCACTGACGTTGATCAATAATGTAAGTTTGATAAAGCTAACCAGAAGGCAAAGTTGATAATAATGTTTGGGGTATTAGATGAGGTACAACCTCATATCTGTGAGGCCAAAACAACTAAATATGTTTGAGATAAGATCTAAAAAGTCAATGAGGGAAAAAATGAAGGTACCATTCTACATTTACAAAGTCAAATTCATTCACTCAAATTGAATTCTAGTGAAAAGGTATAAGCTATTCTATGATGTGTTCCAACTATGAGGGCTTCACTCTAAGCATTAGGTGAGATAGTGCCAGATGGATCTCTTGTACCTATTTTCCTAAGAGAATTTCCACCTCCTATATGATATTTATGAATACTTTTATAGTCACAAAATAGAAACCTTCTTTTTTTAAGTTGGTAAACATGTTGTAACAAGAAGAGTCTATGCATATAGAATAAGAAGAATCATAAGAACATGTTCTTGCCTCTAAAAATAGAAAGTTAAAAAGTAGATCAAGTCTTCTAAACAAAATCAAGATCATCAAAATAATGCACAAGGGAATAAGAAACAAAAATTCTACCTTATATATGGAATAAAAGGCCATGACCTTAAGGATTATTGGTATAACTCATTTACATAGGTTTATTCAAGTAACAAGAAGCCTAGTAACCAACAATCACTCATGGACACAAAGGACAATAATAGAATAAAGGTCATTAGAAGAATAAATCCAATTAACAATTTAAAATTGTTGAACAAGAAGAAACCCCTTTAGATGTGGAATTCCTATATACTACATAGTCTCATGAAGAATCAACATCACAAAGTTCTATTTGGTTTGTCAACTCAGGTGCCACTCAACACATGATTAGAAGATAAGTTTTTTTCTACAATATGAATGAGTATTCTCCTAAAAATTATGTCTCTTTAGGTGATGATTCATCCTACCATGTTCAAGGCATTGGGAACATATCTTTATCACTTGGATGTAATGATTGCAAAATTCAAGACATCATGTATGTTACAAAACTCACAAATAATATTCTATCATTTAGTCAATTACTTGACCACAATCTTAAGGTTGACTTTGACTATAAAGGTGAAAAAAATATGTGTTTTATTAGAGATATTTAAAATTCTTTAAAATTATTTTACGAGCCTTAGGATTGTGGAAAATGTTCCAACTTGACTTCTTGCAAACAAACAATCAAGCACTTATGGTAAAAGATATAGCCTCATCATAATTGTGGCATAGAATATTTGGTCACAATGGTTTTAGATATCTTGACACACTCCGCCATTATAACATGGTAAGAGGATTTCCATCTTTCAAAAAGGGTATAGACAAATGTCAATATTACTTAGCAGACAAACAACATAGAGCTCTATTTCAAAAAAGTACATATTGGACCTATGGAAAATTGGATCTGGTGCATATTGATCTATACAGAGTGAAGTCATCTAGTCATGTTGGGTTTAAGTAATTCATGATCATTGTTGATGATTTTTATATAAAAATGTGGGTTTACTATCTGAATAGAAAGAGTCAAGCCTTTGAAACTTTCAAACAATTTAAAATTACTATTGAAAATGAGATTGGTCAAAATATTAAAACCCTCCACTCAAATTATGGGGGGGAATTCACCAGTAATTAATTCAAATAATTTTTTCAATAAAATGACATTCATAATCAAATGGAACCTCTAAATACACCATAATAAAATGATATTTTTGAATGAAAGAATTGTACTATCATGGAAATGGTGTGATGTATGCTACATGATTCTAGTTTTACAAAGGCATTTGGGGTAGAAGTTGTCAAAACTATAGTCTATCTGCTCAATAGAGTTCCCACTATAGTTATTTATGAAATAACACTACAATAAGCATTATCAAGACATAGTCCATCTATAGCACATCTTCAAGTTTTTGGATGCAAAACAAGTGTGCATATTCCCAAATAAGAAAGGACTAAACTTGACATGAAATCAAAAAAGTATGTCTTCTTAGGGTATAGTCAAAAATCACTTGTATATATACTAATGGATCCAAATACCAAGAAAATTTACACAAGTAGGGATGTTGAGTTTTTTGGGAAGATAGAAGTAGAAGATCCTTCTACACACTCACTTGGTACACCAATCAATCCCATAGTAAATGCAGAAGATGGAAATAAACTAGATGAATACAATGATGATGGAGATAATGGTGCAACTTCACCACCCATAGGAACCACTCAATATATGCCTAAATGGTATACAAGTAAATTAAGGGATGCTAAATTGGAAAAAATTCTAGACACATCGACTACTAGACCAATGACTCATAGCATGACTTGAAATGAGGTCAATTTAACCCTAATGAGCACATTTGTAGAATCAAAATAACCTCTATAGTTCAAGAATCCCTAGAATCTAAACCTTGGAAGGATGCCATGGATGCATAATTTTAATCATTAATGAAATATAAAACTTGGTAGCTTGAAGATCTTCCACCAGGGAAGAATCCAATCACTTGTAAATGGGTCTTCAAAACTAAATACAAATTAGATGATAGTATTGACAAGCATAAGGCTCGACTCATAGCAAATGGATATACATAGAAGGAAGGCATAGATTATAAGGAGACATTTTCTCCTACAACCAAGATCAAGACTATCAGATATTTACTCTGGCTACATAATTTAGATGGAGGATCCACCAAATGGATGTAAAAATTGACTTTGTCAATGGATATCTATAAGAATAAGTTTACATGACACAAATAGAAGGGTTTGTCATGCCTAGTAATGAAGGAAAAGTATGTAAGCTCATCAAATCTTTGTATAGTCTAAAATAGGATCCTTGAGCCTCGTACATAGAAATCGATGAGCATCTCAATCAACATGAATTCTAGAGGAGTCCCTATCATCCAAATCTCTACCTCAAATAGTAAGGGGAGAGATTGTGATTGTTGTAGTGTATGTTGATGATCTAGTCATCATTGGTAGTTTAGTGAAGATGATTAGTGCAACCAAAAAAGATATGAATTGATCATTTGACATGACATATCTCAGGCTTCTACACTATTATCTTGGATTAGAAGTATGGAAAAAGAAACACCATATATTTGTGTCCCAGATGAAATATGCCAAGACAATGTTCTATAAATTTAGGATGATGGATATTAATCCAATTTTTACACCTATGGAGACAAGGCTCTAAATGTCTCATATATATCCATCACTACAAGTGAATGTAAATCTCTATGATAGTTGATTGGGAGTCTTATTTACTTAAGATCTACCAGGCTAGACATTAGCTATGTAGTTAGATATCTTCACAGTTCATGTAGGAGTTGAAGATGTCTCAATGGAAACTAGAAAAGTGAATATTGAGATATATCAAGGGTACAATGGACTTCGGCCTAGAGTATAATAAGAATGATAATTTATTCTTGATAAGATATTCAGACTCAGATCAAATAGAAAATCCACTTCTAGATATGTGTTCTTTTTGGGATCTGGTCTTATATCTTAGGAGAACAAGAAAATAACTTTGTTTCTCAATTTTCTCATGAATCAAAATATCATGATGTGGGAGGAGCTGTCTATGAAGTGATATGGTTACATCACATATTAAAAGGATTGAGAGTCTCATATAAGACACCTACCATCCTATACTATGACAATGAGGGTGTTCTAAAATTTGTTTGCAATCCAGTCATTCATGAATGCATAAAATCATTGAGGTTCAATTCCATTTCATACATAAACATGTACAACAACACAACATCTAGATCCATTATTTCTCAATAGAACAATAACATGCAGATGTCTTCACCAAGTCACTTACACATGACAAATTTGAGTCATTTAGAGAATGTCTCTCTTATTTACTTCAAGTTATGTTGAATTAATGGTGAGAATGTTAGATTAAAATAAATTGTGATTAATTCACCATAGCACATTATTGTTAGTTTTTTACCATATTGTCTCACCTGAAGATTATTCTAGTTTTATTTGTTATTACTCCTTCCTATATTATAGGAGTTTTTTTTGTCTATCTTGTTGGATATATAATAAACTATGTAATAATTAATTTTTAGCTGAATATATTATTATTTGTGCTTTACACATTCATCCTTTACTTACACTCACAAATAGACACACTTTCTTAGATAAAAATATTAGACATTGAACTCAAACCTCACTTTTTATTACATTAATATGATAGTGTCACAAAATTTACATAATACAAAAACTCTCAATCAATTTATTTACATGATTATTGAGACATTACATGAATAAGGTACACCCATACATTTTATTTCATGGACTAGGACACTCTCCCACACTTACTTCTCTCCTTGTATGACTAACCCCCAAGTTATCTTTATCTCATGTACCTTGAAGCTTACTCCCCTACCCATTTATAATATTAATTTAACTTCCTCAACCTCTTAGAGTGTCTCTTCACCTTCATTCACATCTTAAAAATTCTCAAGAACTGATGTTTCATCATTATGGTCCATTACTTACATTTTGTATTCTACATGATTGAAACTGCCACTTTATGTAGTATGGTGGTTGTGAAGCTACCATTTTATGTAGATTGGAAATTGAGAAAGTGCAGGGGTGATTTTTAAATAACCACTAAAGATTGATAAAATACTATGACACTTTTACCACTATGCAAAGTCTACCAACTTTTAAAGGCCATATTTTTTCATACAAATTCGAAACAAGATGATGTTTTTTGAAGTTGCATAAATTTTCAATGAAAATCCAAATATGAAATCACATTGAAGTTTAAGGATGTTATTAATACTTTTTTCCTTTACCTTACAACCTATCTATTTTATCCTTTCAACAAATGCAACCACTTCCTGGATTATAGTGATAGCTAAGAAATTAAAACAACTTCTTTTAAACCATGTAGTTTCTTGAAATTAATCAATTTTTAATTTACTCTATGTTACTAAAGAATTAGATTACTGATACTTCCCTTTGGATCATTTTCACCATGCCAAAATAACAACTAAATTAGTAAGACCACATGAACACACACTACTATTTTTGGTTGATGTAATGTTCCTTGTTTGCCTTTGATGCTCCTACATCAATATAGAAGAAAAAATAATAGAAAAAAGGGGAAAGAGAATTCCAAATACAACTACCCATTGTCCATTATGGAAATGCACTAGAATGGAAATGGATTGATTTCTATTTCTATTAACATAGAGCTAGTAATATGCAAGACATTCAAAATGAACACAACATGGAAAAATAAAGTGCAAGGCGGAATATACAATGCATAAATGATATGAGTTGTAGCAAAAAGACAAGAGCTAAATAAAGATAAAAAAGAGCCACAATAAATTTCATCAATTTCAAAGAGTATGCACACTTGCATTTTCATTTCAATACGAGGACTTGGGATATTATTTACACAAAAAATAGTAGAGGCTCATATATGAATTCTACAAATTCAGTGGACTTAGCTAGTCCAAGAAATCAATTTTTTGGTAAAATGAGCAAATTACATATATATAAGAAGAGATAAGATAAAAGAGATGGAAGATAATTCAAAATACAACTTCCCATTGCCAAATTAAAAGAGAATTGAATGAAAAATCTAGTTTTTCCCTGTTGACCAATGTTGTTCATATTTTCTTATTGTAGTTCCCTTTCATTTTTAATATTTCAAGAAATCTTCCCTATTTTTTGTGTGATGCCCATACTTTCTTACATTTTTTTAATCTTTGAATTTGATTCTAATAAAATATTTATGGAATCTCTCTTTATTACCTGTATCTTCTTCCTAGTGACATGGATTTTTTGAAAATTAACTAACTTATATGAGTTCCTTTAAATAAAATATATATTTTTTAAAAATTATTTATATGTAACTTCCTTTCTTTTTTAATTCATTTCACCTTTTAATCATAGGAGTTTTATTGAAATAGTGAAGAGATACCACTATTTAAATATAGATTTATTTTAAAAAATTTAAATAAAGCTATTTTAGCACTAGAGTAGTATTTGAACTTAAGTTAGACTATGTTTTATAAGGAAACTTATATTGGTAAATAAATGAAACCTAGTACAAATAATTTAACACAAATAAATCATTTCATGTATGATTATATAAAATACAAATCTCACTATGACCAATGAATAAGTTTTATTTTAGTGATGCAATGTGTTTATACTTATCAAAAAGTGTGATTTTAATGGGAATGACAAAAATTTAGACAAACTTGACCTGAGTTAAAACATCACATAAAAATTTGGCAAGAGTTCATTCAATCCATATTTTTTGAATTACATGGGGATTTAGACAATAGTGAGAGAATATAATTTGAAACTATTTATACCTTTTAATGTAATATGATGAAGATAGAGCACAATTTTTATTGGCAAAAAAAAGATAGCCTAATATTAACTTAGCTTATGAAATCTTCAGAGATAATATGCTACAATGAAGGAATATAACATTATAGAAGTTTAAAATAAAACTATATAAAATCAAGAAGTATGAATTTTCAAATGTTTTGGAAAACTATCTTTTAAATGTTGTGGAAAACTGTTTATGTAGGCTGGTGAGTCAGTAGGGTATTATGTGTCATTGCCTTCTAATTATGGAATAAAAGTCTCTTTAGCTTATTTTGACACCATTCATAATGAATGGGTATCATTTTATCCTCATTTCATTAAAAATTATTCTTTGAGTACTGTATGTATGGAAATTTAAATGCTAAACTTGCACACTCAAGTTCCCATGGTTGAGCTGATATAGCCAAAAAAATATGGTTCAATGTAGCTAATGATCTAGGTAAATAAGTTGAATGGAATGAATAAGCTGAGCTTGTATAATTAGAAAATCTTGTTTGATAGGTTGAGATAAAATTGTAGTATTATGGACTATGCATACTAAAGGGTGTACTCTTCTATACCAATACTCCTATGTTGCTTCATAGTGTTCATTTGATGCAACAAATTATCTAGCGGTGCATATTGTATAATGGATTGAATCTAGGAGGATGAGATAACATATCTCCAAGTCAATGTTGTTTTATTTAAATGGAGAAATTTAGGTTGAATAATGATGCAAATAGACCTCTTACAAATCTACCTAACTAGGTCTTATAGATCTCCTTTAAATCTTTGTAGATTTATTGAACCAATAAACTTCTTTACTAGGTTTATGATTTTATAAAGACTTTCAATACCTGCTTGATTAGTGTTCTTTAAATATTATTTATACTCTTTGAAATATTATCCAATTCTAAATTTCGGTCACTACACACTCATATGTTTGATTTTTGTAACAAACATGACTATGTCCTAGTTCTCAATAGGCTTATAACCTTTCTATTTTAGTTATTTCCTTAGTTGAGATTAATTATGTCTTCAATATAGGTTCTAATATCTTGTATCAATATTAACTCATTAATATAACTAATATTTATTTTCTACTTAACCTGGTCTCTACAATTAAATAGTTCACAGACCTTTCATATGTTAAGGATTAGAATTTACATTAAGTAGTTTAATTTGGTAATTAGTAGTTATACTATTACCTAAGTTAGAATATATTATTTGGTATGTTATTATTGTGAATAAAAATAATAATATATGTATAGATTTATAGAATTATTTGGTTAATAGTTTGAGAGATTGTAAGGATTGAAGCATCCCTAATTATAAGAAAGATGTCTCCTATATATTTGTATGTATTTTGATTAATAAAATATGTTAACTAATAGATAAAAAATATTTTGCTCTACACATTCTAAGCCTTCAATTCTACCAAATAATGGATCAATTTCATTATCTAGTATCAAAGTAGGTTCTTCTTATGGGACCTCTCTGCAGATTCAAATCTTATCTGTAACAAGACTGAGCAATGTAGACCATGTGCGAAAGTCTTATCATTTGAGAGGATTTTAATTTATACTAATAGCAGAAGGGTAGTGCAGACCATGTGCAAATATGTTATCATTTATATGAGTGATTAAATTATAGTCTATATTTTTTTGTGATTCAATTTTATGTATACATATATATTAAAAAAAAATTAAAGACTCACGAAAAGCATCATATATTTTTAGTTTATTAACAAAATTTGATGATTCAAATTTATGTGGAAATATGAATATTAGGAGAAGAAAACCTATAAATTTTTTTGACAAATTCTGAAAATTATTTGATCAGTGTTTCATGCAAAATGAGGCATCAATGAGATTTTCAAAAAATTCAAGTTGCATAGGAAGGAGAATAGAAGTGAAGAAAAATAATTTGTTAGAACAGATCATTGCATAATGGGCAAATTTGTTTGAATGGCTCATCACAACTTTTACATAGTATCTCAGAGTTATTTAACTCTATAGATACTTGCAGATCTTTTGGATAAACACTGATGCCCTCCACATTCACTTTCAACTCAAGATCTCAAACTAACTAGGTGACCTCTCGACTATGTTTATTTTTATGGATTTGGAATAAGCTATGCAGTATTCAAATCTGAATTTTGAATTGCAAAGCTTCAAAATACTTGAGATCTCTACTGATACAACTGTCACCATTTATTTGCACAACATTTCAAATTTATTGCACAAGCTCCATCCACAATATTTAACATATATAGATTATATTGCACAAGCTCCATCCATTACACAAGCTCCATCCATTGATTTATTTATTTGAAGTTTTAATTTTATATATTTTATGTTTCATTTAGGTTATAGTTTTGTTTGAGATTCATATTTTTTTATTTAGTTTATAGTTTTAACTTTTTTGGTCAAACCTTGGTAGTTAGATTTTTGGATATTCCGTGCTATTAGAATTTTTAGTCTTTGGGTTTGTAATTTAAAGTTTTTTATATTATGATTCATGGTTTAGGTTTAGGTTACGTTTTGCTATAATATGATTTATATTTTGTGTTTTTTAGTCTATGTTTTTATTTTTATTTTGTTTTTAAGTTTTAGTTTAGTTTTTTAATATTTAAAGTTTTCTTTTATTATATAGTTTTATAAATTTGTTTTAAATATTTTATTTATGATATTATTTATTTTTTATAAAAAAATTATTTAGGTATTATTTAATTATTCAGGGATACATTTTTGTGTATGTCATAGTTATGTGTCCTTTATTTTATGTAATATTTTAAAAATCTTAATTATCGATAATAGTCTATTGTCATGATTTATTTTGTTTCATTTTATTTATAGTCTTGTGAGTGTTAGTCATTTTTTAAGTCAAAGATTCAAATAAATCTTGAGAGGTAATTTCTTAAATAAATTTATGTTCAAAAGACATTTTGTAATAATTTGCTCTTCTAAGTAAGTTTTATAAATTTTGTATCAAATGCATTTTCGGACGAACCTGACATTTGCATGTTAATCTTATGGGAGGAAAATATAATGATGTGTAGTTGTCCCTTCTCTCCCCATGTAAACTCTAAGGGAGGAATGTTAAGGATTAGAATTTACATTAGGCAGTTTATTTTGGTAATTAGTAGTTATTTTATTACCTAAGTTAGAATATATTATTTGGTATGTTATTATTGTGAATAACAACAATAATATATGTATAGATTTATAGAATTATTTGGTTAATAGGTTGAGATATTTTAAGGATCGAATCATCCCCAATTATAAGAAAAATGTCTCCTATATTTTTGTATGTATTTTGATTAATAAAATATGTTGATTGACAAACATAAAATATTATGATTTGCACATTTTGAGCCTTCAGATCTACCAAATAATGGCTTAATCTCATTATCATGACCTTCTCAATTAGGCCTACCATACTATCAAACACATATATTATTCAAAACTCAAAATCTTCTTGTCTTTATCAGCTTTCATATATCCAAATCATGCCAACTAACTCCAATAAAGGACTTCTTACTTTCTTCTAAGTGAACTATTTCAAAAAATACAAAACATGGTCTCTAGACTTCATGCAAAAGTATGTCACTTTTTCTTATTCTAAACATAGACTTAAGAGTCTTCAACAAGAATTTTGAACCCATCTAGGTATTACACAACATGCCACTCAGACCTTTACCTTTAAACTATACTCAATTCTCAAGCAAGATACAAAAGAATAAGGTTTTAGGCCTTAGGTCTATCTTGTTATAGCGAGAGGAATTCTACAATGGGACAAGGGGAAGGAGAGAACCTAATGTCATGCCTATGCAAGGAAAAATGACTGAAATCTTCTTTTAAAAAAAATTAATAAAAAAACATAAAATAAAAAAGAGCTGACATAATATTTGAAAAAGTATATAAGATATATATATATATATATATATATATATATATATATACACACACACACACACACACACACACACACACATACATACATACAATATTATAAGAATAAAAAATAAAAAAATCAAAGTGCATCATAGAATAAGAGAATAGATAGAGTAGAGAAGAAGTAACAATCAAAAGAGAAGTAGCTATTGAAATAATAAGCAATGAGCAGAATAGTAGTAGTCAAAATATATAATATAGAAGAAAAGAAGTAGCCAAAAAAAAGGTACACACTTCTTCATCTCTCCTCCTTTGTGATATTTTTTATCGAATGATATTCAAGGTAGTCAATCAATCTTCATTTACTATTTCACAGCCTCATAAACTACCTCCACAAATGGTTTGTGGTTAGATCCTTTGCATTCAGAACTACTCTTATACCTTCTCTACTTTATTCTGATCAATAGCATCTTCTTATTTCCATTAGTTTCACTTGCATTCACCACATAGATTCCATCCTTTGACTTATTCACCTAAACCTGATTTGCTTTCTCTAGACAACTCCCATTCTTCTTCACTACATCCAGATATGTGTATAGCTAATTCTCTAGTGTGAATTACATGTTATAAATGACATTATATGTAACAACTAGAGCAACAAGAGTCCTCATTTCAAAATGTGGATATATCTAAATCTACGTTATTAGATTATGAAAGATAAGATAGTGTATGATTAAGATTGCAAAATTATCATTGTAATATTTATATCTAATAAAAAAAATTAATTAGTTTTTTCAGAGATTTTTTTAAGACAAATTTATTTAAAAAAATAAAAAATAAATTTTATATAATTAACATACATATTTATTATGAAAGTCTATAACCATAAATTATCCATCAATGCATTTTAATAAAAAAATTAAAAAAATGATATTAAATTTATATTAGTGTTTACAATTAACTATTTTTTAAAACAACAGGTCAAAATCTTAATATTTTAATAATCTATTTCATATCAAATGTGATGATGTTTAATTAAATTTAAAATTTAATATAAAAGTAACATAAAAAATGTCAAACAATTATAATTTCATATATATATATATGTAAAATATACCAATAAATATCATTTTTGAGTCACCTATATCATATTAAAATTTGATATTAATGGAATATGTGTCTCTAGAATGATAGTTTATATAAGATATGTATGCTAATTATAAAAAATACATTAATAAAAGACTTTGTTCAATTATAAAAAATTAAACCTCAAAAAATAAGATTATACATTATAATAACATATATTATTGTGCTATATTTATAATTATTTTATCATAAATATCATTATTTTATTCGATAGAAAATTAATTAAAAAATAACAATTATTTAGTAATATAATTATTTTAAAAATATATAGCACTTATCCATTATCCAATTATTTTATCATACATATCATTATTGTGCGAGATGTAATTCTTTTTCTAAAAACTCTAATTACTTAATAATATGATTGATGTAGATTGGCAACCTGTTCTATCCAAACACGTTGTGGTCAAATACATTGCTAAGTATGCAACAAAGATAGAGAAGAGTTATAAAAATTATCTTCAAATGTTGATGTAGCTTGAAAACATTGAAAACCTTGATGAATTAGTAGGAAAATCATATAGAAGACTTCTAACTAAGATAGTTGTTGAAAGAGACATTGGGGCATAAGAAACATGTCACATGTTTTTTAGGCTTCTGTTAGTAGAGAGCAGTAGAGTATTTTTGAGCTTTAATGTTTCACATTAGGTGTTCAAACCTATAGATAAAAAATGAGAAAGATGATCATGAAGAGCATACAATGTCTTTCATTAATGGATACAAGAATAGGCCTTTTTCCATGGAAAACACATCACTTATTGAGGAAACTAGATCTTGGACATATAATCCAAGGCAAAAAAAGGACAATAAATGGGAGGCAAGGAGTATTACAGCTATTGTAAGAGTATTTATAAGGTTTTCCTTCATCTCTACGCATGAATTAAATTAATGGATTGATTTCTGTTGGTAAGAGTTATTACTTTACAAGCCATTTCATGATATACAAAGAGATATTAGAATTGATGATGAAGAAATAATACCAAATTAGGATTCATTCAATTATAACTATTGGTATGTCAAGACAAAAAAAATTATAGAAGACGTTGAAAGTCATGGTGATACTAAAGATGAGGATAATCAACATGTTCAACAAAACAAGTGGAACATGAGTGAAAAATCATATCTAGACTATAAGGTGGCCAAGTTATGGAATTTAGTGAAATAGATATGTAGGGAAGAAGAGATATTGACAAACAAGCATTATGTAATAATGAATATAGAGGTGACGAATACACAAATAAAGTGATCAAATTAATAAACACCATGAAACACAATGGATTTATTATAGATGATCATATAACACCAATGATGAATTATGAAACATTTAGTGCCAAACAAAAAAAAAAAAAACACTTGATATGGTTATTACATATTATCATGTAGGTCAAAATGCTTCTCCCTTACACATGATAGTCCAAGGAACAACAAGAATAAGAAAATCATATCTGATAAGTGCCACTTATCAAGATCTTTAATATGTTGCATTCCCAGAGTGATCTCCACTTTTATTACTTGCACCTACTAGATTTGAAGCATTCAATATTGGTCCCTCAACTATCTGTGCACAACTTCAAATCTCAATTATGGATTTTGTTGAATTAGAAAAAATAAGACTTACAAGTTATTAAGAGGATATCCATCACATAAAAAACATAGTGATTGATGAAATGAGCTTCATTGGACAAAATTTGATATAGAACATAGACTCCAGACTCCATCAAGCTTTTACTTAAAATGTAAATATGAGTTTTGGTGGTATATCTATTATTTTAGTTGGAGATTTGGGTCTACTTCCTCCTATTAGTGATAGACCACCATATGATAACAACAAATGAGTAAAACTATTGTGGGAATAATTCAAATATTTGTTACTTTAGATAAGATATTTAGACAAGAAGGAGAAAGTGATGACCATCAAAGGTTTCATTGGCTACTCACAAATCTAAGAGATGCAAATCTGACAATAGATGATTAGATACTATTGATGACTAGAACTAATGTTGGTATAGATAGAGCCACCAATGAAGATTTTAAAAATTGTATTAATTTGTTTTCAATAAATGATAATGTGCATAACTACAATAAAATAAAATTATATTCATTGAAAAGACGAGTTACATGTAGCATTGCAACCAAAATAGGAAGCATCAATGCACCAATGGGAGGTCCAAATGATGAAATTGATGTGGTGTTATTGAATGCTATTGATGTAAGGGTCATGTTAACTTCCAATCTTTGGATAGAAACCAATGTTATAAATGGATCTTTAGGGTTTATCAGAAGTATAATCTACAAACTTGGGCGTGCCCCACTAGAACCACCAAAATATGTTATGGTCAAGTTTGATAGTTATTTAGGAATATCATTTGAAGATAAAACTCCATATACAATTCTAATTGCACTAATTCAAAGGGGAAGCACAACCCAACTACCCTTGTGATTAGCTTGGGTATTAAAAATACACAAATTATAAGGTTTGACTCTTTCAAAAGCCACAATTGATATAGGTCAGAGAGAAATAATAGGATTAACATTTGTGCCTATATCCCATGTAAAGTCCTTGGAAGGACTATGAATATTACCTCCATTTACATATGACCACTATGAAAATCTAAAAGCGGAAAACAAATTTCCAAATAGAAAGCTAAGGAGAAGAGATTGAAACTCTTAGAATAGAAATAATTTCATGTAATTATGAAAAAATTCATATAGTTATTCATTATTTGACATTTTATGTGATGTGTATGGTACATTATGATGAGTATTAAATAACTATTTAGATTCAAAATTTTAGATTATGTTTATTAAAATTTTGGGTCATTTAATATAATGTGTATTACAATTTTGTATGATTTAATGTGATTTATATTATACATTTCAAGTTTTATGAATTTTTTTATATTTTATGTTAAATAAATATGCAAAATGCATAGATAGTACTAGTATACCTATCTTAGATAAATATATGTAAAATACATTAAGATATATCATTCTCAAGGCACCTATCTTATATTGGATTTAATTTGTGACATAAGTGGATTAGGTGCCTTGAGAATGATATCTCTTGACATCTTTTACATAGATTTATCTAAGATAGGTATGCTAGTTCTACTTTAGTATTATTAAATTTATTTGGATGCACAACTGAAACTCCTTGTATAAAACTTCCTTTAACACTATTCAATCCAACCAAAATGTTTACAACTATCAACAAAAACTTAATATTTGACAAAGATAATAAATATAGGGTTTTTGACTATCATACATAGGTCTACAACTAATAAATTGATATGATTCTCCTTATTAGTCTCCTAGACCTTGAATTTACTTCCATACCTTTATAGTCATGATAATTCAACTCCTTACAAATTTTAAACCCCTCTTATTCATTTAATTTGGTGTTGCACCTATTTTAGAACTCTTCAAACAAGGTTTGTAAGTTTCTCAATAGGTTGGAGAAAAGTAATTTTTAATATCTTGTAACGCAATGCTTTTCTGACCCTAAAATAATTTCCATAATCTTCTAAACATCCTATTCTTTCATTCTATAAACTTTTATACAATTTTCACAATTCACTTGTGAGATATAAAGACTTATGTTCATTAACCATAGCTAAGGGTTTGCATAGTCCTCCAAAAACTTGAGAGCATATAAAATAAGAAAATTCAACTTTTAGTCACTTCTCATAGATTCTTAAACTTTTTAAATACTCTCCACATTATTATATAATATTCCCAATTATTTTTAGCTCTTTGACAAGCTTAAAAAGTGAACAACAAAGGCATTTTTCATGATTGTCAAGGTTCTTGATTGTGTTCACATACCATAAAACATAAACTCAATGTAATTTCAAATTTTATTACTTGTTTATGACTATTTAGGATTTAATAATACTCTTCCCTTATCCATATTCATTTATCAGTTGAATTCTATGCATGAGCTAATTCAAAGCTTAGAGAATACCTCATTTCATGATTGTGCATAACCCAAAATTATGTTTTCAAACATTTGTAACATCAATAATAATAAAAAAACATAAAATCAGATAATAATGTGATAGAAACAATCAATAATTCATACCAAAACATCTTGATTGAATATTAATTCTCATAAAAACATTCTTATTCATATCTATATATCAAAACCTTGTTGCATGACCCTATTAATTATCATAGACTTCTACCACTAGTACATACCTACACACCTATATATATTTTATTCCTCCTCAAATAATTCTTGATTTATTAAGGTTATTTATGACTGAACCCTATTTATCTTATATTCATGTAACAATTTTCTTTTTTTAGTTTTTTAGTTCCATTTATCATGCAAATTGTTCCAAGATTCTCTCTGATGTTAGCTAACTCTTCTTTATCTTTGCTCAAGCATGATATTTGGATAAGTATGTTGGAAAAGACCTTAGAAGACATTATATGACTTTAATGGACTTTTTAAAAATAAAACCATCCCTTTACAATGCTTCCAAATCTGAGAAAAGGTGTCAAACCCTCTAAACAAGTTTGAAAATTTGAATTCCCATTTGGACAGGAAAACTCAAAACCATACTAGAATGATAGAATTTTTAGAGTCTAACTATTAAAAACCTATAACATGACCTATGAAAACCTTATAATTCCACCAAAGACTATTTACATGATTACAATTGTTACGTCATGATGCTCTTACATCATATTCCCTAGGTGGGAAAATTTGAGCTCCTACTTAAATGAAGTTTTGATTTCTTTTTCCTTTTCTTCCAATTGTATTTTACTTGCACACTTATTATTTACTTTGGTTTAATATTATATTTTTATCCAATATTTAATTTATATTCCATCTTATTATTATTTTATTTATCTTCCAAGATGAGGATGTCTGCTTGTACATTCTTTGTTTGAATTCTTTCAAGAGCTTCTCACTCTATGGTTCTCATCTCCTCAACTTTTATTTGATGAGGTAAAATCTAGGTTTTAAAGGGACCTAAAACCATTAGAGTGTAATAAAAAAGTATAAACAGACCATAAATAGGGCTAATGAACCAAAAATAAAAAACTATAGCACTAGAGCGAGAGAAAAAAACATGATACTAGAAAAGATTTAGGAGGAAAGACCCTCTTGTGTATCTTCAGCATATTTAGGGTCCTTCGATGGAATGATATATTTTTAATTAGAAACCTTTGCTTGATTGTGTTTCTTAGGGCCTTCAGCAACTTCACCAGGGAAGATCATACAAGGGTAATTTTTCCTTTTAACCTACATGGGGGACTACTTAGGGGGGGCCCGCTTGGGGGAAGCCTGAGGAGGGGACCTTAAAACCTTAAGATATTGAAAGGTAGGGGACTAAGTGGGTTGGGAAGATTGAACAAAATATTGAACTATGGATTTAGCCTATCTGTGTAAATAATTTCAATCCTGAATGAGTTTGGCAAGGTCCATTCCTACTTGTTTAGCCTTAGAATTAAAATTTTCCAACTATAATTTATTCTTTTCCATCTCATTAATCACAATGGATTTCCCTTTCCAGGCTATATTTACTAAGCTACCCACTTCAAGTGAGATAGGTTTTGGTTTGGAGATAAATAGCTTAAGGGGGGACTTTAACAAGCTATCTTGGGGGTTGTGATCAAAGGGTTGGTGTGATCCTCCATCAGGGAGTCCTCCTAAGAGTCTTCCCTAGAGAAGGAACACCCATGGGGGACCTCTTGGCCATAAAGGGATTGACCATGCTTGGATAGAAGGAGAATCAAGCCTTAGTGGAGGATGGGAATGGTGTCATTCACTTGGGGACTTTATTAGGAAATAAGGCAAATTGATTTTGTATCTAATAAAATGATTAAGTAATAGAAAATGGTGGGAAAATATAAGAGTATATTTACCTTCGAACATAATGTAGTGCATGATTTGAAGGCAAATATTAGGCCAATAACATGAGATATTAGCTCATGGAAAGCCTTTTTTATCCATCTGCACAAAGTCATTTATTCTAAAAAATGTTACAACTCTTATTTTTTTGATTGATCCTTGAAAGTCTTGGTGCCTGCACATGACATACCAATTGATTTGTTGATGAAATCCTATAAAATGTTGATTGTGATGTTATGGATTGTCACTTTTCGCTTGTTCCAAGCCATAACAAAGTCATGAGAAATCTCAGCATTATGCTATGTGACATGCTCCATGAGCTCAGTGAGTCCCACCCTTTTCAGCTTCTTTCATACATTTTTCTATTCATGGACATCCTTATAGGAAATGGGTTCCAATATATCCCTATTTCCACCCATGGATACTGTGTGCATAGATTCAAAGTGGGTGGAATAAATTTTTTAGATGGGGTAGATTCAAAAAAAGTGAGAGTAGTTTGGGAATCCCATCGAAGGCTTGTTAAAACTATTAAGTCCCCTCCTTTTAGAATAATTGTAGATCAACTTGATTTAGATCCACCCTTTTGAAATGAGGTCATACACATGCAGATAAGTGATGTATTTAACTTGCATTGGTACCTTCAACTCGTATGGCATCAAGGATGTTAGTGGGGACACTACTTGCATCGTCATAGTTTTCATCTCCTCAATTAATAAAATTATACATACACAATTCATCAAAACATCAAATATAAAATATAAAATATAGAGACCTTCGAGTTTCATCAAGTGTCTTTTGTAACCACACTTGTCCCTCCAACTTAAAATTTGAATTCTCAACTATTTTATCTTCTTTTTCCTCTTCACTTTATATCCTTCCAAGCAATAATTTAGGTGTATCTCCATCATACTCTACTGCTCCTCTATTTTAAGCATATTCTAATGATTAGGTTTTAACCTTTAACTGCTCTACACTCTCATAGACAAAAAATATTAATCATAATTTAAATCTTGTGCTCTTTTCATG
The DNA here is from genome assembly GCA_037957365.1 of Torreya grandis. Taxonomy (NCBI): domain Eukaryota; kingdom Viridiplantae; phylum Streptophyta; class Pinopsida; order Cupressales; family Taxaceae; genus Torreya; species Torreya grandis. The sequence goes on from JARHVA010002242.1 coordinate 2,567,157, forward strand.
GGCACTTATTTCTTCAAATATTCTTTTATCAACTACTCTTCTTGTTCTTCATCATTATTATCTTCAACCTTAAATATGATCCATTCTTTATTCAGTTGCATAGACTGATTTTGAGCTCTTTCATGAGCTTATTATTCATCATGTGCTAAATTAAACACTTCCATAAGCATTTCCTTAGGTGCTTCATCTCATTTTCAATGAGCATCCTCAATGGCCCAAATTCTTCATTATTCAAGGCACTTTATAATTTCCTTATTTCATAAATTTATATGCCTGCATGCACATAATAATAAAAACATCATAAATAAAATATTGAGTCCACATAACCACTTGGATTATTTCTTATTCCAACACTACTTCCTCTTTAGGATAAAAAATATTGATTTCCACATCATCCTTCATGACTATCTCATCTTTCTAAAGGTGTTGATCACCTTTTTCTTGCTTACCAACCTATATTTCATCTTGATATCTTAATACTTAAGCTCCTCTACCTCCTTCTTAAGTTTTCCACATTGCAACTTATATTTCTTTTTATTATCTCTCATGACAATCCTTCTTCTCTTTTCCATAAGTAACCTTATAGGCCACTTAACTCTTTTTATTATCTCTATGTCAAATCCTTGTTTCTCTTCTTCTTCATTACTCTCCATTATGAACTTCACCATTTTAATCCTTTATTTCAACTCATTTTTCTCTTTTTGAATGTCCATCTTGCTCATTAGTATGTCTTCTTTCTTCTTGTGTCACCCTCTCTCAATATATCCATGCATCTTACTTTCTTTCTCAATATCATTTTTTTTTCATGATATTTTCTTCTATATTTTAGGACCCAATGTGTCTTATCAAGTCTCTTTCACCTTATTTATACCTCAACCTAGGTTTCACTTGGTCTTTTGGCACCTATTTCATTCTTCTTTCAACATCACCCAAGTATTTTCACCTTGGTATATTGACTCTACATACAAGTCTATCTCAACTTAGAACTCCTTAAGATTTAATGAGATATTTCTTGTCCTTTATCTTTATTACTTAGGTATACCTATTCTTCATACTTATTTCACTCTTTCCCAAAGATCTTCTAAACTTTGATACCATATACTGCAAGTAGACCTCTTCTAAGTCTACCTAACTAGGTCTTCTAGATCTCCTTTAGGTATTTGTGGCTTTCTTGAACTAATAAACTTATTTAGTAGGTTTATGATTTTATCAAGACTTTCAATACCTTCTTGATTAGATTTCTTGAAATATTCCTTATATTCTTTACAATATTATCCAATTCTAAATTCAGGTCACTACACACTCATATGCTTGACTAATGTAAAAAACACCACTAGTTATTAATTCTCAATAGGATTATAACCTTTCTATTTTAGTTATTTCCTTAGTTGAGATTAATTATGTCTTCAATAAAGGTTCCAATATCTTTTATCAAGATTAACTCATTCATATAACTAATATTTACTTTTTACCTAACTTGATCTCTATAATTAGATAGTTCACTTACCTTTCCTGACCTTCTCAATCAGGATTTCCATATTATCAAACAAATATTATTCACAACTCAAACTCTTATTATCTTTATTATCTTTCTTATATCCAAATAAATTCCAACTAACTCCAATAAAAAACTTCTTGATTTCTTCTAAATTAAATCTTTCAAGAAATACTAAACAGGGTCTCTAGACTTCATCCACAAGTCTGTCACTATTTCTTATTCTAAACATAAACTTAAGAGTCTTCAACAAGATGTTTGAACCTATTTATGTATTACACAAACTAATACCTAGACCTTTACCTTTAAAACATAATCAATTCTCAATCAAGATACAAAAGAATAGGGTTTTAGGCATTAGATCTTAGGTCTATCTGTTATACTTTAGTCTTCATAAATTGATTTAGACTCACAACTGAAAATTCTTGTACTGTCAATATATTCTAATTTTTTTTAACACTATTCAATCTAACCAAAATGTTTACAACCATCAACAACAACTTAATATTTGACAAAGATAATAAAAACAAGGTTTTTATCTATCATACATACGTCCATAACTAATAAGCTAGTATGATTCTCTTTCCTAGTGTCTTAGACCTTGAATTTACTTCCATACCTTCATAAACATGATAATTAAACTCCTTACAAAGTTAAAACCCCTCTTATTCATTTAATTTAGAGTTACACCTCTTTTAAAACTCTTCATATAGGGTTTCTAAGTTTCTCAACAAGTTGTAGACAAGGATTTATTAATATATTATATAATAATGCTTTCCTAACCCTAAAATAATTTATATAATATTATAAACATCCTATTATTTCATTTTAAAAACTTCTAGATAATTTGCATGGTTCACTTGTGAGATATAAAGACTTTTGTTCATTAACCCTAGTTAAGGGTTTACACAGTCCTCCATAGACTCGAGAGCATATAAAATAGGAAAATTAAACTTTTAGTCACTTATAATAGATAATTAAACTTGTTATATACTCTCCACATGATTATATAATGTTCTCAATGATTGTTAGCTCTTTGACAAGCTTCAAAAGTGAGCAACAAAAGTAGTTTTCATTACTGTCAAGGTTCTTGACTGTGTTCACATAACATAAAACTTAAACTTAGTTCAATTTCAAATTTTATTACCTATTTATGACTATTTATGATTGAATAAGAGTCTTCTCTTATTCATCATCACTTATCAGTTGACTTATATGCATGAGCTAATTCAAAGCTTAGATAAAACCTCTTTTCATGAATGTGCATAACCCAAAATTTTGTTTTCAGACATTTGTAACATCAAGAATCATCATATAATATAAAATGAGATAATAAGGTGATATAAACAATCACTAATTCATACCAAATAATCCTAATTGAATACTAATTCTCATAAAACATTCTTCTTCACATATATATCAAAATCATGTTACAAGATCCTGCTAGTTATCACAAACTTCTGCCACTAGTACACACACACACACACACACACACACACACACACACACACACACACACACACACACACACACACACACACACACACACACACACACACATTCTTCCTCCTCCAGCCATTATTGATTTATTAAGGTTCTTGATGACCTTTTAAAGCTTAATTCTCTTATCTTCACATAACAATTTTCTTTTGTTCATTGTTTAGTTCCATTTTTCATGCAAATTGTTCCAAGATTCTCTCATACTTTAGCTAACTCTTATATATATTTACTCAAGCATGATTTATGAATAAGTATGATGGATAAGACCTTATAACACCTTATAGGACTTAAATGGACTCTTATAAATAAAACCATCCCTTTACAATGCTTCCAAAGATGATAAAAGGTGCTAAAACCTCTAAACAAGTTTGAAAATTTGACTATTAGAATAATTATAACATGACCTATGAAAACATTCTAAGACCACCAAAGACTATTTACATGATTAAAATTTATTAAATCATGATGATCATACATCAAATTATCCTTAGGATCTATCTAACTTGAATGGGTTGCTCTCATCCATGAAATACCATCTATAAAGGTGAATAATTGGGGTGAGGCTAGACCCAAGGATGGAAATTTGATTCAAATGTGATGTTTAGATAATTGACAAGCTAATAAATATATTTACGTAGCTAGTTGGGTTTCCACTAATCTAGTTTGTTTGTCTAAGGATTCAAACTAAAAATTTATTAGATGGGGTAATGGGGTTAACCTAAAGACTTATAGTCGATGCTCAGACCTTATATCGTTATGTGTGTTTTATACTTGAATGGGGGTGAGTAATCATGAGAAATATCTTATCTTATGTGGATGCGCTCATTCAGAGAGATTCATCTAAGGACGTAGTAACATATATTTTGGTTAAAACTAAAAGTAATTTTTAAAAAATTTAAATGTATGTGTGGGTTTCTAGCTAATATTTTGTAAAATGGAAGATTAAAGAAAATAAATAAAATAAAACACATTTATATGAAAGTAAACAAATAACTTTGATTGCAATCAAACATAAATAAATTATTGTTTTCCTGTAATTAAGACATTTTTGGTTCTTTAATTACCATAATCAAATGCAAAATAAATGCAAGATTTTTTTTTTAATCTTTTAAATATTTATGCATGCAAATAATTGAGAGTTCAATGCTATAAATGTAGACAAATAATTGATCTTTATGATTTTTTATCAATAAATAATGCAAAGCAAAATTAAATTAACTAAATGCTTTTGTATTTTTTATTTTTAAATTTATAAATGCAGTGTGTAAAGATGGAAAAGAACTAATCTAAATGCTTTTATGTTTGTGTGTTTTTAGATTTATAAATACAGAGTGTAAAGATGGAAATGAATAAATTTAAATGCTTTTGTGTTTTATATTTTTAGATTTCTAAATAACCACAAAACTAAAATTGAAATGATTTAAATGCCTTTATTTTTGTGTTTTTTCATATTTTTAAATGGATGTGAAATGCAAAGCTCAAAATGAATTATTTAATTAGACATGAAAATGTAATTTTTAAATGCAAATAAAATTAAGGCTACTATGATACTTTGGAATGATGTAAACCTATGTTATGGCTAGATTGATATAAAATCAAATCAAGTTTTTAACACAAATATTTCAATATGTTGCTAGAAGTGAATATAAGATTTAGAATTGTATTCTCTAATTAAATAAATTAAAATAAAATTATTTGGAAGAAGTGACACGCAAGTATTAGTTTTTGTAGGTAGAGCTTCTATATGTGAAAAAAAATGAAAATTAGATATTTGTTTTTGAAGAGACTAAAGATAAAATAAATAAATTATCCATCATAAAAATAAGTAAATAAATGGCCCTCCCCAATTAATGGTCAAGGGTAAGTAAGGATAATTTTCTTTCTCACATTATTTCCTCCTGGACTTTTACCCATATGGGATTTTTGAATCTGAATTTTGATGGCATATCTAGAGGGAATCCAAGAGCATTGGGATATGGGTAAAATATTATGGATTGCTCAAGCTCTCTCATCAAGGCTTTGTTAGAAATATTACAAGATGGAATGAACAATGAGATAGAGGCTCAAGCGATGGTCTTGGGTATTCAATTGGCTCAACATAGTTGTATTGAGAACGTGGTAATTGAAAGGGACTCCAAGATCATTGTGGAATCCATTCATAATAATCAAATGAAGATATGGAGGCTAAAAAACATCCTCAGAATGGTGTGGCCAAGTTTGGATAAATTATCATCATTGTCTATCAACCATTACTATAGGGAAGCTAATTAGTAGGTTGATTTTCTAGGAAACTTGGGGGGTGATCAAAGGAGTGATAATATCATGGATAATTAATTAAAATGTGGATATGACTCTAATTTATATATAAAATATAAGGCCCAAGGATAGTCATACTTTTATATCACTCATTAGATTTGATATTGGGGGCTATTATTGCCATAATGGTTACATATTCACTCATGCCATGTGTGAATGGGCTTGATGTGATCCACAAACTTTGTGATATTTAGGTTAAATAGGTAAATTTGATAGGGGAAGGATAATTATCTCAACTTGTTGAGAAGGATTTGGATAGTGGAAATGGATATAAAATGAATTATGTTATGGAAAATGTGGCCTTGATCAAACTTGTGCTTTCTTTGTGGGCTAAAAAATGGGAGATAGATTTCAGGGTTGGTGTTTCTAATCACAAGATTTGTTTGATCTTTTAGATGCCAAGTATGGAGGTTTTTTATGTGATTAAATTCATCATAGGACTAAGGTATATGCATGCTATATGGAAGAATAAAATGAATGTAGATATATCATCAATCTCTACAAGCAATCATATTTTCATTGACAAAGATGGGAATGTCTTGCACAAGGTGGTGGAGACCTTGGTTTGGTCTAGTCTGAGAGGTGGGATATGTGATTTTATTGATATATTGATGGTTTAAGATAATTCCTTATTTTCCATTTTCATGTTTTTGATGTATGGGTTTAATTCCCCTCTTTATTTTTAAAGATTTAGAAACCAGGTATGTGAAATTGCATGATTTGTGGTTGAAAGTGTTGGAGGGGCATGCGGGTGTCTTTAATCTAGTTTCTTCCTTGGATGATTCTTGGATCCTCTATCCTCATTGGAAATAATTTTTTAAAATTTGAATCGAACAATTTGGTGCTGGTAGTGTATTTTTTAGTGGATTTCTAAATTGATCATTGTGTGGAGGTGGCATTTTAAAATGTGAATGATAAATGAGTTTTAGGGGGATTTAACTTCAAAAATAGACACCTTTTGCATGGTCTCTATCCACATGTAGAGGAACCTATGGTCTATGGTGGAAGTTATTGGACTTGCTGGTGTATTTACCCTAATAAGAAAAATGTGAGAAGAAAGCGAGGAGACGTTCATGGGTGATGACCCAACTCAAAAGTAAATGAATAAGAAACCTTTTTCCCATGTTATAGGTTATCGCATTATAGATCTTGGTAGTAGTGACATAATTATTTGCATTTAGGATTTAGGGTAGATGTAGGGGAAGATGATGATGAGGTGGGTGCAATCTTGGTAGTAGGGGTTTGACCCTCAACTTTGTTGTTAATTCTAGTTGTTGTGTATATATTAACCATGGTCTAAATGGGTTGGTGATTTCTTATTTGGTCTCCTTTTGGTGTAGTTCCATCTTAGTTTTCCTTTAATATTTTGTTTGTCAGTCTCCTAATGGGGTTTTCTCCCTTACTTTTATAGGCTACCCTTTGATTTAGGGTAAACTTCTAGTTATAATGGTTTAGTGTGTGCTCTTAACCTTCCTCTTTTCTTGAACTTTATATATGTATGGGTGAGGGCCCATTTTTAACCCTCATATCAATCCAAAAAAATTAAATGAATGGACTTCAAGAAGATTTAAAATGGATGTAGGATTCATACATGAAATTTCTCCTTTTCACATAATAAAGTAATAACCATTTATTCAAGGGGATGTATAGGTATAAAGGGGGGAATATATACAATTCTAGGAAGATTATCCATGCATAAAAAAGAGGCAAGAGATTAAAATAAATTTACACGTGTAAAGAAGCTATAAATAAATTAAAATTCATGATAAATCAAAAGAAATATAATCTTGAAGAAATATAAACAAAAACAAACTTATAAGTGAATATATCAGTTATCTAAAAGCTTATGTAGGATGAAGAGGCAAGGGTGAAGATATGAACAAATATTCCTTGATACTTATACAATCCACTAATTTTATAGAGGGTAATACAATTCAAATTTTTGATAATTATTAAATCAAATGAAATATTTTTTGTTTTCTTTTAATTCACTAAAAAAAATTTAAAAAAGAAATATAATCTAATAAAATAACACGAAAGCTAAATTAAAGAAACCTCAAATCTAACAAGTACAAATGATTATTTTGTCATAATTTGGAATTAATAGGTGTATTAAACCTAATTAATATAAATTGATCTACAAGAAATCAAATGTTATAAAATAACTTGTGACAAGTAGAATAAAATAAAATTACCAAATTTTACAAAGCACAATCAAATGATAGAACACTAACTATGAATAATACAAAAGACTTCATTTTTTTCTAACTATGATTTGATTGTGTGTAACTAAATAATGGTTGGAACTGATCAATATATTTCACTATGATTATGCAAATTGAATCTACAACTGTAACAAATGAGGGTCAATATCATCCAAAATGGGGTTGGATTGATTGACACTTATATCCTCTTCTAGTTGATTTTGTCCTCAATTGAAAAATAGAAAAATTAGGGCATGATCATTTGTGGTTACTTAAAATGCACTTATATGTGTAAAATTGACCTTTAGATACATGCAAATACCATGAAAATAACTTCTTCAAATTTGAAACACTAATAGGTATTGTTAGCCAAAATAGCTACCATAGGCCATTAAATTTCAAATCTTTGCTTATAAGCCATTGTAACATTGTTGATAGCCTTTTTTATGCCTATGATTTATCCTATGATGTCTTGTAGCTTATGATGTCTAGCTAGGTGGTCTTGGAGTGATTCAAAGGTTTCATGAAATTTAATTATGAGGATTAATATCCTAGGATACTTGATAGGTCATCTTCTTATGAAATTTGATCAATATATGATGGCTTAGTAGAAGTTAAGGTACTTTTGAAGAAGTTAAGGTCTTTGGAGACGTTAAGGTTAATTTTTTTCCTAGTCTAAGCCTTCCCAAATCCTCTTTATTTTAAAAACCTCCTTTTTCATGGGTGATATGGTCCAAGTCAATCAAATGAGCTTTGATAAAAAAGGTTAGTCATGAAAATGAAGTCACCAAAGGTATTAAAGGTCTTGTCACACATGAAAGCCATGATCTAATCACCTCATAAGTTTTTTTTAGCAAATTTTAAGGTATGTTTATAAAATTTAGGGTAATATTTCCTTATTTCATGCTTATCCAATTTAGTTTCAATGTAAAACTAGTGGTGGGGATAATCAAATGCCAATAAGATTAAATATAACATTAGAATTCACTTGTCAAGTTGTCTAAAGTAGGTTTTAATGTGGAAAAGGGAATTTTTAAAATATTATATGATGATTTCAGCACTCTATAATGTATTTAGGAATAAAATTAGGTCTTAGTAGTATTTTTCAAGTCCAAAAAAGGTAAAATCCCATTCATCTTCTCCATCGAGTCATTCATAAGCTCAAGAAAGCCAACCAGTTTTACATTAGTTCATGAAGGAGGAGAGATATAAGGTAAAATTATGTTAGGGGATGTTTAATACCCATATCCCCTCCCATTACATGTCAATATTTTAGATTTTTAGTGCATGTGTTTTATGAATCATCTTTAAGAAGTTGGCAGCCTCTTAAACCCTTATAAAACCCCATAGGCTCAAATTTCTTCTTGGGATTGAATATTAGAGTTTATAAAGATAATTTTATGGTTGGATAGTGATATAATAATTCTTAAGGGTCTCAAAAACACCAAATACAATATGTTGGGCCATGCACATACTTGATTTGACAAGGAAAAACCATTTTCTCAATGTTTTATTGTGACAATCAAGATTTTGAAGGGGATAAAATGGTCTTAGGCATAAATAAGGTAGGATTTAAAATCCTTGTAATGAAAATATAATATGGCATACCAATAAAAAATTTCCAAGGTGATTACAAGGTTATAATGGCTAATAAAGGTCCCAATGGTGTACTTAACTAAACTGAATCAATTACCAGAACATGAAAAAAGATTTTTAAGCCCAAGAAAGGATCAAATACATGATGTAAATCATCATTTATCCCTCTATATATATATATATATATATATATATTCTCACACTATTTATATTAGTCTTATCAAGCCTAATTATACCTCTAAATAGGTCTTTTTGTGTTAATCTAAAATATAGACCTCAAATGGGAGAGGCACGACCATGAAGACAAACAAGTATCATGTTTGGAAGGTAATATATTTCAAATGGAGTTTATATAATATATAGGTGAATGGGAATCCTATTAATTATCCAACAATCTAGAAAAAAATTATGATCATCCTTAATATGGAAATTACAAGAGAATCAAGCTAAAATCAAGTTTGAGATGGTTCTATGTAATGATCTTGATATTCAATATATGCAAAAATACCCTTAAGGTAGGGAAACACCATATAATACTCCTTTAGAAAGGAATAACTCCACAATGTCTCTTCGAGGGGACAACCTCCAATATCCTTTTACTATAGAAGACTCAATGCTTACTTGATATCTTTACCATGATAATCATCTCCTATATATATACATCTATCTAACCCATGGATGGGTAACCTCCTAATCCTAGTGTAGGCTGACCATTACCCAATGTACTAATTCCACAAGTTACTCTATTATCCTAATATATTGTACCCATATAACTAACTAAGGGGATGTGTGCCACATGTCGACATCTCCATCAACCCATATACAATAATATATCATATCCCTAGGTACATAGCATTACTTCCTCTTTGACATGTTTCATCCTCAAAACATAGGAAGAAACCAAATAATGAGTGTGCTTCAAATCATTGCACACTTGTCTCCAATCTCGATCATCTAGCCATCCAAATGTGATCTTGGTAGGGGATAGCTCTCCAAGCTTGTTTCCAAATTCCCTTGTGCTCCTCTGATTTTGTTCATGATCATAATTATATTGCTTTAGTGTCCCAACATAATTACTCCTGTTTTTATTCCATGTACCATATTTCATTGTGTTTCTCTGATTCCAACCATGACCATAGTAGGTATTCTTCCATGCATAGTCATAATGATTTCCCCATTCATTCCATGTGCCATAGTATTTTTTCTTTAGATTCCATGCATATCCATAATGATTGGAAATTTTATTTCTTGTATAGACAAAATGATTGTTATTATGACACTTCCTCACCTGGTTCCATGATTGTTTCCTCTCATGATGATTTGAGTGTCTATATACCTCAAAAAATTTCAATACTTTGACTTTATCCACCTTTACTTCTACCTCTTCCACCTTTTCCTTCTTTGTCTCTTGAGTAGATGAAGTGCTCATTTATGGTGTGTCTTTATCTATATCATATGAATCTTCATCATGTTCTTCATTACCTGTTTCCATCTTATCCTCATGATCTACCTAGATTGTTATTGGTGCCTTTTTCACTATGATATCTTGTAAAGCGATCTTATTTTTCCTATACCAAAACTTCATGAACTTTTTTTGAATATTAATATTCATTGTTCCCAAAGTCTCTAACCATGGATATCCAAGAACTATATCCACATCAACCATATCTAAAGCATAAAAATCTGAATGCAAAACATATTTTTCCATAACAAGCTTCAGATCTTCAAACATTGAAATATTTCTTACCATCTACTTGAACCTCTTTGATATTCTTTGCTTGAACATGTAGATGCTTGGACACATTCATGTTGAAGTTATACTTACTGGTAGGGTTTATGGGCACAATAACCCTTTTATTTTGAATGCATCCATGAAATTGAAAAATTGACTTAGATTTTTTTGGAGCCAAATAATTTGAACCTTTATCATCCAATTCTTCTTCTTCTATTACTTCTTCTACTTCTTCTTCTTGTTCTTCTGCTGATTCTTCTATTTCTTCTTCTTCTTTTTCTAATTCTTCTTCTTCTACTGCTTCTTCTTTTTCTACTTCTTGTTTTATAGCCCAACGATCTAAAAATATCTATTCCATTTTTGTCCATGAAGAAAACCTTTCTGTACAGCTCAATTGATCAAAACAATGTAGTGCAGGCCCAGACAAAAAAGGAAGTAATCATCTTTGCCCAAAAGTTTTTCTAAAATGATTCTCCAAAAGGATCCACCATTCTCTAGCATCAATATCATCTTCCCCTGAAAATGCTTGCAACTCCATGATCCACAAAACAAATTAAGGTTCATGAAACCCTAAAATGTCAAAACTGATCCATAAAATCACAAAAAATCACACCAAACAACTCTAACAATTCTGATTTTTTTACTGTACTTCTCTTATATCTGCTTACATCTCCATTAAAAATTTTGAGTAAAAATTACTTATATTTCAGAAGATATAGCGAAATTATTATAAACACTAAAATAGTAATAAATCCCACAAAACGAATCAAAAAATCTCAATTTTTTTATTGTAACTTATTTTAAATATTATCCATATCCAGTAAAAAATTTGTGGAAAATTTCAAAACCAATCAAAATTTATTGATGATTCAAAAAAAAACTAGGGTTTCACTCCACAAATTGCCCAAATCGAAGCTCTGATACCACTTGTAATGATCTTGATATTCAATATATGCAAAAATACCCTTAAGGTAGGGAAACACCATATAATACTCCTTTAGGAAGGAATAACTCCACAATGTCTCTTCGAGGGGACAACCTCCAATATCCTCTTACAATAGAAGACTCAATGCTTACTTGATATCTTTACCATGATAATCATCTCCTATATATATATATATATATATATATATATATATATATATACATCTATCTAACCCATGGATGGGTAACCTCTTAATCCTAGTGTAGGCCGACCATTACCCAATGTACTAATTCCACAAGTTACTCTATTATCCTAATATATTGTACCCATATAACTAACTAAGGGGATGTGTGCCACATGTCAGCATCTCCATCAACCCATATACAATAATATATCATATCCCTAGGTACATAGCATTCTAAGCTCAAAATAGCACCTACATGTATACATATCAGTTGTAGAGGGAAATTTTAATGTTTATACTAAAAATGAAGTTTTATATGTCATGGAATATTTATAATACATTTAAAAAGCTTGGGAAAGTGATTGAACCCTTGTCATGGAAAGATATTGTTAAAAAAGGCCAAGATTCTTTAAGAGAAGGTCTAGTAGGTTTGTAGAGACCTAAAAAGATATATTTTGCCTATGAGCCTATTATTAAAGAAAAAATAAATGATATTTTTTATTACCATTTATGATATCATAAATCATCTCTATAAGGCATATATTAAATGATCAAACATTTAATGCTCATTCTTGACAAGAATTGTAGGAAACAGGTTAAGAAGGTCATTAGATTGGGATATTTGAGCAAGGTTTCAAGTGTGAATATAAATAGTAGTTTTGAATGGATATATATGTTTTAATATATATGTTAGATGTCATATACCATAAATAAAGTATATACCTTGACTAGATTCATAGTGAGGAACAAAAAACCATTCATAGTCAAAATGGCAATAGAAGATAACTGACATAAACCCCCTCAGCGGGACTGAGTCAAGTCATAAATATGAACAAGATATCTTATCACATTGGGTAAATAAATTACATGATGGAACTAATTAATATTTACTAAGATAATTAATAGTTAGGGTAGTCATTCTGTGATAGGTTTGAAAGGAGTTTGAGTCTAGTTGTATACCTACAGGCCTGTTAGAGAGCTACAAGTTTGCTTTCAAGAATATAAATTGAATATGAATTTTTTTGTTGATATTTGAGTTTTTATGTATAATAAGTGTGTGAAGGGTATTTATATAGTTTTATATATATATTGGGCTCCTGATCAAGAGGATAAAACACCAAAACATAGTCATTAGGTTTGGAACTCTAAAGTTGCCTACAAACCCTTGCGGTGGGATAAAGCATGTTATGAGAAATTATTAGAGTAAAATTACTTGAGAAAGTATTTGGATACATTATGGGAGATTAATTATACCTTGTAAGAACATCTTCAATACACAAACAATAAATTTGAGGGGTTTTGAAGTAAAACAATCATCTCAAAGTTACACACACAATCCTACCAAGCCCAAGAGAGAATCATTTCTATGTTGCAAGTCTATCAAAAAATTGAATGGGTATAAATGGTTTTTTTATATGTTTAATAGGTACCCATACTCCAAATTATTTTCATTATTTCATAGGTTTAGGCCTTATTCTCTATGAACCATCACTAAGAGGATAAAGACCCTAAAACCCTTAAGAGATCATAATGTCTGAGTTTTGCCTTCTAAGTGGTTATAATGAGTATGAATGGAATTTAAATCACTTGGATGGCATATAAAATCCTTATTTTCATACATTAAAGTCATTAATTATCATGTGTGAAAGAAAAATGCAAATAAATGGCCTAAGAAATTGCCTTTTAGGCCTATTTACAAGTTTTTAGGTCCCCCCTCTTGTTGAATATGGCAATGGATATAAAAATAGGAGGGGGGCCTAACCCATTAATTATATATACCTATATATAAATATTTAAAATAACTCAGCTCAACTTAAATTTATATGTTTTTTAAAAAAATTATATACATTTGTGGGGCCCAAATAGATATATAGGGCTTGTGGGAGGGGGGGACCTAGATAGGGGCCCTCCCTAAATAAAGCATATATATTGATTATAGATATGGTGACCTTGGAATGTAGAGATATATATTTAATATAGGGGTGGATTTATATTTATAGTTTGGTCCCCATAATTTAGAGTTGGGCCCCATACCTCTACCTCTATCTAGAGGGCCCCTATCTCTACTCTACTAACCATATGCTTTTCATGGAAAATACATCTAATTTATATGAATTTTATTCTATTATATTATATTATATTATATACATGATATAAATTATAAATAAAGGGACTCTCATCTCACTCTAATATGACACTTCAGTTGGACAAGCCAAGACCAGAGTAGTAAAGACACCCATTAGCTTACATAATAGGTCATAAAATAGATAGGAATGGTCCATACCCTATATCTCTATATATAACACTCACTAGAAACAAATCATGGAATAGAGATATAGGACATTTAATATCCATTGGGTCAAAGGTAAAGGGGTGTATAAGTTTTATATATAAGGCATGTGGCCTATCTTATCTATATGGGCTCGTTCTTCCGCTCAAAGCCCATATGGTATAGTAGGTGTGAGAGTGAGGCAAGATCCCTTATCCTATACATCTATATGAAACTATCCATATACATATGTCCATTGAAATAATAACAATGTGTATCACATCACATATATAAACATAACCTATACATTAGTTCCTAGGCACCATATATATCTATCTTCACCTATATATAGGGCATATCACATATACAATATATAGATATCTATGGATGGTGTTACCTATATAGAGGAGAGGAAAGCACCTCCATTGATAGATTCATTAGGGTTGCATAGGCTAATATATAAAATTATAGTTACCCACTATCTATATAGATATTTGGACAAGTGTACCACCTAGAGTCCACATGGCCCCCTAGATAGTCTCTCTTAGATGACTAGATATATATAGGTGGGAGGCACCCTACATTGGTTCTCTATCTACTCCTATCCCTAGACATATATATATACCCTTATAGGATAAGTACCTTTCATCTATTCAGATCACCCTAACCCTAATACTTTTATAGGGCAACACTCTCTCTTCACCAGCCTAGAGGTAGAAGGTTGTATATAGGGTGTAAGCCCCTCCCCATATATATATAGGCCCAAGTACCCTAGGCATGACACTGACACCACTACCTACTACCCATCAATCACTTGATCCCCCTTATATAGATCTTGGAGGGATAACCCTGATAGAATAACGGGTTCTCCTATCCCTACCATACTTGTTAGGTGACACCAACCCTTGCCCTTTAGATAGATAGATAGGCTTTACCATCCCATACAATGCCAAGGGGTCCTTAGGGAACTTTCCCTATATAGAGAACTAGAACTAAGATGATGTTAGATGACACTTCCTATTCAATGTCCTACCCTATTATATCTAGAGCCTATACATACTATATTATAGGGCAAGATCCCCCATACCCTAGTTCACTCTACTTGTTAGATGGAATTTACCATTAGTATCTCCTCTATAGTGTCCATAAACACTTCACCATAGATTATATTAGATATAGGTCATGGTTCCTATCTATATATGGGCCTATCTATATTCCCTCTCTAAAGAAGAGGGAGACCAAGTCCAAGTGCCCACTACCACCTATCTTTTGAGATCATGGACATCACCATATATAAATATGGTGACCCCATATACCTTTCCCTATCCTTATATATTAGAGGGGAGGGGAAGGGGACCTATCTATATATATGGACCACTTTTACATTACATATAGAATTGGAGCTAAGCTACGCACCACCTACCCATCTAAATAAATAGAGGGAAGGGTGTATATTCTTGTTTATAGGATAGGATCATGGTATATATTATATATAGAGGAGAGGGGCACCTCATATCAATTATTCGCTATGCTCAATTAAGCACTACCCAACCTAGATAGAGATGTACCTATATCTATTTATCTCTTACCCTCCCCCCTATATAGAGAGAGACTGGATAGATATGGCCTATCCTCTTTCTAGTTAGGGGCACCCTAATAGTTGGTTGGTTGGATGGACAAGGACTATATGGAAAACTATCTATATTGGGTTTGGTGCCTTACTCTATGAGACCCTATCCAAGATAAGATAAGATAATCTTCACTATACTCAAGAGTATATAATATTAGTCATGTTTAAGATAAGATAATATATAGAGGGAAGAGGGAGAGGGGAGGGCCACCATATAGATATAAATTTTAATGGGATCTATATATTGGGTGGAGGTCACCCCCAACCCCCCAACCATATATATATATATATATATATATATATATATATATATATATATATATATATATATATATATATATATATATATATATATATATATATATGGTTGGGGTGTTGGGGGTGACCACCAAATATATAGAAGAGGGAGACCATGGAAATCACCATATATAAATATGGTGACCCCCTATTCCTATCCCTTTCCCTATCCCTATATATTATAAGGGAGGGGAGGGGGCCCTATCTATCTATATGGCCCACTTTTAAATTACATATAGAGTTAGAGCTAAGCTATGCACCACCTACCCATCTAAATAAATAGAGGGAAGGGTGTATACTCTTGTTTATAGGATAGGATCATGGTATTTATTATATATAGAGGAGAGGGGAACCTCATATCAATTATTCTCTAGGCTTAATCAGGCACTACCCAACCCCAAATAGAGATGTAACTATATCTATTTATCTCTTACCATCCCCTCTATATATATAGAGAGTGGATAGATATGGCCTATCCTCTTTCTAGTTAGGGGTACCCTAATAGTTGGTTGGTTGAACAAAGACTATATAAACAACTATATATATTGGGTTGGGTGCCTTACTTCATGAGACCCTATCCAAGATAAGATAATATAATATTCACTACACTTAAGAGTATATAATATTAACTACACTCAAGATAAGATAATATATATAGGGAAGGGGGAGGTGGGAGGGCCACCATATAGATATAAAATTTAATGGGATCTATACATTGGGTGGAGGTCACCCCCAACCCCCCAACCATATATATATATATGGTTGGGTCATTGGGGGTGACCACCCAATATATATAAGAGGGAGACCATGGACATCACCATATATAAATATGGTGACCCCCTATCCCTATCCCTTTCCCTATCCCTCTATATTAGAGGGGAGGGGAGGGGGCCCTATCTAAATGGCCCACTTTTATATTATATATAGAATTGGAGCTAAGCTATGCATCACCTACCCATCTAAATAAATGGAGGGAAGGGCATATACTCTTATTTATAGGATAGGATCATGGTATATATTATATATAGAGGAGAGGGTCACCTCATATTGATTATTCTCTAGGCTCAATTAGGCACTACTTAACCCCAAATGAAGATGAAACTATATATATCTATCTCTTACCCCCCTATATATAGAAAGAGTGGATAGGTATGGCATATCCTCTCTCTAGTCAAGGGCACCCCAATAGTTGGTTGGTTAGATAAAGATTATATGGAAAACTATCTATATTGTGTTGGGTGCCTTACTCCATGAGACCCTATCAAGATAAGATAAGATAATATTCACTACACTAAAAGAGTATATAATATTAGCTACGCTCAAGATAAGATAATATTTATAGGGAGGGGGGAGGGGGGAGGGCCACCATATAGATATAGAGTTTAATGAGATCTATATATTGGGTGGAGGTCACCCCCAACCCCCAAACCACACACACACACACACACACACACACACACACACACACACACACACATATATAGAGAGAGAGAGGAGTTAGTTTTAATATAGAGGGGTTCTAACTTTATATGGTTGCCAAAGAAACTATATACAGTTGGGGGGATAGATAGATATATAAGCCTTTGGGGGAGGAGAGGGGCATCCGATATATATTATAGATTGAGATCTATCTATATGTGAAAGGACTCATATATATATATATATATATATATATAGGGGTTGTTAAGGTGGACCAACTGATAAGATATAGATAGCCCTGTGGAGTGGACCAACCGAACCAACTATGGGAGTCTCTATCATTCATATCAATTATCATTTTATATGAAAAACAAGTTTAGTGATTGCCTATTGTATGTACCAGAATCAAATACCTATATATATATATATATATATCTTGAGTTGGGAATTGAAAGAGGGTTATAGTATGTTTATTTGTATATATATATATATATATATATATATATATATATGGTGTTGAGAACCCCACTTTCTATATGGGATTGTTAGTGTTAGACCAGGGCATCAACCCATTTCATTTCCATATACTCATATAGATATAATTAGTTTCCCCTATATATATTTGGGGCAATCATGAGACTATATATCTATCATATCCCTATATATATACTCTAAATATCATTAGACTGGGGAATCATTGATCAAGGTGAGTGTCCCGACATTATATATTCACTATGATAGATAGAGATAGAGCTCTCTCTCTCTATATATTTAGATAATTATTGGTCACCTATATATCCATCTAGGTAGAGGGAAGCTTGAGTATCTATATCTGGGGTTGATTTGGAGAATAGTATATCTATCCATGATATATATTTTAGTTTAGATAGATAGGTGTGCCCCCCATATATCTTGTCTTATTAATGGCCCTATCTATTATCTAGGATTTTGAGGGCCCTATATATATATATAATCTAGCTGATAGTAGCATATATATATTTAGACCCTATATATATACACACACACACACATATACATACCCTAGATAGATATATAGAGTAGGAACCCAATGCCCCTCTATATATCTATACAACTAGTCTAGGAACCCATGAATCCAGTCTTTATTGAATTAGGCATGGGGCCATCTACATATATAGGGCTAGGGGGATGGGGGCCTATATATCTATATGGGATTGGACATGGGGCCATCTATATATATATAGTCTGTGGGTGTTAGGGTGACTACCTATATATTTATCTAAAGGGTTGGACCCTATCTATATAACTGGTATGGGCCTTAGGGCCCCTCCCTCTATATCTATCTATATGGGTTTGGGTTCTAGGCCCTATATATATAATTAGGGCATGTGTCCCCCAATATATAGATCCCATTAAACTCAATTAAAGTCACTTTATATTGTTGGAGGTCGCACAATATAGATTTTTTGGCCCTCCCCCTCGCTATATATCTTATATTGAGCGTAAAAAATATTATATACTCTTGAGTATGGTGAATATTATCTTATATTATCTTGAGCATATCCCCCTATATCTATCTATCTTATTTTGAGTGTATCCCCCTATATCTATCTAGCTTATCTTGAGCATAATGAATACTTATATTATCTTAAGTGTAGCAAATATTATATTATCTAATATATATGGGCATAGGGGTTGGGGCCCTATATATACAAGAATGGGTATTGGGATAGATATATATAAGGGATTTTGGTTTGGGATCTATAAAATCATGGGGTTAGATAGATATAGCGGGGATTAGATCATGGGTCCCCTCCCTATATATATCTATAGAGGCCTAAGGAGAGGGGCACGGGGTTCATGACTAGATTGGGCATGGGGAGGATAGGCCCTATCTCTACTCTAGGATTCTAAGGTCTAGTCAAGCATGCTCTAATGATAAGGAGATTCTAGTCTCCCATATTTATATATAGGGGAGATTATAGTCACCCATATATATATGGGTATCTATCTCCAGTCATAGCCAAATAAACTATATAGGTCTAGTCATAGAGGATAGGCCCTATCTATTATCTAGGACTAATTATATATATAAATACGGGTTGGGAATTAGATCTATATATAGGGGTGATTCCAAAGTCCCCCTATTTATATATGGGAGCATGTCATAATCCCCATATAGATAAATATTCACTATGAGATATATAGATGGGGGGATTGGATCTATATATAGGCATGCTCTATTTAATCAAGCATACTATAATGCTTTGTCTAGTCGATCATGATCTGTTAGCACTATTTTAGATATAAGATGGCATTCTTCCCATCTATATATGTAGGGGTTTAACACTCACTCTCTCTATGAAGCTCACTCTCCCTATCTAGATATGAGGGCACTCGAGCCCATTCCATCACTATAGGGTTGACACTCACTCAATAGATAGGTATGTTGTCACTTGATAGATAAAGTGGTAGGGATCAGTTGATACTCACCATCTATATATAGGTTAGGATAACACTCTCTATAGTGTCACTCCTAGTTAAATATAGGCAAGGATAGCACATAACCTGACACTAACTACCATCTTATCTATTTAGGTTGGTTACCTCTATATATATATATGGCCTCTATATATAGGTTAGCACTCAACCTTAAATTTATATATAGAGATCCATATCTAACTATATATATTGAATAACAAACTATGATTCTTAGTTTAATTGGCACCCATTCTAAATTTAACTGATTGGGTACTCTTCCTACTTACTGGGCACTCAACCTTTATAGGCCTATCACC